>OZ038404.1:13764516-13888425 GCA_964036045.1 Eutreptiella sp. 'Long Island Sound 2002' | reverse complement strand
GGCACGACGCCCGGATGGATGGCCGTCTGAAGCTGGTGGCCCCTGTTGGCTTGGCATTGGATGATCTCGCAAAAACGGTTATGAACACCCCGAAGCATGCGACAAGCAACCATTCACACTTCATCCACTATCGATACTTTGCAACCTTTAAAAGATTGGCACAACGAATGCAAATTCGCCTTGTTGCTCTCAAATTGTGTCCTTTCACTATCTCGATCCACCAAAAACACCGAGGCCTCGCTGCACTTACCCTTGTCCTTCCCTTGCCCCCTTCCCCTGCCTAGGCCGATGAGAAGGCGCCTGCCCCATCCCGGGCAACCAGCACGATCCCGACCCCATACCAGACTCACTCAGTTCATCACAGTCCCACCGCACTGCACTCACAGAGTGCTTTGCCGTGCCGCCCTTGCAGCGCGACCCGGGCCCGCACTGAACGTTGCCTTGAGGTCGCCGCACCGGCACGGCCATCGAGCGTTTCATGGGCTGCCCTGGGGCGCAATCATTGTTCGCACTGTATCAGTTCTTTTGTCCGATTGGGATATGCTATGGACAAATCTAGATGAGCTGCCCTGGAGGGGGGGAGGGGGTCTGAGTGTGCGGAGTTTGGGTACCAAAAGCGGCCTGAAAACTGGGCCCTATTCCAGACCATCGCCCCCCCCCCCCCCCGCTGCACAAGCTTGTGGAGGGGAGGGGGCCACCCCCCCGCCGGAATGGAACTCAAAGCAGAGCCCCGCCCACCCCACCCCCCCTCGGCCACTGATGCCGAGTCGTGAAGCAGAGCTCTAGGGACAGCGCATGGGGCCGGGGGGGGGGGGGGGGTGGCACAAGGCCTCGGTATCTGATTGTTTGCCTTTTGGCGGCGCCTATTGGCCTCTCGCCACTGCTCATTCTGACCCTCTGTGGGCCCGAACGTGCCGGGGGGGGGGGGGGGAGCACCCGCAGGGCCTTCATGGCGTCGAGCTGCCGCTGGTGCGTGAGGGAGTCCGGGACGGCGAGCATGAGCAGGGGCTGGTCCGTGAAGCGGTAGAGGATGTCTGGGTTGTTGCCGAGGTCGCGGTGCAGCACCACCTCCACCTCCTGCGGCCCCACCCGCTCCACCCGCGCCTCGATCAGTTTGGGCACGTCCGACTCCAGCCCCTTCAGCTCGTCCGGGATGTCCAGCAGCACAAGGCCCACCGTCTGGCCTGTGGCAAGGATGGGGATGTATTGGAGGAGAGGAGGGAGGGGAGGAAAAGGGGTTTGGGGGGGGGGGGGGCAGAGGAGGGTCCTAGGAGGAGCACCCGCTCTGACTGCAACACGTTCATAACCGACAGCACCCGCTCTGACTGCAGCACATTCGTAACCGACAGTACCCGCTCTGACTGCAGCGCATTCGTAACCGACAGTGCCCGCTCTGACTGCAGTGCATTCGTAACCAACAGTACCACAGCGCATTCATAACCAACAGTACCTGCTCTGACTGCAGCAGATTGAAAACCAACAGTACCCGCCAGGGGTGGACATAGTGGGGGGGGGCACCCAGGGATTTGCTTGAGAGGGGGGGCAGGGGGGGAGGGGGTCCAGGGGAGGGGGGGAGGGGGTCCAGGGGGGAGGGCCCCCCCCCCCCCCCGTCGGAACGTACCTAGTCCACAGGGAACAGAAAATTTATTGGGCAACGAACCACTCAGCACATGGAAATGTCATCTTGTTCATAGCAAACAAAGCCAATTCATCATTGCAGGTCAATTCAGGGTTCCCTCATCTAATCAAGACACAACAAATACAACAAAGCGGGACATTCACCATCTCATGCCAACTCACAGTGATCATGGTCAGTCAGAATTAGACTCCCCTGAACTGGAGCCTCCATCTGTAGTGGAAGTGGAGCTGGAACCTGATGATGATGAGGAATCTGAGTCACTGCCTGAATGGGAGACATCAGACAAGTGTTGCCATTGGCACACTCAAAAACAGTGTGGCACATGCCTTTTGTGCCTCATTGTATGCTTCTTGTCTCTTCCGGCCAGTGATCCTATCTTTAAACCTAAAATAAAGCAGCGCGTCGATTACGTCTTTGCGTTTTGCGCGTGGCGACGGTTGGACTGGGGAGCAGAAATACAATGACAACGAGCGTTGGGTCATGGTAATCTGCAAGACAAGGAACGCAGAGTACACATAAAATGATAAGTAAACAGTGTGTGGCGTGCGCTGAAGGCGCCGAGAAATTTTTTCCCCGTCACCAAAAAAAGTTCCCAAACCCGGGTTTTCAGCTGCACTTGAGCTGAGGGGGGAGGGGGGGAGGGGGTCCAGGGGAGGGGGGCAGGGGGTCCAAGGGGGAGGGGTCCCCCCCCGTCGGAATGAAAATTAAAGCAAGTCCCTGGGGGGCACCCCCCCCCAGCCCACCCCCTGTGTGACATTCCGTCTGGTTGTTGTTTCTTTACGGGGCCGTGGACAGTCACCCATTCTTCCCTTCGCATGTTGCGTCGGGCCGCTTTCTGCATTCTGTCGGCCGCTGCGGCCGGTGCTCTTGCTGGTGTCGTTTCCGCGTTCGCGGAGCCCAGTAGTTGGTGTGTTGGGGCTGTGCTGAATGTGGCATGGTGTGCCGTTTGCGCGTCAGCGGCGCCCAATAGTTGGCGTATTGAGGATGTGCTGGTTGTCGCCGGGGTCGTTTGACTGTTTTTGCTTTCCACGCACCTCTGTCCACAGGCCGTCCATAGCCTGCCTCGCTGTGTTTCTGTGCGGCCCAGGTGCCCTGTTCCTCCACGCGCTGTCCGGGTCGTCCACCATATGTCCTTTTCCCCCTCACGGCTGGTCTGCCCCTGATGGGCTCCCGCTCCTGCTGCGCAAACAGCCCATCTGGGCTGCGGGAGATACCCCCCACCTGATGCCGGTTGAGCAGGGGTTGCCCTGGCACCCGGTAGCGACGGGGTTGGCTGGCCAGGCCATCCCCTTTGTTGTCGCTGCCCTCCCATGCGCACGCTCTCCCATCCTATTCTGGTTCTGAGAAGCGATGCACCCAACACCTTCTGCTCTCATGACATCCCTTCAAAGGGTACCGAATCAAATCAGGCACCAAATTTATATGGTCCCTCAAGGTACGTGAGCTAAGACAAGGCTGAGCTTCGACAAAGGGGGTTGGGTTGGGTGTGTGTCCACCACCGGTGGTGACAGATCCTGAAGCGCCTTCTCTAGAGGTACTATGGCAGACCTGTCAGGTCGTCGCAGGCTCCCCTGCATTGGACTTGTGGCTACAAAGCCACCGCAGACCCTGGGTAACGGAGGGTAAATCGTGTTTGGGCCCAGGATTCCATACCCGGCGTTCCAGGGTGTTGACCACTGAATTGGGGCGCAATTTTGGGGGTTGGGCCCTGGGTTCGAACAGGAACCAGTGAACCATCGCAGAACCTCCTCCACGTGGCACTGAATCTGGGTGGCGGGAATCGAACCTGGGACCCCATCCTGGAATCCTTGCCTCTAACCACTGGGCTACGGGAGTGCTCCCATGATCAACCGAGGCGCACTGAAGCCCGACACATGCCCATGCCCATGCGCACATGCAGACACAGCCACGTTGATTCATGGTCCCAACCGGGGCCACTGAGGACCTGCGCAAAGCAGTCAGTGGAGTACAGGGGGGGGGGGGGGATTTTGCGCCAAGTCAAATTCGCAGTGGTAAATTTCGCTGTGGGAAATTTCGCGGAGCCCCCGGGTTGAGTGTATCACCCCCCGCCAGAGTCCACCGTGTGTACCGCTGGTGTGCGAGAAATTCGCGGAGGACCCGGAATTTCGCGTGGGAAATTTGGCGGTCAATTTGAAACGCGAAATTTCCCACGCGAAATTAAAGTGCCACGAAAATCCCCCCGCTATGGGATACGGATGCGTGTGCACGACCGGTACCGTCAGGCACAAAGCAGAAGTGCAAAGCAAAAGTCAAAGAAAAGCTCTTCAGTGACATGTCATAGGCGCCTTTCGCTGCAGTGGGAAAGCAGGTGCAGAGTATGCGAAGCGAGTCCACTGCATCTAAGTCCTATGAACTAAATCCTGGTAGAATGACGTATCATCGGGTACAGAGGACCCCCGCCCCCGGTGGACTCCCCAGTCCACCCGTGGGCTGGCAGAAAGCATGTGAGACACAGACAATATAAGTGGCAGGTCAGCAGACCAGTCACCGCAAAAATCAGAACATGACCCATGGTGCCGTAGGTGCCAGGAAGCGTAAAAAGCACCCCGGCATCCCCCCCCCCCCCCCGCCCCTGTATCTGCGCTCACCCACACGCAGTGGCAGCCACCGCAGGTCCCACAACGTGCCACGGTGTCGGAGACACACGGGCAGCAGCCAGGGTTTTTCTTACCCACCCCGAGGCACCAGCCAAGATCACATTTCAGGTCAGGCTCGTGCCTTTGGGCCACATCAGAGGTACTCTTGATCACCCTCCTGCCCTTCCTCCTCCCATTGTCACTGACGCCCGTGCGGTAATCAGTTTCCCAATCCACCTCACATATTTGCCCCGACTGCGCTCACTCCCTGGCTCTCTCACTCACGTCGGTGGAGAATCTGTCACCGACAGACTCTATCGACAATCCCTGACTGGCCGTGTCCGACGCCCCAGACCCCCCAGAACCAGCCCCGACATTGGACAAGGGGGGGAGGGGTACCTACGGGGAACGGGAAGTTGTGCCCCCCCTCAGGCATGCCCAGCTTCCACAGGCTGTTGACCCCGATGTTGTTGTACTCGGACAGGGTGAGCCCGACCGCCGCCGCGGTCCCGTAGACGTCCTCTGCGGCCTGGTCCCCCAGCAGGTTGGCGTCCTGGTAATGCGAGAGGATGATGTTGTCCGCCAGCAGCAGGCACTCCCCGAGCTCCGCGTTGCGCTCGGCCTCCAGCAGCTGCAGCATCCTGACGTGGTGGTGGGGAGTGGGGGGGGCATTGGCACAAGGCCTTGGTGGTTGGCTCTGTTGGCCTGTGGCGGCGCCTATTGGCCTCTCGCCTTTGAACCTTCTGCTATGACAAGCAGGCATGCGCACTGCTGCGGGCATCCGCACTGCCGCGGGCATCCCCCTGCCTGGGGGGGGGGGGGGGGATCCAGAATGCACCTTCTCCCCATGGCGTCCTCCACTGACGGCCTGTTCAGTGCCCGGTGTGCGGTCATCACGAAGATTTCCTTTCATCTCATTCACTTACAGCATACAACACGGAATCAGGACGTAACCGCCCTGTCACACACAGACACACACACACAGACCCTCCCGCAGACGGTGTGGAAAGCAGATTTTTTTGGGTACCCCTCCCCTCTGTCCCAACACAGACCAGGTTCTGGTTCAGGGGGCAATAGTGCGGCAACAGGGGTCGCGTGGTTTGGACAAGCCCGTGTTACCGCACGGCACGTACCACGGAATTCATGTTGCAGACAGAAGCCGACCCCTCCCCCTTCATGACTACAAAACGGGTGTCCAACAGCCCAGCGCACACCCCACAACACAAGAGCACATGGGAGTACAGCTACACCAACACTTTGCCACCCATACTGACCCTCCCTGCAGCCTGGAACCGCAAAAACCCATGTTTCCCTAGAAACCCCAGTTTGGCTCCACTGCCTGCTTCGTTCGTACAGTAGCCTGGTGCATATCCCTCAGTGTTTGGAGGCCGTGGCTCCATGCCCCCGTGATTCCGTTCGGGGACGCTCGTTCTGGGATGGCCCATGGTCCATCTGTGTGAGGGACACAAATGAACCAACGACCAATACCCCGGTGTGGATGATACAGAGCACAGCAGGGCACGTTGGTCACAGGACACAAGTCTCCAAACACCTCATCAGGCGATACAGAACAAAGACAGTGTTTTGAGGCCAGGCGCCTTTCTGCAAGTAACGGGGGCTTGGGCAAGGCATTGTGCTGTGGACTGGGGTCGGATGTTCGAACGCATCGTGTGTGGAGCCGTGGCCAGGCAGTTGCCACGCTGCAGCATGCCACCTGCCAGCCGAAGACTCGTGCAATGTGGTGCTCTGTATTTTTTTACTGCGGCATCGCAAACACGCACACACACACACACACACACACGTTGAGGACAGCAAAACAAGAACAAAGAAAGTAAAGCCGTTGGGAGCAAACTCCTCAGGGACAGCAGACCTGTCCTAGACGTCCTTCAGTCTGACAAAGAGTGCGCAGACTATGGCGATCACAACGCAGGCACAGCCCTTCACCAGACCCAAATAAATATATGGAGGAGTTCGTGATTTTCCCGACCAAAGCCATCTATCTGCTGTACGATCTGCAGTGGGTGTACCCACCCAACCACGCACTTCGTCACGACCAAAACAGAAGGGCCAACAAAGAACAAGTCTCACTCCAGAACAGATGCTCCGGAGTACAGGGGATGTAGACAGCGGCAGGCAACCCACAAACAGAACGGGGTACAGCTCCGCCCAGTCAAACACACACACGCCGCAGGCAGGAGGCAACACTGACGCAGTACACAATCAGCGATTGGTGCTCTGGGCCCACTGCAACTTGGGTCCACCCAAGTCATCCCTCTCCATCAGCGAGCGCCTTCGGAGTCGCGTCTCACTGGCATCGCGAACTTCTTGAAGGGATGGGCCGCTGCATCAAGGCTCCAATTGCCCATACAATGCGCATACGAAAAACACACCATACCAGGGGGCCACGAGAAAAATAATTCCTGGTACCAGCGTGGCATTTTTTTTTCGGGGGTACCCCCGGAGGGGGGGGGGGGGACGGGTACGAAAAAAAACTTCTGCGAAGTTTTTTCCAGTGGCCCCCTGCACCGTACACAGTATGTTACTCGCCACACGGACACACCCCTGGCATGTTGCCACCTCCGTGCCGAGCCTGGCAAACACCTCCTTGGTGGCTACCAAACCCAACCACACACAGAACTCAACCACACACACGCGCGCGCGCGTGCGCACGCACGCACGCACACACACACACACACACACACACACACACACAATTGCGAAACACAGCACAACAATAGTGGCTGAGTGTGAATCCTCGTCAGTTGGAGTCAAACAAAAGACATGTTCAACGCCAATCGGCGCCTTTCTGTAGGAAGCAGGCGCCAGCAAATGTCCAAACTGTCACCTGAACACCAGAATGAGGCACTGCACTGCCAGACCGGCAGCTCAGCCTCATTCGGGTCGGGTCAGGGCAGATGGGTCACACACAGGTTGCTGGGTCAGGCGGCTCCTGCGGACCTGACCCTGTATGCACTATGCCACGCGCACGTGTGACCTCATCAGTTCACACCGCTCAGGGTGATGGAGTTCGGGCTCTACCGGGTGCCTCTCACGCGAGCGCTCCCTGCGAGTTCGTGGACCAGGTGTATCTCAGTTGGGGACCTCTGGTGGGGGGGGGGGGGGGGCAAGCAAGAAATGATGAGAGCACACCGTCACCGGTGGGCTACACACACACATTGTTCTGCTGTTGGCATGGGCAGTCGCCGTCTGTCCTGCACGAACTATTCCTGATGGTTGCCACACAGCGGAAGTCATCGTTCCAGGCACCATTGACACTCTGCACAGCCAGGTCCGCTGGAAGCATCCATGAGCTGTAGTTACCTCCCTGCCAGTATGCATTTATCCGTAGCCAGACGCCTACTCTTGAGACCACAACACAGCGACGTTCAGGCATATGTCTAGTCAGGTTGTATAGGCACTTCACCGTTGCGGCAGTAGCATGTGGGCTGGTTTGGTATGCTCTGTGCACGGCTCTATGTAGAGCTCTGATTGCTACGTCCCATTTGAACCCACTCAGCGGCACGACTTGCATCCACGCAGCGGCACTCATTAACTGTCCTAACCAGGTGGTGGTCCACGGGAGTCCATTCTTCAACACCCCGGTGAGGATTGAGGGCAGGTATGCCTGGTAGCTGCAGGAAGGGGTCATGAGCGGTGGACCCAGGCGCAGGTTCCACTGGGGTTTAGTGCTGCAGGCTCAACAAAGGCACAGCCCGTGGTATTAGGGGTCAGGACCATTACCACTCCTACTGCTTTGCGGACACTAGAACAGCACGTCCCCATACACTGGTTTTGCCCCGGTGCAATGCAATCGCGGTCTACCTGGAGACCCCAGCACCCCCGCAGGATTCGACGGATCAAGTTCACCAGGCTGGCACATGCTTCAGGGGGGCAGTCAGTGGCAACCAGAATGTTGTCTCTAAACTGGCAGAGGGTGACTTTGCCATATGGCCCCTCCCACAGCGGCACACACCCACCCACCCACCCACCCACACACACACACACACACACACACACACACACACACACACACACACACACACACACACACACACACACACACACACACACACACCCACACCCCCGCCCCCGCCCCCGCCCCCGCCCACGCCCACGCCCACGCCCGCACACACACACACACACACACACACACACACACACACACACACACACACACACACACACTTGTGCAGGAACCAACAAGAAAACCACTGACCGCGAGCGCAGTGGAGAACGATGTTAGCACCAGGAACACCTCGTCAGGCCAGTGAGCATCAAAACAAGAACAAAGCAGAAAGCATTGTGAATGTCATGATGTCAAGGCTAGGCGCCTTTCTGAAGTGAAGTGATAGAGGAGACAGTCGTGATATCATCCTGGCATAGTGCTGGAGTCATGTACGACAACTACTCTAGGCACCCACTGACCATGGGGAGGGGAAACAATCGCATGTTCGCACTACGCAGCAGTCCTTTCATGCCCACGAGATATCCCTGTCGGTATCTTTTGCATTTGCGCGGAAGAGAGGCGGGGAGAAGGAGTAGGCCTGTATTACCAAACCCATCGGTGTTGACGCCAGAAGCCGGTGGCTGGTAGTGCCTGGCCCCTGGCCTGCAAGAGACAGGAAAAAGGAAAAACAGGCAGGGAGGACCAGAAGAAACATGGAGCCGGGTGTAACCACCCGCTCACACACACACAATGACTGAACTGGGATGGCTGCTTGGAGCGGGGGGGGACAGGGGGGTGGCAGGGGGGACAGAGGGGACAGAGGGGTGGGAGGGAGGTGGGCGGCGACAGTCGTCGGAACATTGGTGACCCGGGGGGGATATTGACTGGCGGTGATAATCCAGCGCATGCCAATCTCCGTTCCAGGCGCCCGAGATTCCCGACACGCGCAAATGAGGTGGCAGAGCCCAGCTGCTGTATTGGTCCCCCACCCATATTGCCCGGTGGCGGAGCCATTGGAGACAGAGGTGCAGGATGCAGCAGCGGCGTCTTGGGAGGTGGGGTAGGAGGTGGTACATGAAGTGGACGGTCTGTGAAAAATCGTGTTGGCTTGCGGACAACCCCCTGGCGATCGCTGAGTGCGCTGCTCTGCGTATCAGCGTCAGCGGCCATCCGGACAGGACCGCCACCTGGAGCCAAGCCGCCACCGACAATAACTCCCCCGCCCACGTCACGCACCATCGTTTGCTATTACTGAGGACGCCGGTTAAAAGGCACGGGAGGTAAGAGGGGTGGGCCAGGGCAGGGGATAGAAGAGGGGGGCCGAGTTTCAGGAACCAGGATGAATCTAGGGCGCTAGGGTGGGTGTAACAGGACCCCTGTCCATCGAGGCCACGGACAAGGCAATAACCGAGGGCCTGGGTGGAGTGGTGGTGGCACCGAAAAAGACAAGCATCTGAGTGTTCCGTGGCACAGTCACAGAGAACACGCAATCCCCAGCATTGGCGTAAAATATTGCAGATTGTCTGAATCAGTTGCACCTGGGGGGAGTCAGGGTAACTGGAGGCTACGAGGATGTTGTCTCTGAATTGCTGCATCGAGACTCGCCCGTGGCTGTTCTCCCAGTACGGAAAACCCGAGTCGGTGACGCGGAGAGTACCCAGGCGGCGAAAAAGGCCCCTGTGGATGTAAACGGACCATAGGCTGTGGAGGTCTGCAGCCTGTGCCGAAAAAGAACCCCCCATCGGTATACAGCCATGCCTGCACCAGAGATTTCCTGCGCTGAGAATGAAGTTGTTGTATTTCATCTCCCACGTCACAGTGTCCTGTAAGGAGCCCTGGGTAATATACCAAAACTTGGCTGAATTCCCCCTCCCCGCTCTGTCAAGTTTTTTACTCTCTTTATGTACCGACCACACAACCTCCGACATGCGCCAGCGCTTCTTTTTTACGAGCCACTCGCAGGCAGAGGTGAGATGTGAGATGACGTCTTCGGGTTTGATGTTGTTGAATTGGTCTTTGCAGTCCACTTCACTAATATACCGGCAACCCAGGGAATCAAGATCATGGAACCATGATGAAACATCGTTGATGCTGTGGGCCAGGAAGGGGCAGGGAAGTTCATCACTTAAACACCGCAGGAAAGTGGTCTTGGCTCTAGCGGCAACCTTGAGATTTCGTTTGGGGAGGAAGGGGTGGGGCAGGGCGGTGATTCCGCGCCAGAGCCAGGTACCTTTGGTGAGGCTTTTGGCTTTCCCTATAAGGTACAGTATGGCCAATTGGCCCGCCTCGTTCATTTCCCAGCCGCGGCGCATGATGTCGCTGCGAATGGCGGACACAGTCGAGGAAGGGTCTCCGGGGGCAGGTGTGTAGCCTTCATCGGCAAGAAACTTCTGTAAGACCCCCCACACCCAGTGGCGGCAGAATCCCCACATGACCCCAACCCCCTTGTCCACAATTCGGACATAGAAATGTTTTGTGACTTGGTCTGCGAGTTGCACAACTGACCGGAGGCGAGCTCCGGACTCGGGCCAAAGAGCAGGAGGCAAGTATGTGAGGGGAGGAGGGAGGGTAGCACCAATCTGTTGAGCCATAGTGGTTAAGTCCTGAAGGAGTTGTTGGCGGACTTTGTGACCGTTGAGGGGGAGGGGGTCATTGGGGCGAGCTGTGGAGCCGTCGTGGTAGGGGATGGCGATGGGGCAAAGGGCAACATGACCATCGATGATTATGCGCGTGCCTGGTATGTTAGATGCCTGGTGGCAGGAGCAAGGCGGCTGAGCCTGCAGCTTATCGTATTGTCGCGCCTTTCTCTCAAAAACTCTTCGGACCGTTTGCGGTGTGCTTCTGGTGATGCGGATTGCTTTGTTTAACGCTTGTTTTTCCCACGCTGCACCGACAACGGACCCTACTAGCTTCCTACAGACACGGTGGATGGCTGCTTTCTGGTTGGGAGTCAGGTACACACACACACACACACACACACACACACACACACACACACACACACACACACACACACACGCACGCACGCACGCATGCACGCACGCACGCACGCACGCACGCACGCACGCACCCACCCACACACACACACACACCCATACACACATCCACACACACACACACACGTTGGGAACCGCGAGACAAGAACGAAGCAAGAAAAGCGGTTGAAAGAAAACTCCTCAGGAGCAGCAGAGCTGTCCTAGACGTCTTTCGGTCTGTTGGTAGAGAATGAGCAAGTGCAGTTCCGGACAGCGGACCTTTCCTATCCCAATTCAGTTCTGCATCGCCCAACAGACCATAAAAATCGCCCGCGGAGGAGCTCGTGCACTACCGTTGCCATCGCCTAGATTTATCGTGTGCTGGGTGCCACCACCCCGCCACACACACACAGGAAAACATTCAGGGAGGGCACACACACACACACACACACACACACGCACGCACACACACACACACACACACACACCCACCCACCCACACACACACACACACACACACACACACACATCCACACACACAGACCTGTCCACACATGGCCCCAGACGCTCTGCCAAGGCATCGTTGAGCTCCCTGTTGGTCACGAGCACGGGCCCTTCAGGGGACTGCACAACGGACATGGGCTCGTTGGCCTGACTGCGCCCCAGCCGCTTGACCTGCTGCCACATCGGATGCTTCTGCCAGGCCATGCCATGCTCCTCCTTGAGCTGGTCCCGCACTGCGCCTTGGAATGCCTGGATGCCCAGGAAGCGGAGGGCAGCGGTGGTTGACAGCCCCCCCCCCCCCTCCCCCCGCCGGGAGTGATGGGGGACGAGCGACACATGAGGGACGCGGGCCATGAGGGTAGGGGGGGGGGATGACATTTGTTTCCATGTTTTTCATGCGCATTTGAATTCTCCAAAAAGATCTGAGCATTTTGGGCATCCACAAGTTGTGGGTAAAAAAAAAAGGCGTCTCCTCCTTTTTGCATGCAAAAAAAATTCCTTCCAGCGCCGAATTGTGGCTGAAAAATTGGACCCGTTCGGATGCTCAGCCCGAGGGGGCAGGACCAGGGATGTGCTTATCCACCGGGGGCCATGAGGCAACGGAAACTGGGTTCGCATACGCCCCCGTGTCACAGGCGCATGGTCATAACCACATTGTTCAATGTCATGCTCGCTGCACTGCAGCGTAGACCAGTTCTGTACCACACCAGGTGGTCCACCGGGGGGGGGGGGGGGATCTGGCGGACCCCCACCCGCCCGAGGCCAAACCATCCACCCAACCAGACAGAAAAAAAGTACCTCTTGCCAAAAACGAAGTTTTGAATAGAGGGCCCGAAATGAGAAGCCCATTCTAGGTACACAAACTTTTTCTGCCACGCTTTGCCGGTGCAACCCCCCCCCCCCCCCGCCGCCAAGGGGGGAACCATCACTTTGTGACCGTCCCTCCTTCCATGGGGGGGAACCGTCATGACATTGGGGGGCAATAACAAGAGGGGGGGGGGGGTACTTTGATTCGGTACGAAATGTAGTGCAGCCAACACTTTAAAACTGCAGCTGCGCATGCACAACACCGGTAGTGTGAATCGCATTGGAACATGTTGTTACTTCTGTGTGCGGGCCCTTTCCACGGGCACTGTGTGAAACTTCTTTCTACGACTCCAAACAACCTTGAACTCCTGGACATGCTCAGTGGGCAATTCTGGTATAGGCTGAGGACCCCCGAGCCCTGTCGGAGAGCACAGTTACCTCGCCCCCCCCTTGTCCAGCCCTCCCCCAGGGGCGACGGTCCCCCCCCATCCCGGGGGGGACAGTCACCAAGTGACAGCCCCCCCCCCCCCCCAGGCGTACACCACTCCCAAGCTGCCAATTCTAGTACCCTGCCCCCCCCCCCCCTTGCAAACTCCCGGGTTAGCGCGCGACGGTCTCCCGGGTGGGGGGGGGGGGGGGAGACGGTCGCCAAGTGACGCTCCCCCGTCTTGTAGGGGTTGACTGGGTGTACGGCTGACGCGTACTGAGTACTCGGAGACCCCGGCGGGGCTTTCCGAGCGGCGCGCATGGCGCCGGGCTCATTCATGGCGAATCCTACTGAGTTCCCCTGCCGGCCATGATGGTACGCTGGAGTGCAACTTGTGCCCACGTGCGCTATAAAAACCCTCCCCGCCTACTCCCCTCCCCCCAAGAGATCCATGCCACCCAGGGACGTATAAACCCCCGTTTTTAGCACACAGACATCGAACAAGAAATGCCGCCGGATGATGGATTGCCAATGAGCATGAGCCAGTTACTTCTCCCAAGATCATGGGTCTGCCCCGAAGTATTACAGTTGCATCCCGGCCGGACTTGCCGCTAGCGTCTGCCAACTCAGACATGATCGGATGGAGCAGGGTCCTACTGAGCCAAGCACTGGACGCAGCATGTTCCTACTGAGTTCTGGTGGTGCGGGGGGGCGGGTATTACTCAGTGGCCTTTGGTACGCGGCCGATTCCTACTGAGAACCAGTTTCCCTGCCAGACGCTAGTGGCATGTCTGATCCCGGCATTCATCCGACGGCGGTTGGTGGCGGTTTGAGGTTGGCGGTTGGAGATCCCTGGGGGCTGTCGTTAACCAAAAAAGGGGGGGGGGTCTTAAGAACAGCCCTGGGGGGTACCCCTTCCAGGAGTACCAGCCTATGGTCCAGCCGCGCCCTCCCTCGCCGCAAGTGCCGGCTTCCACCGCATTTCGTAACTGACAGCAACCGCCCCCAACCGCCCCGGCAACCTCCTCCGACGGGCCACCCATCCGCCTCCCTTCCACCGCACCCCCGGGGCCGGGCCCGCGGCCCCGCACACCTCCCACAGCGTCGGCACGTGGCACTCCACGAGGGCGCAGTACTGCTCCGCCCCCGCGGGCGGGGGCGCGCGGTGCAGGCACGGCCCCATCGCCACCACCAACTCGAAGTCCGCGCGCGCCGCGTCGTCCCCGGCCAGAAACTGCGCGGCGCAGACCTCCGCGCCGGCCCGCAGCCACTGCAGCGCCGGGCGGCCCACCTGCTTGCGCCCCAGCGGGCCCCCGGGCGCCGTTGCCGGCTGCGTCACGTGCGCGACCAGGGCCTCCGGGCCGGGCTGCGGCGGCGGGTTCGGCCGCCGCGCGCGCGGCGCGGCCGCGGGGCTGCGGCCGCGGCTCGAGTCGCGGGAGGTGCTGCCGCTGCGGCTGTTGCGGCCGCGGCTCGAGTCGCGGGAGGCGCCGCGGGAGGCGCTGCCGCCGCGGCTGTTGCGGCGGCGGCGGGGCTTGCGCGCGGCCCCGGCGCCGCTGGCGGACCCCGCGTCGGCACCTGCGGGCGGAAGAATGGGCAGGGACGGGCCACGAGGCGGACTTGGGCAGGGGTGTCGGTTGGGCATCAACCGCCGTCCGTTGAGCGCCAACCGCCGTCGAGTGTCAACCGCCGTCGGTTGGGGGCCAACCGCCGTCCATGAACCGAACCCCGCCACCCATGGGCCCCAGGCCATCCTCAGTGGGGAAAGCAGAAGAAGGACGCATGCCGCATGACTCTCACTGCTTTGGTATTTGGTTTACTGCTGCACTTTCTGTGCCCCACAGTGTGCATGTACGGTGGTAGTACCGTCCCTGGGGGGGGGGGGATGGGGGGGTTGGGGGGGGCGTCACTTGGCGACCGTCCCCCAGGGGGTGGGAGGGGACCGTCTTCCCGGGGGGGGGGGGGGGGGCACCGTGTAGTACACCCGGTGTCCAGTGCTGAGGGGCAAGTGGGGGGGAGGGGGGTCCTCCATCAATGGTCCGGGGGTACCGTGTTGTACACCCGGTGTCCAGCGCTTCGTGGGGGATGGGAGGCTCCAGGAATGGCGGGTACCGCGTAGTACACCCGGTGTTCTGAGCTGTGGGGGAGGCGGGGGGGGGGGGGGGGTGTTCCATAAAGGCGGGTAGGGTATCGCGTAGTACACCGGTGTATGCATGCGGCACTGCCTTGCCTTCACGCTCATAAGTGATGCGGCTATATGCATCCAGGCCATTGCTTAAGGACCCCCCCAGGGGGGGGGGGGTGTTTGGGGCCCTGGCCAACCCCGGCCGACCCACCCAGGCCCCCCGACCCACATCAGAAAAAATTCTCCTCCGGCAAAAAATGAAATGTATCAAATGGGCCGGAAATTTGAGGCCGATTTTAGGTACACGAACTTTTTGGGGGCCTCTGACCCACCCATCGGGGGGGGGGGGGGGTTCTCCTCAAGCGATAGCCTATATCTCTCGGGGACATTCATAAGGTGCCAACACGGAGCGTTTTCACATTTTTTCAGACTTTTCTCAACTTTTGGTCTAATGCACCAAAATGTCGTTACCTTGGGGGGGGTATGTGCATGCTTTTCGAAATCTGTGAGAAAACGCCGTTTCAGAAATGTATGGGTTGGGGGGGGATAGGTGACCATGTTTTTGAGTACCGAGGCCGAACTTTTTGGTGTTTCAGGGTTTTCGGGCCTCAGGGTGCTCCGCTCACGCGTGCGGGACACCAACTCACAGGTCTTCCCCTGGGTGCTCCGACATATTGTGGAGTTGGAGCAAAGTGAAAGGAGGTAAATGGATGCATTTTGACGTGCTGAATCCAAATATCGTGGTCCCATGTCCCAACTTGACAGCCTGTTTGAGACTTTCTGCCATCTTTGATTTCTTGCACTCTGGTGAGCTTGATGCTGCAAGTTGCACCACGCATCACCCGGGTGTCCAAGGTAGTTATTGGTCAAAGTGATCAACATATTGGGGTCTTGAGGGGACCCATGTTGCACATGTATTCTATACATCAAATGCAACAAATCCACCCGAATGACTTGACCCTCATATGCCCATATGTTGGAGTAATGGGGGTAGGGGTGCGGTGCAGTCTGTCTGAAACCGGACTAGAACAGACAAAAAAAACCCAACCTGTCAACGGTAACGGCCAATTTTCGAAAAAATATGGTTCCGGAGCCCCCTCCCAACCCATACATCTCCGAAAAGCCCTTTTCAAGGGCCTTCCGAATATACCCCACATACCCCCCCCCTTTGGGACACTCAGCAGGCACAAATGAGGCAACAACGGCACCAACCCCTGAAAACGCTCCGTGTTGACACCAAATT
This sequence comes from Eutreptiella sp. 'Long Island Sound 2002', assembly GCA_964036045.1. NCBI lineage: Eukaryota > Euglenozoa > Euglenophyceae > Eutreptiales > Eutreptiaceae > Eutreptiella > Eutreptiella sp. 'Long Island Sound 2002'. The sequence continues at coordinate 13,872,165 of OZ038404.1, read as the reverse complement.
ACGCGTCCCAGAGAGATATGCATCATCATGCTCTGAATAGCCAACGACGTGCGCCCCAGCAAGCGCCCCTGTAGAGCGGATTGATACTCGTCCCAGGGGTAGACATGGTTGTGCTATCAGGTTAGATTTCAGAGAAAGTGATTCGAAGTGTCCTGCCAAAGTACGGGGGATACAATTGGCAGTGCCCCACAACACACTGACTCTCAGGACAACACAGGGACTCACAACAAAAATTCGGGGTTGACCAAGTGACGATCCCCCCCACCCCCGGGGGGAAGACGGGGGGGGGGGGTTCCCCCGCCCCCGGGGCGCCCAGCCTATGCCCAGCCACTGTCCCCCTGACGCCAAGTGCCAGCTTCAATGGCATTTGTAACCGACAGTAACCGCCCCCAACCGCTTTGGCAACCTCCTCCAACCGCCTGTGTAACCGCTTCTGGGGCCGCCTCCGAGGTCCCTTCCCTTCTGATGCATCCCTGCCCATGCCCTCCGGGGAAATACACAGGGGGGGGGGGGGTGAGGGTACCCACCCGGTGCCCCCTCAGCCCCTGTCATCCGCTGCACCGCAGCACACCGCCCACAACCACACAGCCACGGACCTGTGCTGTCCGGCGTCCCCTTCGCTGCCGCGGCCTTGGGCCGGCCCGCCTGCTTCGGCGCGCCCCCGCCATCCCCCGGCCCCGCGTCGCGGTCCGGACCGCCTGAGGGCCGGCGGCGGCGCGGCCGGCGGCGCCCGGTCGCCGCGAGCATCGCGACGGGCCCGGCGCCGCACACCTCCGTCAACGGGGCCCACGCGGCGGCGGCGCGGCCGGGCGCGCGCGCCCGGCGCGCGAGCAGCCCCAGCACCAGCCCGACCCCGAGGACCGCGCCGAGCCCCGCGGGCCACGCCGGGGCCGGGGCGGCGCGGGGCCGGCGCGCGGGGCCGGGGCCGTCATCCACACCGCCGGGCCCCCGATGCGGCGGGCGCACTGGCGCGCCGTCGGTTACGCTCCAACCGCCGTCGGTTACGCTCCAACCGCCGGGTCCGGCCGGGCCGGGCCGCACGCGCGGCAGCACCGCGGGGCTCGGGGAGGCCGCGAAGGCGCGCCCCCGGAGCTGGGCCGGCGCCAGCGCGACACGGAGGTCCTGCGGGGCCGGGGGCTGCAGGAGGGAGACGGCCTGGAACGCGATCAGCAGACAGCAGGAGCCCACTGCCAGCCACCGCAGGCCGCCGCCGCCGAGGGGAGGGGCCGCGGCCCCCGGTCCGGCGTCGGTTGGCGCGGGGGTGTGGCTGGGGGGCGCCTGCAGGCCCGCGGGGGTCCAGACGCCCCGCGCGGGGGGCATCAGTGTGTGGGACATGTCTGCGGAGCGCGCGGCGCTGGGGGGTGCGGGGGGCCCGGAGGCATCCTGATTTTGCTTCACCGCTGGCGGATCTCCGATGGTGCTCCCGGTCGCCTACACCCCTACCCCCCCTCCTTGTATAAGCTACGCCAAAGTCCCAAATTAATACGGTCCCTACACCTACGGTAGCTTGGACACGGGCGTAGCTTGCGCGTGACACATACAACTACCAACACCGGGCGCCCAGGTTCAAAAAGAGAGGATTGCATGGTGAGCCAGTGCAAGAAGGGGGCATATAATGCTCAAACATCCCCACAATCAGAGCTATGTGGGTTCAAGTGGGCAAACACTCACAACCAATGTGTCCGTGACTCTATGTGACTCGCAAATCTGTCACCAAACCCATGTCTTATTTGGTTGCACTAAATTTGGTACCGAATTAAAATTAGGTCCCAAATTAATACGGTCCCTACGCCTACTGTAGCTTGGACAAGGGCGTAGCTTATACAGAGGGGGGGGGGGGTACCTTTTCCGGGGGGTACAAGGTACCAGATGCGGGTCAAACACTGCCACCAGCCCAAGGACCACCTCGGGGCTTCCACGGCGGGGCCTTGCCGTCAGGTTTGGAGAGCACCAGCACGCTCCCGGCCCCATGCCAGACCCAGATTTGAATCAGCCGTCCTTTGTTCATAAACTGTTGCGCCGTGCTGCTCTCGCAGCAGCACCCAGACCAGCGGAGAGCAATGGTCGGTTCCCACTGAATGCCCCCGCCATAGGCACGTTCCCCCCCTCAATGTCATGAGCGTAGTTCAGCGGTCATGCACATGACGCCTGAACTAGAGGTGCTCGGTTCGAATCCCGGTGGGGGCGGAACGCAGTGTTCTAGGCGCTAGGGTGTCTGTGACCCCGCGAGCCGGAAGGGATGCTGCGAGGGGCAGGTAGGGATCACCGATACGCTGGAGTTCGGAGCGCGCCCGAGCACTTTACATTTACCCTCAATGTCATGACAGTCTCCCCCCAGGGGGGGGGGGGGGGACGGTCACGAAGTGATCCCCCCCCCCCCCGATATTGCACCACACAATGATAGCACTAGAACTGCAGCAGTTCCGGTATGACCTAAAGAAAATTTGTCTTTGGCGCCTTTGGCGCCTGGTATTTCCTATGCTTTTTGGGCCAGGGTGACGGTTCCCCCCCTGGGCCGCACGCAGGTCAAGAAGCGCTCTGCACATACACGTCCTGGTATGCGTATGCAGCAATGTTCGGCAGTCCGCGTTCCAATGTCCTCACACGGATCATACAATTTGATGGTTCCATCATAGCGACACCAATGTGTGATCGCTAATGTTCTTGCGTAGCCTTGTTTTGTCGACCAAGACCCCAAGGAGAGCAATGGTCGGCTTCAACTGACTGAATGCCCCCGCCATAGGCACTTTCAGGCTTTAGTCCAATAGTTTGTGTGCGCCACAGCGAAGCTGCCATCCACTAAGTACAGTGTTGTCCTGCTTCCTTGTTTATGTACACAAGACCCCAAGGGGGGGGGGGGTGCAAAGGGGGGGGGGGGGGTTCAGGAGCATCAAATGGTCGGTCGGCTGAACTGGATGTCCCGCCATAGACAATTCCAGCCATTGTTCTCAGCAAGTTCTCAGCAGGTTCGCAACGCCTTGTCCCGGTGCTTCCGCCCTTGTTCTCGTGCCGTCCTTTGAGGCAGGGGGGGGGGGGGGCAAGGCACTTTCAGCCTCTAGTCCAATAATGTGTGTCCTCTCCATTGAGCTTTACTCCACCATCCGCTATGTACAGTGGGATGCACCCTTTGAACAAGGTTTCACAGCATATGATAGACCAAGGACCGTTTGTGCAGAGGAAGGACAGAGCCGTCTGAACCTTTTGCAAACGCGGGGCTTTCGAGTCATCCTCGGCACTCCTCTGGCCAAAGAGGGCAACCGCCTATGCCTCATGTTGTTGAAAGCGAGTGAGTGTGTGGCAGGGCAGGTGCCAGGGCTGGGGGGGAGGGGGGGGGCTAATTCAGGTGAGCTAGGTGAAGGTGCAGGTGGGGCCAGTAGCAGACTTACCCTGTTCCATACTGCCACCTCCCAAGCGTACTGGATTGCCGTGACTCAAAGGCACGTAACTATCGAATTATTTTTGATTGTTACGGGTGGTATGATAGTGGGAAACGACTTCGTCGTTCATGCTCTGTGCCTTTTTCATTTTTGAAGGTGGTCTACCCACTTTGGGGGGAATTGTGTTGCTGCAGCACTGTTTTGCATTTTGGGAGCCACTACATAGAGTCACTGCAGCTCACTATGTTGCTGCTTTTCGGTGCCCAAGATATACGCAATCCCTTCACGGCATGCAAATCAAATCAAAAGTTAACATGATAATTAAAAGAACATTGGCTGTTTTCTATGCTACCAAAAATTGACTATGCCATCGCGTGGGGTTCGGGGCAAAGGGCACAACTCTTTAGCACAGCACACAAGTGCCAACCAGTCAATAAATAAACAATATTGCACCAAAGCACACATTCTCAAATATTGCAAGCAACATGCATTGGAGCCATTGGTCATGTTTTGCAGAGTAGTTCCAAAGAGGGAAGGAGGGATGATGCAAATTGGGGTGTGTAATATACCTCAGCACAAAATGCACCCCTAGAGCGATCACCTACTGCATGCCTGCTTCTTGGCCTGTTGTCTGCGTGCATACAACGGCATCCAGAGAGTATTGCGGGTCACTACAACTCACTGTTGGGGGGTGCCATCAAGGCTGAGTGAGTATGCCGGTTCGTACTTCCGGGTGTGTGTATGTGTTCTTTTTTTTTTTTGGCTAACTCCAGAAGTTCCAAGAGTGCACAAGATAGTTCTTGGAAAATGGGCGAAACTCCAGCGTATGATACAATGGATCCCTGCAAGGCAAGGCACGAGGTGCAAACCCAAAGCTCATAAGCGTATACCAGAGGGCTCTCTAGTGTGGTAGGTGACCGCCACGCCATCAAGCAAACTCAAAAAGTGGATATGATCTGACACAGGCATTATATGAGGTGGACGGCAGAGCGGGTGGACCCGCTGAAAAACGGTGCTTCCGGGTGTGTGCATGTGTTCGCTTCATATCTCGGTGTTCCACTGGGAGGGGCCGCCAGGGGGGGGGGGGGTTATTGGATTGTGGAAATCCAAGGACCCAACAATGTCCTACCCCCACGTGCCATGAAGCAAAGTCAACAACAAGAGCGGGGCTGCACAATTGGTGGTTTGTGGGAAGGAGGGGGTGTTGATACAACTTTTGTCTTTTTTTATCTCTTTTTAACTCGTGACCGAAGTTCCACCAAGTGTCCATTGAGAGTACACATAGCAGGTCATGGGTCAGTGACGGGGCCAGCTTTGGTTATGGGTTTGGTATGACCTACCCTCACCAAGACGGCTGCGGCGGGGTGGCGGGAGGAACGAGTCCTGCGCCTTGCCCCATCCTTGTCGCCCCGTTTGCACTGGTGTGCACGTCCTCCCGGACCTCTCGGGGGTGTTACAATCCAGTCAAGACAATGACATTGCCCATGTCCTCAAGCAGGATCTCCATATCCCGGAGATCACTGGGAACCTCCAGTGCCTCTATCCTCCGTCTCTTGTGCATCTCAGGTGGGTTCTCGTCCCGCAAGCGCTTCATGCGTTGTGCAGCGGCCCCTCGGATGTCCCATCGGGGGTCCGACAAAGTCGTCCGCCGTAACGCCGTAAGGGTCACTGCGTGCACTTCAGACATATGCCGCTGTGCGGACGCGTCGTCCGCTTGGATGTTGGTGGACAGCGAAATATGAGCCTGCCCCCAACATGAGAATGCCGCGGTGAGCTTGCGCGACGCCGCGGACAGCGCCTCGGGGAGGACAGCCGTGCGCCACTGGCGGAAGCGCAGTCGGCGGGAGTCCGCCATCCAGGACAATTGGTCTTGTGTTGTGTTTGTGGGAAAAGGATTGTGTTGTGTTTGTGGGAAGGAGGGGGTGTTGATACAACTTTTGTCGCCAACAGGTTTGCTCTCCTCAGGGGCCGTTTGCAAATAAAATTCCAACATTTGATGGTGCCAACACCTGCCGTTGCCCCAACAAGGGCAGTGTTCATGCAACGCCGCAAGGGGACCCGAGCAGTGACCACTGCGCCATGAATGCACTGGTCGTCGGGCCATCCTCCAATCTCCACCTCCAAAGGACAAAAAGGGGTGAAAGTCGGCAGCAGAACAGCAATCAGCGCCCCTAAAATACCATCCGTGGCCCCAAATCACACACAAAAAAAACGTTAACCGTCATGGAAAAGCGGAAAAAAGGAACCGCCGAATTCCATGGTTCCAACAGTTGCGGCAACAACACCGACTGTCGTGGGAGGATATGGCGCTGCGGCATTGGCATTCTCGAAATGCAGCTGCCAATCAGGTTCGAGTCTAGGCTTGCAATTGCTAGGCACCCGTCTATGTCTAACACTACCCTCCAAGTCATCGGACTCCTCGGAAACCCTCTACATCCATAGAGTCCCCCCAACCTTGCATCACACTCCTCCCACCCGAGTGGCTGCCTAAGAAAGGAGGACACCGTGATGAAAGCCGGACCAAGGGGAGAGGGTTTGCTGCAATGGCGGAAGGGTGGGCGAGCAACAAACTGCAGCCAATGGAACATGCGCACTGCAAGATTGGTTGTAGTTGCGCATAGTGAAAAAAAGTGTTAGTCATCACAGGTCGGCTTCATTGAGAAACACAAAAAAAAAACGGCGGATTGTCGGTAGTGCTTGAGAGTGGGGCCATGATGTCAGGTTGCGAGGTAGCGAGCCTCAGCTACTACTGGTGCGACACCGCTTCGGTATGTAGTGTGTGGGGTGGTGTGCCCCCCCCCCCCCCTCCCCACTTCTCTCACCCTGTCCTCTCACTCGCAGACCCACCTCTCCCTTTGTGTTTGGTTGCAATCATGGGTGTGTCGTCGGGCGTCGGCGGTCACGAGGCAGGCTAGTCGAGGGCGGTGTGGGGCCCGTGGGATACGCACGGGTTTGGGGGTTGTCTTCTTCCCGGCGCGACTAGGCTTTGAGGTGCCTTTACGCTTGTTGGCGCTGTCCTTGCGCCTTTGTCGTTTCCCCATGTTATTTTGATCTGAACGGAGATCTGTGGTAGGAGGTACTGTGGTCAGGAATGTCTGTGTCGCAGGCGACAATGGTGTATCATAGGAACTTGGATCACATGGACCGCTGTTCCCGCTCCTCACCCTTGTAGTTGGTCTGTCTTACCTCGGAGATGTGCTTGGTCAATTCTGTATCAACCCTTAGTTAGCGTGCGTCAAATAGAGTGTATTGGTGAACCCCTGGCTATGGCAGCAGCAGGGGGGTAAGAGTTGTGTGCAAACTTGTTGGCACGAATATACCTGGCACGAACACCTGGCACGGCAGGCCATTTGTTGTGGATGTTATCTTTATCAGTCTTCAGCCAGTGTCTGCCTTTATCAAAACGTAAAAAAAAAATTCTGTTCGGAAACGACTTCTTCCCGACCTTCCTCTCCTCGAAGCGAGCCCCTTGAGGGACACCCCCGTGGGTGCTTTCCAGTGCCAGCCATGAGCGAAGGCGAATGGCAGTGGGAGCTGTATTCTCCGGTGCGTCCATCGGCCACCCATACCGCCTCACCGCCCCTGCTCCTCGTAAACTTCTGTGCGCGCAAGTCGCAACGGCCACAGAGGCTCGCCCATCGTTTGGCCTTGGACTCAGCCCCCGGGCACAGGGTGAGCGAGTGTGGCTGCGCAATCATGGTGCCGAGGTGTGGCTGCAGGGGATAGTGGAGGGTGGCGTGGAGGGCGAGAGTGTCGAGGTGCGTGCCGAGACTGGCAAGATGGTGGTATTCGAACCTTCCAAGGACCCGCCCCCGCTGCTGCGGAACCCGGAGATTTTGACAGCAGTGCCCGACCTGACGAGCCTGAGCTACCTTCACGAGCCCGCCGTACTGCACAACCTCCAGGTGCGCCGCTGTCCCCACCTCCCAGGCACTGAAGCAGCCGCGGTTCAAAGACCAGGAGGTTATCTACACGTACTGTGGTATCGTGCTGGTGGCGCTCAACCCATACACTAGGCTGCCGCTCTACACGCCCGAGGTGATTGCGCAGTACGAGGGTCGCAAGATGGGCGAGCTGCCGCCGCACGTCTTCGCGGTGGCAGAGGACGCGTACTCGCAGCTGCAGCTTGGGGGGAAGTGCCAGTCAATCATCGTATCGGGCGAATCGGGGGCTGGCAAGACGGTAAGTGCCAAGTTCGCGATGCGGTACCTCGCCACCGTCTGTGGCGCGCCGGGTGGCGGGGAGGACGCCGTGCTCGGCGAGACGCAGATCGAGGCTAAGATCCTGGCCTCGAACCCAGTGATGGAGGCGATAGGCAATGCCAAGACGACGCGGAACGACAACTCCTCCCGCTTTCGGCAAGTACATTGAGATCATCTTCGGGGCGCGCTCTGAGATCGCTGGGGTCCGGCCACGGCCACCCCCCTCCCTCCCTGGCGGCGCTGCGCCAAACATTTGCTGCTGCAGGCGCGGATGAACACCTATCTGTTGGAAAAGTCACGACTGGTGGCACAGGTCCAGCCCCCCCTCCCTTCGCGCTCCCCCTTCTGTGCCTCAACCCCGTTTCATGCCCGACAGGCCGATTCGGAGCGCAACTACCACATCTTCTATCAGCTCTGTGCGGCCGCGTGCGCTGCAGACAGCGGAGATGATGGAGAGGCAGCGGCGGCAGCAGCAACGGTGCTGCCCGGCGCAGCACAGGCGCTCGGCCCCGCCACTGAGCTCTTCTTCGCCAATCGCGGCGGCGCTGGCAGCGAGGTGGTCGGCGGCGTCGACGACGCTGCCGATTTCACGGCCACGTGTGAGGCCATGGGGACAGTAGGCATCGCAGCAGAGCAGCAACGGGCGGTATTTGGCGTGTTGGCCGGTCTGCTTCACCTCGGTGACGTGGCGGTGGTACAAAAGTCGCGCCGGAGCGAGGACGCCCGGATAGACGCGGAAGAGGACCCGCACCTGGTGCTCGGGTGCCAGCTGCTCGGGCTCGAATCTTCGGTGCTAGCAGCAGCACTCACGACACGGCGTATCACCACGGGACGGGAGACGTTCAACAAGCCACTGACGGTCGTCGAGGCCGTCGGCGCATGCCACGCGCTCTGCAAGCACGTGTACGCCCACATCTTTGACTCGGTGGTCGCGCGGGTCAATGACTGCTTCGCACCCGCCACCGCAGCTCGCGGCGCCCCCGAGCGTGTCATCGGGGTGCTGGACATTTACGGCTTCGAGACGTTCGAACTCAACAGCTTCGAGCAATTCTGCATCAATTACGCAAACGAAAAGTTGCAGCAGCTCTTCAACCAGCACGTCTTCAAGCTTGAGCAGGATGAGTACGTTCGCGAAGAGATTGCGTGGTCATTCATCGACTACTACGACAATCAGCCGTGCATCGACCTGATTGAGGACCGCCTCGGCGTGATGGGACTCTTGGACGAGCAGTGCGTGGTACCCAACGGCACAGATGACAAGCTCATCCTGAAAATGTACGCCGAACTCGCCAAGTACCCGCACTTTGCCAAGCCGCGGCTCTCGAACACGGCCTTTGAGGTGCGGCACTACGCCGGACCGGTGGAGTACGAGGTGGAAGGCTTCCTGGAGAAGAACAAAGACACGCTGTTCGACGAGCACACCGAGCTGCTCGCGAGCAGTGCAGAGCCAATCATTGCCCAGGCCTTCGCCACCGCCGCCCCCTCCGCTTCCACTGCACGGCGAGGAACCGGCTCGAGCACCTCGCTCAATGGTCGCGCCACCGTCGGGGCACAGTTCTCGCGCTCCCTCGGGTCGCTGATGGACGCACTTGCCAAGACAGAACCACACTACGTCCGTTGCATCAAGCCGAACGATGCTAAGGTCCGTTTTGAGCTTGACCGCCCTCGGTGCATCGAGCAACTCCGCGCCTGTGGCGTCCTGGAGACGATCCGGATCAGTGCCGCAGGCTATCCGTCACGCTGGGTCTACAAGGGGTTCCTCAGCCGATACGCGATGCTTGCTCGGCCCGACGAGTTTGACAACAGCTCCGTGGTCGCGGGCTGTGTAAGCATTCTCGCCCCTCTCCTGGATGATGGTAAGTTCCAATTCGGCAAAACCAAAATCTTCTTCCGGGCTGGACAGGGGGCGTACCTCGAAAAGCTCCGCAACGATCGTCGGACTGCGGCTGCCATCCTGCTCCAAAAACACCGCCGGGGCTTCGTGGCAGCCCGCGCGTATGCCATGATGCGTAGCGCTGCGCTCGTTCTCCAGGCCTTTGCGCGGGGGATGGCAGCTCGACGACTCGCTCAGCGGCTCCGTGAGGCGGCCGCCGCCACACGGCTTCAAGCAGCATGGCGGAGTCACGCCGGCCGCAGACTTTACCAAAGGCAGCGCGCCGCTGCACTGGTCCTCCAGGCGCTCGTTCGCGGCGCCGCTGGCCGCCGGCACTACCGGCAGGTGCTCCAGGAGGCTCGAGCGGTGCAGCTGCAGACGGCATGGCGTGCAGCGCGGGCGCGACGCAATTACCGTTCTGTTCGGACTGCTGCCATTGCGCTGCAATGCTCGTGGCGCAGCGCGCTCGCCCGGCGCGAGCTCCGCACTCTACGGGTCGAGGCGCGATCGGTGGATGGCGTTCGGGCAAAGCTGCGCGTTCTCGAAACCCGCAACGCCGAGCTGATGGAGGAACGAACAATCCACGTCTCTGAGTTGACTGAGCTCCGGTCCGAGCTCGAGCTCGTACGGCGCGAGCGCGATGCTGCGCTTGCAGCGCTCGCCAGTCGCAACGCCGCCCCAGGCTCGCCCGCACCTGGCGTCAACAACCAACCCAGCTCCAATGCACTGGCCGCGGCCGAGGCCGCAGCAGCGTCAAAGACGGAGCAAGTGTCGATAAACCGGGCGCAGTTGCAGGACGCCGCCAATGAAGCGGTCGACGGGGACGTCGCTAGCCCATCGGAGGTCTCTCACCATCCCGGTGCAGAACGACTGGCTGCGAGCACAGCGGCCGGCCCCGAGCATGCCGCAGTGGGAGCAGAGCCCCTCAGACCCAGCGGTGGCATGTTTGCCAAGCTCAAGGCAGCGAAACTTGCACCGCTGACGGACACTGGGGTGGGTGACGCAAGTGGCAGCGCGGCGCCGGGTGAAATGTTTGCCAAGCTCACGGCCGCCACTGTGGCGGGAGTGGGGGTGGTCGTAGGGGACGCCACCGGTGAGGAAGGGCTCCGTGTGGCGCTGGAACGATTGTCTGGAAGACAAGACACCAGTGATTGTCCTGCCCGCTCATGCGCTTTTCACAGTGGTGCGAAGCAGTGAAAACGACACATATGACTATGGTGGCGGCCGCCCTGGCTGCTGATGCCCGTGCAGGCATCGGCCCGGCCGGCTGGGTGGTCGATCCATCCCACCGTCCCATTTTCCATCCGCCGGCCAGCACTGCGCCCGGATACGTGGGAGACGCGAACGGGTTGATGTTCCGCGGCGGGCTCTTCCATCTGTTCTGGCAGGCTGTGCCTTGGCCGGGAGCGGGGCTATGGTGGGGCCACGCCGTGTCGAGCGACTTTGTGCGGTGGCGGGGGCTGCCTTTGGCCTTTGGACCCGGTGCTGAGAGTGGCGGCGCTGCGCAGCTGGCCGACGGTGGTGTGGTGACCATCTTCAACCGGATAGGGCACGGGCACTGGAGCGCATCGCCTGTCGACCCCGCCGACCCCAACCTCACCGAGTGGGCATTTGGTGGGCCGGTAGCTGGGATCGGAGGCACTGACCTCAACGGCGCTTTCATGGACGGCAGCGGCGACGGCCACTGGCGGGTCCTCGCCGATGGCCACGAGTTTGGCGGACCCAACGCCTCGGCAAACCTGTATCGCACCACTGAGGGGCCGGCAGGCCGCAATCTACCCCCCCCCCCCCCCTTGCGCAAGCACGCTGAAAGTCAGCAAAACGACGGTAACACGGGCTCATGTGCTTAGACAAGGCCGTGCTTGCGCGCGACGTGCGGTACCAAAAGAACGTATGTCACCGGAAACCTGCCCATACCTCACCCTAAGCACAATTGTCGCAACAGGGCACTACACCACAATGTGCAGGCAAATTTCAGCGAGTTCTGGAGGTCCTCACTGCCCATCAGGGCCATCAAGAGCTGTGGAATAGAAGCCCTTTCCCACCTTGCGCCTCATCTTGAACAATGTTCACCGGTGGACCGGATGTACGTAACAGCCATGCCAGGTGTAGCAACATGAGCCATGGCTGAAAATCACATCAACAGGGACATCATTGGGTTGCAATTGCAAGCAGAATGTTGGTATGAGCAGGAGGAACTACCACAAGCATGATCAAACCCACCTTTCCCTCTACAAGCGAAGCACAATCGCATAATGTTACATTTCTGACCATAAAAACCGTGGTCAGAAAATTCCATCAAAACGACGGTAACACGGGCTCATGTGCTTAGACAAGGCAGTGCTTGCGCAAGGGGGGGGGGGGGGTAAGCGGATGGGAGCCTGCCGGGCCGAACCCGGGTGGGCGCTTCCACTCATGGAAGTGGACCCGGTGCGTGCGTAACCCTGAACAGTGCGGCGGCCACCCGTATCCTTGTGATCCCTCTGTCTTCCCCATCCCCGGCACGGACATCCACGTCCTCTTCGGGATGCACAAGACGTGCGCAGACTCCGGAAGGGAGTTTTACGCTCTCGGCCGGTACCTGAGGTCTCACACGTTCCAGCTTGCGGACCCGGAGAGCGATATGGCCAACAATGTGTTCGATGGCGGCGAGGGCTACGCCTCAATGACCGTGCTCGACCCTCGCGCCTCAGGCTCCGGCCGCCGGATCTGGACTGGGCCTGTCATCGAAGGGGATCGCGACCCCTCGTCCCCGTCGAGCGGCTTTTTCGGGCAATGGTTTGCCCAGTGTGGCTGGTTTGGGACGATGTCACTGCCCCGGGTGATTCTGCTTGAGAACCGGACGAGGGGGACGGATGGTTCTCACGATGCCTACCTCCGAACGCCGCCGCTGCCCGAGCTCGCCTCACTCCGCGTGGGAGTGGCGGGCGCCCTCGGCTCCCGCACGTTGCCACCAGGCACTGTCGCGCACCTTGCGACCCGTGGCCGGTCGCTCGAGCTGGAGGTGGTCTTTGCGGCCATGCCCGGGCCTCCCGGCTGGGATGTTGGGCTACGGGTGCTTGCATCGGACGACCAGACCGAGTATACGGGACGGCGCATTCCTCCCGGGCACCGAGCTGTGGGACGAGGTTGGAGTCGACCTGCCACCACCGTCGCCCGCCGCCGTGGCATCGGCGCAAGCGTGCCGAGCGGCGTGTGACGCGCGAACCGAGTGCGCGGCGTGGACGCACCATGGGGTCAGCGGGACGTGCAGCCTGAAGCGCCGGGCCGAGCGCTCGCTCCACGTTGTGACATCTGCGCCGTGCTTCCAGCCCAATTACGCCGGCGCCGAGCCGCGCACAAGCACCTCTGGCTTCAAGGACGAGCCAAACGGCGCCCGGTTTGCGCAGCTTTACGTGAATCGCACCCGGGCGTGGGTCTCTCCCCGTCCCCGCGGGAAGCATTGGCTCGGCAACTGGTCCCGTCTGCTCGAACCCGGCGTCGAGCCCGTGGCTACCGTTGCGGCGGCCGGCTGCGCCAATCTTCCCAGCACCGGTGACCCAGTGACACAGTGCGGGGAGTACTGCCGGAAAACGGCGGAATGCGCTTTCTTTTGGGTCTACACATCGGGAGGCTCAAAAGGGCGGTGCTGTCCGAAAGCGGGCGTCACTCTCGCAAATGGCACCCGGCCGCTTTCAGGGTCGTTCTGCGCGATGGATGGCCCGCCAACTGGGCCCGGAAGCGGCACATGCACCTGGGGCAACTGTGACTATGGCCACTTTGGATACGCCACCTTGCTTCCGATCCTTCCCGAGGACCGGAACATTACGCTCCACACCTTCGTCGACCGGTCGATCGTAGAGGTGTTTGGTGCGGGCGGCAGGGCCGTCGTCACGGCACGGGTCTACCCGAACGTTACTTCGGGACGCACGTCAGCATTTAACGCCGGCACGGGTGCGGCCAGCCTCCTCCGGGCCACGGTGTACAAGATGGGCAACGCGATAGAGCCTTCGTGAAGATCATTGAGTACGCAGGCACTGTAAACATGCCATACTTACCCAGGGATGCGTACTGATGGAAGTGGGGCGTGCATATGGACCAAGGCCGACAGTCGACCCAAATATGGCAGGTCGGGGGTCCAACCACACAAATTATATTTTCGCCATACTAAGCGACAAGGCCCGCTTCGACCCTTCCTGCACGGCTCCCCGAGTGCGGTGTGTACAGCCGAGATGCGTTCGTGCCACACCACAAGCCGCCATTCTTGTACATACACGCGCATCAACGTAGATAATGCAGAGTGTGCTCACTACCAGCACGCAGCAACACACCGTGCACCAGCCCCTCACGCAATCTGCTTCAGCACGTAGACGTCAAGGTCAGCCATGTCATAAGCGCCTAGCTGGTTCAACAAGGCTTTCTTCTCTTGTCCACTGCTCACAACCTTCTCCACCTTGAACTGAGAGTTCGGCGGAAACAGCACCTCCTCCTCGCTCGGGATGGCGGAGAAGTGGCGGATGTCCTTGGCGGTGATGGAGTCGATCACGAAGAGCGACCCCGAAAGCTTGCGTCCAGGGAGCACATTCACGAAGTCGAGCGTCGCCGTCTGCTTCTTGGTCGACGACGAGAACCCCTGCCACGTGATCCGCTTGCCGGGCGCGTAGATGTCGGGGCTCAGAAGAACCTTGATCCCGCGGTAGACATAACCCAGAATTTCGCTCACATGCGTTGGCAGGCTGCTGAGAGCGCGCTCCGTGTGTATGATGTAGTCGCCATAGCGCTTCAGCTCGGTGTCGGTGGGTGTTGTTGGCGTGTGAGGAGTACGCATGGTGTAGTTGAGCGTCCCATACAGTGGCGACTCCTCCGTGTAGGCGTAGAGGGCAGCAGCGTGCGTAGAGGCCATAGGGGCTGGCGACGTCAACGCCTTGGCGCGGCCGGCGTCCATTATCTGCGCCACATGAGAAGCGCTGTGTCCAAATCGGGCGATGGCATCAGACACATCGAGCGTCACTTCGAAACCCTGCGGCACGAAGTTGCGCGAACCAGCAGCAGGTGCGTCCAGGCCGTCTCCCCATCGCTTGACACGTGCAACTGGATGTGGAGTCAAAAGCGTCGGCAGTAGAGGAGGTGGAGTGACAGAATCAGAGACATCAAGACTCGCAGCAACAGCTGCAGCAAGCTGAGCGTCTTCTACCTCTTTCAGCGTCATCTCTGCTGCTGCCTTCTCCGTTACTGTCTTCTACGCTGCCGCCTTTTCCTGCTTCTCATACATGAGCCCAGCCTCGCCGATTGTGTACACGCGGCTTCCAGCTGGCACGAAGATTGCCACTGCCGCCTCTCCATCCCCACCTGGGCCGTTCCAGCTTGCAATCCGTGCCCGCACAATGCCAGAGTCACCATTAGAAGGACTTTCGTGCTGGACCCACTGAGGGTCTTTAGCCACCCCGAGCGCTACGGCAAGCGCCGTGTTGGTAGACCACGTCTTTCGACAGCGAATGACTTTGCATTGTGTGCCGATCAAAGGGTCATTCATTGCACCATCACTTCCTTGTGACCCCTGCTTCTCATACACGAGCCCAGCCTCGCCGATTGTGTATACGCGGCTGCGAGCTGGCACGAAGATTGCCACTGCCGCCTCTCCATCCCCACCTGGGCCGTTCCAGCTTGCAATCCGTGCCCGCACAATGCCAGAGTCACCATTAGAAGGACTTTCGTGCTGGACCCACTGAGGGTCTTTAGCCACCCCGAGCGCTACGGCAAGCGCCGTGTTGGTAGACCACGTCTTTCGACAGCGAACGACTTTGCATTGTGTGCCGATCAAAGGGTCATTCATTGCACCATCACTTCCTTGTGACCCCTGCTTCTCATACACGAGCCCAGCCTCGCCGATTGTGTATACGCGGCTGCGAGCTGGCACGAAGATTGCCACTGCCGCCTCTCCATCCCCACCTGGGCCGTTCCAGCTTGCAATCCGTGCCCGCACAATGCCAGAGTCACCATTAGAAGGACTTTCGTGCTGGACCCACTGAGGGTCTTTAGCCACCCCGAGCGCTACGGCAAGCGCCGTGTTGGTAGACCACGTCTTTCGACAGCGAATGACTTTGCATTGTGTGCCGATCAAAGGGTCATTCATTGCACCATCACTTCCTTGTGACCCCTGCTTCTCATACACGAGCCCAGCCTCGCCGATTGTGTATACGCGGCTGCGAGCTGGCACGAAGATTGCCACTGCCGCCTCTCCATCCCCACCTGGGCCGTTCCAGCTTGCAATCCGTGCCCGCACAATGCCAGAGTCACCATTAGAAGGACTTTCGTGCTGGACCCACTGAGGGTCTTTAGCCACCCCGAGCGCTACGGCAAGCGCCGTGTTGGTAGACCACGTCTTTCGACAGCGAACGACTTTGCATTGTGTGCCGATCAAAGGGTCATTCATTGCACCATCACTTCCTTGTGACCCCTGCTTCTCATACACGAGCCCAGCCTCGCCGATTGTGTACACGGGGCTGCGAGCTGGCACGAAGATTGCCACTGCCGCCTCTCCATCCCCACCTGGGCCGTTCCAGCTTGCAATCCGTGCCCGCACAATGCCAGAGTCACCATTAGAAGGACTTTCGTGCTGGACCCACTGAGGGTCTTTAGCCACCCCGAGCGCTACGGCAAGCGCCGTGTTGGTAGACCACGTCTTTCGACAGCGAACGACTTTGCATTGTGTGCCGATCAAAGGGTCATTCATTGCACCATCACTTCCTTGTGACCCCTGCTTCTCATACACGAGCCCAGCCTCGCCGATTGTGTATACGCGGCTGCGAGCTGGCACGAAGATTGCCACTGCCGCCTCTCCATCCCCACCTGGGCCGTTCCAGCTTGCAATCCGTGCCCGCACAATGCCAGAGTCACCATTAGAAGGACTTTCGTGCTGGACCCACTGAGGGTCTTTAGCCACCCCGAGCGCTACGGCAAGCGCCGTGTTGGTAGACCACGTCTTTCGACAGCGAATGACTTTGCATTGTGTGCCGATCAAAGGGTCATTCATTGCACCATCACTTCCTTGTGACCCCTGCTTCTCATACACGAGCCCAGCCTCGCCGATTGTGTACACGCGGCTGCGAGCTGGCACGAAGATTGCCACTGCCGCCTCTCCATCCCCACCTGGGCCGTTCCAGCTTGCAATCCGTGCCCGCACAATGCCAGAGTCACCATTAGAAGGACTTTCGTGCTGGACCCACTGAGGGTCTTTAGCCACCCCGAGCGCTACGGCAAGCGCCGTGTTGGTAGACCACGTCTTTCGACAGCGAATGACTTTGCATTGTGTGCCGATCAAAGGGTCATTCATTGCACCATCACTTCCTTGTGACCCCTGCTTCTCATACACGAGCCCAGCCTCGCCGATTGTGTACACGCGGCTGCGAGCTGGCACGAAGATTGCCACTGCCGCCTCTCCATCCCCACCTGGGCCGTTCCAGCTTGCAATCCGTGCCCGCACAATGCCAGAGTCACCATTAGAAGGACTTTCGTGCTGGACCCACTGAGGGTCTTTAGCCACCCCGAGCGCTACGGCAAGCGCCGTGTTGGTAGACCACGTCTTTCGACAGCGAATGACTTTGCATTGTGTGCCGATCAAAGGGTCATTCATTGCACCATCACTTCCTTGTGACCCCTGCTTCTCATACACGAGCCCAGCCTCGCCGATTGTGTATACGCGGCTGCGAGCTGGCACGAAGATTGCCACTGCCGCCTCTCCATCCCCACCTGGGCCGTTCCAGCTTGCAATCCGTGCCCGCACAATGCCAGAGTCACCATTAGAAGGACTTTCGTGCTGGACCCACTGAGGGTCTTTAGCCACCCCGAGCGCTACGGCAAGCGCCGTGTTGGTAGACCACGTCTTTCGACAGCGAATGACTTTGCATTGTGTGCCGATCAAAGGGTCATTCATTGCACCATCACTTCCTTGTGACCTGCAGAGCAACGCGGCGCAAGAAGCAAAAGGTCAACACCAGGCTCACGGCCTCGCAGCGGTGCGAGAGTACACGCGGGTGTGGAAGGAGCAGCAGCAGCAGCCGACCACCTACCATCAACCCCGATCTCAGCCCACCCCATCCTCCCAGCTCCCAGCCCCCAGCACCCCGGCGCACCGCGTCGCTCTACACAACCCATCACACCAGGGGGCGAGCGTCAAGGAAGCACGCAGACGTGAAGCACGCGTACAGAGAACGGCAGCAGCCGCACGCGCACCTAGATCACGGAGCTGAGGACGAGTAGGACTGGACCACCACCACCAAGACTAGCTCCCTAGGACTAGCCCTTTTTTAGGCTCGGCGAATGGGGGTTCTCGGTGCGGCTCGTGCAACCGTGGGTTTGGTTACGGCCCTTCGCCCGTCAAAGGGTTTCGCCCCCACATCGCTCGCTACGCCACAGTCACCGTGATCCACGAACACAACCATGATAGCGTTGCTCCCTCGGTGCGTTCGAGCCTCAGTGGATTGACCTCCCTCCAGAGGAGCACCCAAGGCTCAAGGAATTGCGTGACTGTCAGGACAACAACAAGGAACAAGTTCACGGAGTTCGTTTCTGCCCGACGTGCGGCACCACCTACCAACATGATGTCAATCTGCACGCAGCATACGATATCTTGGCATCTACATCTGCAACAACTGTCACCGCGCACCAGCCTTCAAGCACGATGGGGCGTACGACAACTGCGTGAGCACCTGCGCAGTGCCTAATGCCCAACACCCAAATCATACCCACTAATACAAGCGACAAGCACACTTGTCTGGAACGGGACTGAAATCACCAGCATGAGTGTGACCTCATGCCAGACTCACTCAGTTCAATTCATCGCAATATTGCGCAACCACAAATTGTTTTGGTTGCCGCTCTCGCAGCACAAACCAGATCAGTACCAAATGTTGCCTTGAGATGGGAGGGGGAAGGGGTGTTACGTGAAGGAGTGCGGAGGGCCCCCTTCCCTCCTCCTTGTCAACCAGGGACCACCGCACTGTGGCATGCACGGCCCCTGGCTTCAACCCTCGGGATGGGAGGGGCCAGCAACACTCCTTTTAATGCGGGTTTAAAAACTCAGCACCCCCCCCCCCCCAAGTGGTGCTGAGTTTTTAGAGACACCAAAGGCGCAAACAAAATTTTTGATTGGTCGAAGACCCGGAAGAAAATTTGGCCCAATCATCAAGGGGTGCCCCCCCCCCCCCAAAGTAAGTGGTGCCCGGTTGTTAAAAGGAGCCCCGGGGGGCCATATCCGGACGGCTTTGGGGCATAAATCAATACAACGCTCGCAAAAAAAAACAACAACATTAGGCTGCCCATTAGCAAAGCATTGCAGGTTTTGGCCGGTGCACGTCCAAAGGTAGAACACACGTAGCGGTCTCCTCAGAGGGCGTCCGTTGCACCACCGCACCACCACGTCTCCCATTACCACCGGCCCTTGTCGTCCCCGTTTGGTGTGGGGGTGCCAGGCGCATTGCCACTCCCCAAGGCGACTCGGACGCCCTTTGGAGTGCGCGAGGGCATGAATGGGCACAAGTTTGAAGATGCAGTTTTTGCTGAGGGAAGAGGAACGCCCAATCACACAGCCATACACGACCCCTTGAGTCCGCTGGTGCGATGACTCATCCAATTCGCTGCCCCCCCCCCCCCCCCGCCACCCCCATGGGCAGTCCCCCTTAACCCCCCCCCCCCCCCCCGTGACATTCCGTAAGGTCGTTGTTTCTTTACGGGGCCCCGGACAGTCACCCGTTCTTCCCTTCACATGGTGCGCCGGGTCGCTGCATTCTCTGCGGCCGGTGCTCTTGCTGGTGTCGTTTCCGCGTTCGTGGAGCCCAATAGTTGGTGTGTTGGGGCTGTGCTGAATGTGGCACATCAGCATTGTGCGTCAACAGCGCCCAATAGTTGGCGTATTGAGATCTTTGTTGGTTCTGGCGTGCTGCGCTACATTGTGGGGGGGGGGGGGGCAGTTGTGGGGTTGTGCCCACAACTGGGTTTCGAACCCATGCTCTGTGGTGTGTGCGTGTTGTGTGTGTCCGGTATGCTACTTTGCTGTCACTGTAGTAACCGTTTTCCAAGCCACCCGCCCCGAGAACCCATTTCACCCCTTTGCGTGCTCGAACCACAGGGCAGCATGTAGGACTTGCCGAAGACCGAAGGCAGAGCCGGTCCCATCGCCTCCGTGGGGGGCGCACCTAGCTTCCAACCTTTTGAGCACTGCATCACATGTGCCTAGTGCGTTTCACATATGCTCCTTTCCCTAAGCTGATTATGAGTGACATGTAGTGTGACATGGGGCGAAGGCGGGGTTCACACTTGCTCTCTCAAGGGTAGCGCCCAAGCGAAGCGCAGACAGCGGTGACACAACAATCGAGGGGAGAGATGTACTGGGTTGCGGCACCATACAGCCTCACCAGCATAGCCACCACTCCGCTCTTTCGTGGACAACAGCAAAATCACGCCAAGACGCCAAAAACAAGAACCGACCCACTCCACTAGATGGGAACAGGAAGTACCCAGAGGGAGGGAGATATCTGTGGTCCACAACACCAAACCAACCCAATACGAGCCACCGGGTTTTGACCTGAACCCGGGGGGGGGGGGGGTTACGCCTTGTGAACATGCACCCCCCTTGAAATCGTAGGAGGCAAGATTTCACGCATTTGCATTGAGGAAATAAGCTTGTGGCCCCTTTCTGCAACCCCCACCCCCAAAAAAAGTGCAAGGGCTCCAAGGGCCCCCCTTCCCCCCAAGTAAACCACCAGCCCCGAAAAAATGGTTCAACAAAAGCTTGCACGCTGGCCAAAAAAATATGCCTTAAAAGTGGGTCCAAGAACACAATGGATCTCAGACTCACTAACACCCTCATGTCCCACACTAGTGATGGATATATTGGGGGGGGGGGGGTCTGTCCATCAAGCCATAGCACGGCGCACTCGCAGCGCAAGTCGTGTTCATAAGCACAATCCTCATTTCTGCGGCTCCTATACTAAAGGACGCTTCAGACTCTATTGGGTCAGGGGGGGGGGGGGTGATGCAACAACACACGTGACAAGTACAAAGCCCTGCGGATGCAACATTGCCAATGCTATTCAATGCCAATCATTGTCATCACTCGTAGTGATGCTATTGTCTTGCTCGCTGCAGCTACCACTACTTGACCTTTCATGATCACTGTCACTATCGCTGCCACTGCCATTGGATGAACTCGTACTAATGGTTGCAAAGGAGGACAAAGATGTTGCAACAACAGAATACACACACGGCGTACAAATACCAACCGTCAGAATAAATTTGCAACGCAAGTAGGGGGGAATGTTTGCCCGGCGCGCGCCCGGCGCACGCCCGGCGCGCTACTTTTGGACTATGTTCCCCCCGAAGAGCCCCCAAGCACACCCCTTGGAAACGCCCTTAGAATTAGGTGACCCAAACTGCCCCAGCTCAAGAAAATTGCAAACTGGGGTACACAGTACCACTCTCGCTCCTTTAAGGGCGATCTTGGTCAACACCTTAGCAAGTTGGGAGAATGGGGGGTTAGGATAGCACAACCGCATCAATCTCCATTAGAAGCGATAGGCGTTATTGAGGTATCGCGAACAGTAGAGCTGCATCATAACATTGGTCCCACAAGTGTGGGTGTCAATACATTCGGTGCAATAGTGCTCCTTACACTCATCACAAACTGCGACGGTGGAGTGTCCTGGCAACGCAACACACACACTTCTGCCTCATCCTCTGCCTCATCTTGCGTGCCACAACCGAGCAAACAGCTGCTCAATGCGTGCCCTATACCACCCGTGCACCTCATTGTAACATTGTTGGCGGGCTGTCAAAGTGCCATTCTTTCTTCCAATGAATGGCACAATGACATGAATCCGGCCCTTATAAGCACCATCATGGCCCCCAACTTCGAAATCAAAGAAATCACCTCGGGTACGAGAAGGTCCATACCCATCCCAAATCAAAACATCTGCTGATGTCCCGGGGGCCAAGGGGCAAATCCATATAATGTTGCCCAACATATCAACGGCAACAGTCCACCGGTAGGGCACGGGTCACAAAAGATGCCCGGCGCGCTAACGTTCCCCCTAGACACAATCACAGTAAATTTGCAGTACAAGCAAGCATAGGAGAGATTCTACCGGAGATGCCATATTTGGTCACAATATTTTTTGGGTTTGCACGTTCCCACTATGGCCCTTTAGTTTTTTTGTGACGAGTCACAACCCCCCACCCTCGGACCCGGACCCCCCAAGTGGCGGCAAAATTATATCCATCACTGTCCCACACTAACACAGCATGGGGCAAGTTGCGGGCGTGTGAATGTGGCAATCCCCCCCCGCCGAATAAAATTTTTCTTTAGGCTATATTGGGGCTGCTGCACTTTCAGTGCTACCATTGTGTTGTGCACCCCCCCCCCCCCCGGGGGGCGCCTCACATGGGGGGGGGGGGGCTACAAGGGCCTTCACAATTCCACGGTCCTACCCATGGGGGAGGGGGATTGCAAGCGCCGGGCGGGTGTAGCATCATGTTGGCACGGATACTGTAAAAAAAGCATGGTTGGAAGCAGTTTTGGTGGCAGGATCCGTTGGCCCGGAACCTCCCCTCCCTTCCTCGCCCTTGTACCGTCCCCAGGGGCGGGGGGCCACTTGCTGCAAAGGGGAAGCAACTGATGTGGTGTGCATGTAGCAGGTACGTCCATGGGAAATGTTGCCTTAACGTCTGATTTGCCGTCTTGCGGTGGGCACCTCTGCGGATGTACTTATTTGGATCCGCAAAGGGCCACAATGGGCCATGGGCCAATTCAAAGATCATGAAGTGGGTACCAATTGTATTGTGGTCTTGATTGTGGTGTGTGTGTTTTCTTTTTCTGTTCAGGCGCGAGGTGCATCTTGGGACCAGTTTCACACGGTGGAGGGTGTCCCCAAGGATTGTGCTGTGTTTGTGGGAAGGAGAGGGTGTTGATACAACTTTTGTCGCCAACAGGTTTGCTCTCTTGAGGGGCCGTTTGCAAACAAAATTCCAACATTTGATGGTGCCAACACCTGCCGTTGCCCCAACAAGGGCAGTGTTCATGCAACGCCGCAAGGGGACCCGAGCAGTGACCACTGCGCCATGAATGCACCGGTCGTCGGGCCATCCTCCAATCTCCACCTCCAAAGGACAAAAAGGGGTGAAAGTCGGCAGCAGAACAGCAATCAGCGCCCCTAAAATACCATCCCTGGCCCCAAATCACACAAAAAAAAAACGTTGGCCGTCATGGAAAAGCGGAAAAAAGGAACCGCCGAATTCCATGGTTCCAACAGTTGCGGCAAGTCCAACACCGACTGTCCTGGCGGGATATGGCGCTGCGGCATTGCCTGCTTCTACCACACAGTTTTGGGGTGCCTCTTTCCGCCATTCCCCAACCGCCCAAACCCTGCCGAGTGGCTCCAGCGTGTTCGGTTTCCCCGGGACTGGGAGCCCCTGGACAGTGGCGCAGATATGCCGCATCAGCGACCGTATCCTGTGGCCGTTGGAATTGTGTCGTCCCAGTTCGTGGCCTGTGGGTCACGTACGCCTCTTTGCGCCGTTGCACTTTGTCCATTCGCAGTGTCTCCATTTTGTTGGCGTTGGCGGCCGAAGAGAAACACCTCCACATTATCAACTCATCTGACGAGAGCCTTGCTCTCGCAAGGCCCGGGGGGGGGGGGGGGGGGCATTGGCACAAGGCCTCGGTGGTTGGCTCTGTTGGCCTGTGGCGGCGTCTATTGGCCTCTCACCTTTGGACCTTCTGCCATGACAAGCCGGCATCCGCACTTCTGCGGGCACCCGCACTGCCGCGGGCATCCCCCTGCCCCTGGGGGGGGGGGGGGAATCAATCCAGAATGCAACTTCTGCCCATGGCGTCCTCCCCTGACGGCCTGTTCAGTGCCCGGTATGCGGTCGTCATGAAGACCCCAGGCGGGGAGGTGCTCACCACAACCGAGGGGGGGGGGGGGGGGCACAGCACGCACGCAGCATCCACTGCACCCCGCAACTGATCCCCTCACAAGGCAACACGAAGTCTCCATCAGCGATACTCAAACGACATCAAACAGACATTCTACAAATCGGCGTGCCCACTGCGCAGCACCCGAATTGCGTGAAAGGCCGGATTTCGCATTGTTCAGATGGTGCGCTGCAGGCCCTCGACAGCCCACGTAAGTCCAGTGAAGGGGCGACTGCAAATGTGCTCCAGTGACGCAGTCAGACCAAGCACCTCATGGCCTCCCACCCTCCCAACATCCGACAGACAGCCACACAGCCCCTCAACATCCCGACAGACAGCCACACAGCCCCCCACCCAAAGCTCGCCCAACAGGTACAAAGTGCACCGGGAGGAGAAGAGTGGGCCTGCCCATGCCCGCGACAGCCAGAGCGGCAAGATCAACACCCCCTCAGTGCCCGGACCACGTACCCCATCCATCCTCCAAATGCACCCTCCCCGGCATTCCCCACTGGTGCCCCGTTCCTCGCGGCGCAACGCTGGCGCCACACGAAAGACCTCCACCCGCCCCAAGACGCCCGGCGCTTCAGGCCCGTCACCTCCACATTCCCCCGGTGCGCGTGCCACCAAGAACCCCGAGCCGAGGCGTGAGCAAGCACCACGCACACACGCGGCGCTAGAACGCTTTCTCGGCACTAGCCCCACCAAGCAAGGCCCACCCACCAACCTGGCGGGGGGCAGGAGACCCTGAGTTGTTAGAGGCGCCGGAGAAATTTTTTGGCCTAAACTGACTTGCACCGAAGACGCCAGAGAAAACTTTTGATTGGCCGAAGACAACTTTGCCCAATCACTTAAGCGGGGGGGGGGGGGGTCCGAGGGGGGTGGGTGGGTGGTGTCAGACCCCCCCCCCTCATCCCCCCCCCCAAAGGCCCAAAGGAGATGCTGAGTTGTTAAGCAGAACTCTGGGGGTAGGGAGTGTGAAGTGCCACCGGCTGCGGGAGGGCACTTGTCGACGGTTGTGGACGCTTACCCCGAGGCCCTGGTATGTTTCAACGCGGGGCAGCCGAGGCCCGGCCAGCGCTCCTTTTTTGGGGGGGGGGTCCCGGGGTGGTGGGGGGGGGGGTCCAGCCCCCATCCCCAACCCCCCCCCCCTCCGGTGGTGCTGATTTTACAGAGGCACCAAAGGCACTGAAGAAAATTTTTTGGTCTAAAGTAATTGGCGCCGGAGAAAATTTTTCATCGGCCGAAGGCCTGGAAGAAGATTTGGCCCAAGTCTTATTTTGGGGGGGGGGGGGGTGAGTGGTGTGGGACCCCCCACCCACCCCCCAGTGGTGCTGAGTTGTTAAAAAGAGCCCTGGGCCCGGCACAGAGTAGCCCCGCAGTGGCTACAGTGTGGCAGAAGCCTGAGCGGTGCCTGGATTCACTCTTGGCAGTTGCACCCCCGCTTTCCCCATTAGGTTCATGTTGCGTTGAAAAGAGCTTGAAGATGGGTACCCGGTATTGGCAGCAACATGGCAACTTTGCACTGCATGCGCACTGCATGCAAAGGGATTGCACGGTGCACTATTATCCATGGAGGTCCATTTGCAGTGATGACGAGGCAGCCATGTTCAGTTGTATGCACAGGCATCGATGATTAGAGGGCCCCCTAGGGGCTGGCTGATCATCAACGCAGGCCACGCATGCCTGCAGCGCTGCCAGGGACGGCCGCACGGCGCTGGTGCCACCAAAACCCCACCACAACGGAGGCATCTCAGCATTGCCCCGGAAGCCCCATCATGCTGCTCTCGAAGGGGCTGACCTCTCTGAACTCGCGAAGGGTCCCACTTGCGGACGAGCTGTGTCTCCTCAGCACATCTCGTTCAACACCTGACCGCTTTTTCTGGGGGGGGTGGGGGGGACCGAATGAAAAAAACAGACAAATGCAAACCAGAGGTAATGCACTCCACAGCAAGGCGCAAGTGCATCTTCATTCTCTATGCCAAACCTGGTTGAGCCTCAAGACACACACGGTGTCTGAAACAGAAAACAGAACATCATGTTTGACTGCAGTTAGTCAGACAATCACAGTCGGTAGCTGTCAGTCAGACATCAGCAATCGGTGTCGGATAAAGAAACCATGCATTACCGGCATTTGCTTTTCCTGGGGTGGGTGGGGGGGAGGGGGGGCACCTATTCACGACCCCCATTTTTTCCCATGATGGTCACTTTGGTCGGGAGGGCGGGGGTCCAGGGGGGGGTGCCCACCCTCCTCCTCCGGTGTACGGCCATTCTAATACTTCCCTTCTCTGCCCCCTTAGGCTGCTTATCCTGCCTCCCGGGCCTTACCATAGCCAACTACCCAATCTCACGGGACAGCGCAATGTGTGGTCACCCCTCAACATGCGGTTTGGCGGTTGGCGGCCAACCGGCGGTTGATGGTCCACTGCCGGCAGTTGGAGCACCAACCGCCATGGGACACGGCACCCCTCCCTCTGTGCCGACTCGTCGTAAGGGGACCCAGTGATTGAGACCGAACATGCACACCCAATTTCGCTGCTGACCCCCACAAGTCCCAGGGCAAGCACCAACAACAACACCAACACTTGCTGCGCTTGATCACTACTGGGAAGGAAGGGAGGGGGGGGTACGCCCGCCATTCGTGGCCCAAATCGATTGAATTGTTCACCATGTCCCAGACGTCCCTAACCTCGCTGCTCCCTGCAGCGCGGCAGTGTGGTGAAGGAGCCCCACTGCCGTGCTGCCTCTTGCAGTGCGGCGGTGTATTGAAGGATACCCCCTGCCCACTGCCCCCTGCACTGCGGCGGTGTATTGAAGGATACCCCCTGCCCACTGCCCCCTGCACTGCGGCGGTGTATTGAAGGATACCCCCTGCCCACTGCCCCCTGCACTGCGGCGGTGTATTGAAGGATACCCCCTGCCCACTGCCCCCTGCAGTGCGGCGGTGTATTGAAGGATACCCCCTGCCCACTGCCCCCTGCACTGCGGCGGTGTATTGAAGGATACCCCCTGCCCACTGCCCCCTGCACTGCGGCGGTGTATTGAAGGATACCCCCTGCCCACTGCCCCCTGCACTGCGGCGGTGTATTGAAGGATACCCCCTGCCCACTGCCCCCTGCACTGCGGCGGTGTATTGAAGGATACCCCCTGCCCACTGCCCCCTGCACTGCGGCGGTGTATTGAAGGATACCCCCTGCCCACTGCCCCCTGCACTGCGGCGGTGTATTGAAGGATACCCCCTGCCCACTGCCCCCTGCACTGCGGCGGTGTATTGAAGGATACCCCCTGCCCACTGCCCCCTGCACTGCGGCGGTGTATTGAAGGATACCCCCTGCCCACTGCCCCCTGCACTGCGGCGGTGTATTGAAGGATACCCCCTGCCCACTGCCCCCTGCAGTGCGGCGGTGTATTGAAGGATACCCCCTGCCCACTGCCCCCTGCAGTGCGGCGGTGTATTGAAGGATACCCCCTGCCCACTGCCCCCTGCAGTGCAGCGGTGTATTGAAGGATACCCCCTGCCCACTGCCCCCTGCACTGCGGCGGTGTATTGAAGGATACCCCCTGCCCACTGCCCCCTGCAGTGCGGCGGTGTATTGAAGGATACCCCCTGCCCACTGCCCCCTGCACTGCGGCGGTGTATTGAAGGATACCCCCTGCCCACTGCCCCCTGCAGTGCGGCGGTGTATTGAAGGATACCCCCTGCCCACTGCCCCCTGCAGCGCAGCGGTGTATTGAAGGATACCCCCTGCCCACTGCCCCCTGCACTGCGGCGGTGTATGGAAGGATACCCCCTGCCCACTGCCCCCTGCACTGCGGCGGTGTATTGAAGGATACCCCCTGCCCACTGCCCCCTGCACTGCGGCGGTGTATTGAAGGATACCCCCTGCCCACTGCCCCCTGCACTGCGGCGGTGTATTGAAGGATACCCCCTGCCCACTGCCCCCTGCACTGCGGCGGTGTATTGAAGGATACCCCCTGCCCACTGCCCCCTGCACTGCGGCGGTGTATTGAAGGATACCCCCTGCCCACTGCCCCCTGCACTGCGGCGGTGTATTGAAGGATACCCCCTGCCCACTGCCCCCTGCACTGCGGCGGTGTATTGAAGGATACCCCCTGCCCACTGCCCCCTGCACTGCGGCGGTGTATTGAAGGATACCCCCTGCCCACTGCCCCCTGCACTGCGGCGGTGTATTGAAGGATACCCCCTGCCCACTGCCCCCTGCACTGCGGCGGTGTATTGAAGGATACCCCCTGCCCACTGCCCCCTGCACTGCGGCGGTGTATTGAAGGATACCCCCTGCCCACTGCCCCCTGCAGTGCGGCGGTGTATTGAAGGATACCCCCTGCCCACTGCCCCCTGCACTGCGGCGGTGTATTGAAGGATACCCCCTGCCCACTGCCCCCTGCAGTGCGGCGGTGTATTGAAGGATACCCCCTGCCCACTGCCCCCTGCACTGCGGCGGTGTATTGAAGGATACCCCCTGCCCACTGCCCCCTGCACTGCGGCGGTGTATTGAAGGATACCCCCTGCCCACTGCCCCCTGCACTGCGGCGGTGTATTGAAGGATACCCCCTGCCCACTGCCCCCTGCAGTGCGGCGGTGTATTGAAGGATACCCCCTGCCCACTGCCCCCTGCACTGCGGCGGTGTATTGAAGGATACCCCTTGCCCCCTACAGTGCTGCATTGTAGTGAAGGAGCCCTACTGACCACCGCCCCCTATAGTGCGGTAGCGTGCTGCAAGAGCCCCACTACCCACTGCCCCCTGCAGTGCAGCGGTGTATTGAAGGAGCCCCCATGGCAGGCCATTTCTCACAGCAATACTGACGTCAACGTCAGCGCCGAGTGTCGTACTAATCTCCTCCCTTTATGACCCCTTGCCCGGCCGCAGAGCTAATCTCAAGTTCAGTAGCCTTGTGGGAGGATGGCGGAAGGTGCAAGGTGGTGAGTGTCATCCACTGAATGGGGGCGCTTTCGCACAGCGGGCGCACAGCGCGGGCACAGCGCCAATTATTACGGTGATTATCCAGGTAACAACCCTGAAAACCACGCACCTGCGGAATCATGCACAATCCATTCAAAACTCAAAAATTCAAACATCTGATGCTTGCCATGGGTCCCAGGGACCTAAATTCTGCCCCCTATAGCCCCGTCCACTGCAGCAGCCATTCAATGACGTCCTTCCAATCTTCTGAACTTACCAAACTCCCGGCGGTGGAGAAGGGCCAACTTTTCGCACAGCGCGTGCACAGCGCGTACACAGCGCACGGTACGCCCCCAATGGCCCCGCCTTGCAGCAATGCACATTCACAGCTGTCCGCATAGCCCACTGAGAGCCCTGTCAGTGTCGCGCCCCCACCACAGGCCACTGGTCGACAGCAGCTGAATCGCCATCTACATACCACTAACATGACAAACGCCGAGTTCATTCCAGTCATCCCCTTGCACTCGTCCAAAACACTGCTGCTACCCCCTACCACCTACTCCCTACCACTGCGTTACATGCTACCCTGAGAAGCAGCACCCATGGAGTCATACGGGGACTGTAAATGGTGGTGGCGGGGGGGTGCTAAATTAAGAGAAAATCGACATAGAACAAGAAATATTGGACAAGCGACAGCGAGGGCCAGGCTTCACACGCTGTACACACTGTGTGTGCACTGTGCTCTGGTTTGCAGGTGAGACAACGCCAAATACGCTGGCGCGGATCAATGCATGCCCATGCATTGTGCTACAAGGCTGAATGCCGGGGCAGTATGGGGTACCAAAACGTCATGGACACCACCCACTGTCCCCTACGGGCAGGGGTGGGTGGGCAGACCATGAAATGCACAAAAAGAGCCGGACAGTCCATCCACTGCCTGGCACAATGCTGGCACGGCTTTGTCCAACCAACAACTCGATGGACATTCCACATCGGAACAAACACAGAGGTACACCGTGAGCGGTGCCTTGTTGACTGCGTCCAAAACATCTTATAAACCGGGCACTAAATCGGCGAATGAGGGGGGGGGGGGGGTCTGGCCCATATATGGGGGAGGGGGGGGGGGGTGCGGGTTTCGGTATGGAGTACTATGGATGGAGTCCTTGTATCGAGTACTGGGCAAGCACCACCAGACGTCTGACTGTACTGCGGCCGCCTCTTCGGACTCCTGAGGCAGCCAGGGACCGCCACCGCCGTAGCCGAAGCGCAGGTGAAACGGTTGTGCAGTGCAGTGCGCCGCGTACGCTCACGGCGGCCGTTGCTGGGGGGAGGGGCCAGGGGTTTGCTTGAAGGGGAGGGCGCTCTGGGGGCAAACTCAGAGCGGTTACAAAGCGCTTGGGGCGCGCTGTAAAATCGGTTGGGGGGCAGTCACTGGCGGTTGGGAACGCGGGTGGGGGGGGTATTGGGGTTGCGGACGTGCCTTCGGGTAGAGTTGAAGGAGGAGCGTTGGGGGGGGGGGGGGGCACCCCCCTCCCTTCAAGCAAAGCCCTAGGGAGGGCTCCACGGGTAACCGCCGGGGGGGATGCCTTGCAGATACGGGGGGGGGGGGGGGATAGGGGTCGGATGGCAAACCCGCCAGGACCTACCGCTGTAGGACATGGGCCGCCGCTTCACGCGGGAGGAAGGGGGTCTCGTAGCGAAAGGGCCTGTGAGCAGCGGGGGGAAGCCCCGTTCAAGAAGGCAACGAACACCCCCCCCCTTCAGCCCCCCCCCCCCCCACATACAGACCCCACTGGGTGCAGCTCGGCAGCCTCCAGTACCGGCCCTTGCGTGTGGCTGGGCAGTCACTCACCCGCCGTTGGGTCGGGGGTGGGGGCAGGGAACAACCAAATTGGTGCGCTAAGCGAAGGTAGAGGTGGCACATGTGGTCGACGGACCTCGTTGTTGGGGGGGGGGGGGGGCGTGAGGATGCCGGATGGTCCCTCCGGGTGTACGCGGGGGTTCGCGTTTTGAGGGGGGGGGGATCCTCCACGCGAGGAACAATGGGTTGGTGGTCCACCGCTTGGGTTGGGGGGCGGGTTCAAAAGAACTGCGAGAGGGGGGGGGGGGGGTTGGCACAAGGCCTTGGTGGTTGGCTCTGTTAGCCTGTGGCGGCGCCTATTGGCCTCTCACCTTTGCCTTCGCGAGAGGGGGGGGGGGGGGGCAGTCGGCTAACCCCAACAGGGGTACTGGGGCATAAAGGCTGAGCACGTGTGCCGGTTGGTACTTCCGTGTGTACGTAGATGCTCGCCCTTGGGGGAGGATTGAGGAGGATCCCCAATTCCACGGCGTGGATGGGGGGGCTTTGGCATGACGCCTTTGGTGTGTTTTGGCCTGCAGCTGGCGGCGCCTATTGGCCGATCGCCACCGACTGCCCGTCCCTTGGCCCCTTTCCCTCCATCGGCGGTGGTGCCCATCGGCCTCTCACCGCCCGGTGCCCTTCCTCTCCCTCCTCGGCCTCTCCCTCCCTCTCTACTCCCCTTTCCTTTCCCTTGGGAGGTTGCGTAGGTTGGTAGGCGCGGATGGGGAGGTTGGCTGCCCGCCCATTGGGTTGGGGGTGCAGGGGTTGAGGGGGGGGCTGCACACACCATCCATTGAAGACCAACAGGGTCCATTGGCCACTCAGCCCGGGGAGGGGCCCGGGTCAAGGGATTGGTGTAAGTCCCATCAGCACTGCCTCACGCTCCAAGTTCTCCGGGTGCCCAAACCCCCTTCCAACCCCGAAAACGATGGTGCATGAGCCCCCATCGGGGGGGGCGAGGGGGGGGGGGGGGGTTTCAGATCTTTTCTAGACAGAAACACCTGCAGCGTGAGCAGGCGGGGGGGGGGTCGATGAAGGGGGAAAGGGAAAGGGGGGGGGGTCAAGTTCTGGGCTTTGTTGTTTTGAGGGGTCGGGGGGGGGGGGCTTGGCTTCCCCGTTGGGTTCTGAGCATTTGGGTGACACAAAGGCGGGGGGGGGGGGGGGCAAGCCACCCGATCCCCGTTCCACGTGAGCGAAAACCAGATCGGGCACCGCGAGGGAACCAAGCGCACCGCACGCAGCACCAGCCATGGCACCGCGCGCTCTCTTTGTTGCTTTGGCACCGGGCCATTGCTTAGGGACCCTGGGGAGGGGGGGTGGGGGTTTGTTTGGGGCCCTGGCCAGCCCCGAGACCCACCCCCCCACCCGCATCCGCAAAATTCTCCTCCGGCAAAAAATGCAATTTATCAAAGGGGCCGGAAATTGGAGGCCGATTTTAGGTACACAAACTTGTTTTTTGGCCTCTGACCCACCCCCCTACAAAATTGCCCACTAAGCAATGGCCTGGTCAGCACCCGGCGACAGGAGGCGCAGCAAGGCAGACGGCAACAACGCGGTCCAGCGGTTCACCCAAACCATCCTCAAACAAATCCCCCTCTCCAGGGCCCCCAGCCTATGCCCAGCCACTGTCCCCCTGACGCCAAGTGCCAGCCTCAATGGCATTCATAACCGACAGTAACCGCCTCCCAACCGCTTTGACAACCTCCTCCAACCGCCTGTCGAACTGCCTCAGGGGCCCAGCAGCCGAGAGGTCCGCCAAACCAAAAAAAAACCCGCCTGCCTCCGTGCCTCAACGCCCGGGGGGCATCCCTCTCTAACCGTGTGGAGGACGCGATGAGGAACCGCCTTCCGCGCGGCGACGAAGGCCTTCCAGTATGCCTTGCCTTCTTGCGCACCCGCTCCCCCAGCGATTCCGCTGCCCTTTCTTTGTGACTCAGGCCCTCGGCACGCCCCTTGCCCTCACACAAGCACCTGCCACGCCTGACGCCGCGCTGCACTCTCCCCCCCCCAAGTCAAGCACAGGCCCAGGTGTCTGCAGTGCCTTGCCCATCGGCATACACAAAGGGCAGCCCCCCCACCCCCCGACCCCCCAAAGCCCGACCCCCCACGGCCCCAGAGGGTTAGATAGCAGCCCAGGCAGGCAGACCGATGGCGAATGGGGAGGAATCCGCCAGCAGTCGGGGGCCGAGAGGCAGCGGTTACGGGGCAACCGAAAGCGGTTACGGGGCAACCGAAAGCGGTTACGGGGCAACCGAAAGCGGTTACAGGGTCACCAACGGCCCAAAGAGGTGCCGGTCAGGCGGCAACCGACGACGCCCGGTGGGCAGAGGCGGTTGCCAGGCAACCGACGGTGGTGGGACAAGGGACACATGACACGGAGGGTTTCGGGGGCCGGGGGGGGGAGGCAAAGGAGGCCGGGCGTTGGGGCGGAGAGGGTGGGGAGGTGCCAGGAGGATGCCACGCACCAGCGGGCCCTCGTGCTGCCGCGCCCCCGGCACCGGCATCCCCCCACACCTCCATGCGCCGAGCGTACATGCCGCGCGCGGCCGCCCTGTGCGATGCCGGGCTCCCAGTCGCATGGAGTAACATGCCACTGCGCCAGACTTGGCATGAGCGTCTGCCAGGTCACGTGTGATCAGAAGGGGCTGGATCTTACTGCGCCAGACATGGGGATGCAGCTGGTTCCTACTAAGCCCCGGGTGCAACAGGAGCAGATATTACCGAGTGGCGCATGGTACGGGGCTGATTCCGAACGAAACTCCGTTCCCCTGCCGGACACTAGTGGCATGTCTGCACTGCGCTCTTGCGCACCCTGGGCCAGAGCCACACCACGCAGTGTGCTGTGTGGTGTGCTGCAGGGTGGCGCGGTACGTGGTGTGGTGTGGTTTGGGGTGCCGAAGGCGCTGTTACCAGAAGGCAATGGCCGGGATGTCTACCCACGGGTACAGGTAAACGGGCGGGGCTGTGTGTGTTGTATGCGCGCCGTGTGTATGTGTGTAGGTCCTGGCGGAGAGAGGGGGAGCCGGGAAGACCTGGTCGGCACCCCCTTGGCGACCGTCCATACTCCAGGAGCTCCCGCTGCACTCCCTCTCGCTCCACTTG
The DNA here is from genome assembly GCA_964036045.1 of Eutreptiella sp. 'Long Island Sound 2002'. Taxonomy (NCBI): domain Eukaryota; phylum Euglenozoa; class Euglenophyceae; order Eutreptiales; family Eutreptiaceae; genus Eutreptiella; species Eutreptiella sp. 'Long Island Sound 2002'. Next base: position 13,838,903 of record OZ038404.1, on the reverse strand, counting down.
TTGGTGCAGGCGTAGTTCCTGCAGTGCCCACGCCATCGTGCTGCCCGGGCCCAGGCGGGCCTTCTGCAGCGTGTGGTTTGGTGTGGTGTGGCGTGGCGTGCTGTGCCGTGCCGTGCCATGTTGTGCCGCATTGTGTCGTGGCGCGTTGTGCTGTGCTGTGCCGTGTGGCGCACGCGCGCCGTGCGGTCGGCAACCCATGCGTAGCGCGCGCGCGGTGCGTAGTCGGCTCGCGCGGTGTGCCATACGCCGTGCGCTCCGCAGGACTGAAGTGTGTGGTGGTGTGGTGATGGTGGTGGCGGCGGTAGTGGTGGGGTGGGCCATGTGGCGTTGTGGTTGGGGATGCGTCGCTGATCATCCGCGTGCGAGGGCATGATACGAGGCTGGCACGCCCGCCCCAGCGGTGGTCGGGACCCCTTTGGAGGGAGCTGTTTCAGTGTTGCGGGAGGAGGCTCGGCCGTGTTGATGTCGGAGCTCCACCGGTGGTATGGCGGGGGCGGCGGCGGCGGCGGCGGCGGCGGTGGCAGTGGTGGTGGTCATCACATGCCATGGGGGCCCCATGGATGCATTGGAGGGGGGTGGGGGGGGGGGCACCCCCCCCCCATCCACGGCGCCCAGCCTATGCCCAGCCACTGTCCCCCTAACGCCAAGTGCCGGCTTCAACAGCATTTGTAACCGACAGTAACCGCCCCCAACCGCTTCGGCAGCCTCCTCCAACCGCCCGTCCGACCGCCTCTGGGGCCGCCTCCGCGGTCCCTTCCCCTTCTAATGCATCCCGGGGGGGCCCTGGCCCGTGCGGCGGAAGTTGGCATTGAACCGGTTGGCGCCGAGGAACTGGTGGAGGGAGTGCAGGGACGTCTCGGCGTCCTGCCCTGCGCTGCGGTAGTGCTCCCGCGCCGGGGGCTGGGGCCGGTAGTCCTGGGGCCTGGCGTAGTGCGGCGGCGGGGGGTAGGCCTTGCCGCCGCCGCCGTAGTGCTCCGGGGGGCCGTCGCCGTAGCGCTCCGGGGGGCCGTCGCCGTAGGGCCGCTCGTCGCGCGCGCCGTAGGGCCCCTCGTCGCGCGCGCCGCCGTAGGGCCGCTCGTCGCGCGCGCCGTAGGGCCCCTCGTCGCGCGCGCCGCCGTAGGTCCGCTCGTCGCGCGCGCCGTAGGGCCCCTCGTCGCGCGCGCCGTAGGGCCGCTCGTCGCGCGCGCCGTGGGGGTAATGGGGGGAGGGGGGGTAGTGGGGGGAGGGGGGGTAGGGCCCGTGGGGGTAGGGGGCGTTGTAGGGGTCCGGCGGTGGCGGCGGGGCCGGGGGCGCGTCGCCGTAGAACAGGGGGTCGGGGGCGGCCCTGTTGGCCGAGGGGTGCGGGGGGTAGTGGCCGCCGAAGGCGTGGGGCGCGTGGTAGGGCCCGGGGTCGGGGTGGAACGGGCCGGAGGCGGCGTAGTGCGGCAGGTCTGCGGACGCGGCGGAGGGACGGCGGTGAGGAGATGAGGGGGGGTGGGGGGGTCGGAGCAAAGGGGGGGGGGGGGGCAGACAACTGCCAGTCGCCGGCAGCGGGCGGTTGACCGACGGCGGTTGGCCATTGACTGACGGCGGTTGGCGGTCGACCAACAGCCGTTGGCGGTTGACTGACAGCGGGTGGGGGTTGAATGAGGACGGGTGGTGGTTGACCAACGGCGATTGGCAGTTGACCGATGGCAGTTGGCGGATGACTGGCGGCGGGTGGCGGTTGACCAACGGCGGGTGGCGGTTGACCGACAGCAGCTGGAGGTCGACCAACGGCGGGTGGCGGTTGACTGACGTCGGGTGGCGGTTGACTGACGTCGGGTGGCGGTTGACCGATGACTGGTGGCGGTTGACCCACGGCGGTAGGCATTTGACTGACGGCGGTTGGCGGTTGACCAACGGCGGTCGGCGGTTGACCGACGGCGGGTGGGGCCGCAGTACTTACCACCGTGGAGTACTTCCTGCCGCTGTGGCGGGTGGGAGTTGGGGGGTACTGCGCGGGGGAAGGCTCTGCAGTGGCCCCACCTAATGCAGCAAGCTCTGCATGGTCAACCGCCAACCACCATCGGTCAACCACCGTCCACGGGATGACCGCCTCAAAAGGTGCGCGCGTGCACGGCCCCGGCAACCCCCACAGAAGGCTCTGCGGGGGGGGGGGGGCACAGAGGGTGCGGACCCGGGGCCACCAGGTACCCCAAAGTGTGCGGTAGGCCTGGCCATTTGTTCCGTGATGGTCAAAGAACACCTTGCCTCAGACCTGTGCCCCACCGCCGTCCTCCAGGGGGAGGGGGGGGCGTCCGTTTTAAGAGCTTTTTCTCCCCCTCCCTCTTGCTCCTGCACCTGGTCCACCGCCGGGCAACCGCCGACCGGGGTCGGTGAACTGCCAAATGCCATCAGGCGTTTACCAACTGCCAGTGGCCACCGCCAACTGCTGAATTGTCGGCGGTCAACCGCCCCATTGCCGTTAGTTAACCGCCCATTGCTGTTAGTGAACCGCCCATTGCCGTTAGTTAACCGCCCCATGCCGTTAGGTAACCGCCCATTGCCGTTAGGTAACCGCCCATTGCCGTTAGTTAACCGCCCATTGCCGTTAGTTAACCGCCCCATGCCGTTAGTTAACCGCCCATTGCCGTTAGTTAACCGCCCATTGCCGTTAGTTAACCGCCCGTTGCCGTTAGTTAACCGCCCATTGCCGTTAGTTAACCGCCCATTGCCGTTAGTTAACCGCCCATTGCCGTTAGCTGACCGCCGTCGGTCAACCGCCACGACTTCTGGAAAGCGGTGAACACATATGTACCGTGGCCAAGATTTTGCCCATAGACCCATCACCTGACCGGCCTGCGGCCCAGCCAGCCCCTGCCTCACCCACAGCCCCTGCCTCGCCCACAGCGTCTGTCTTGCGCACAGCCCCTGCCTCGCTCACAGCCCCTGCCTCGCCCACAGCCCCTGCCTCGCCCACAGCCACAGCCACAGCCCCTGCCTCACCCAGAGCCACAGCCACAGCCCCAGCCACGGCCACAGCCACGGCACAGCCTCAGCTACAGCCACAGCCCCAACCCCAGCTCCCGGACCCACAGACAAAGGCACACGCAGGTGGAGGGGTTTGGCAAGGTAACGGGAGACACACAACGGCGGGTGTGGGCAACAAGAAGCACCTCCACTGGCTCTCGGCGGCGGGGGACGATGATCGAAAGGAGGGTAGTGCTGGCCCTCAAAATAGTGGGGGTCTCGGCCATGCGGAGCAGGCACTGGAGGCAGTGGCTTGGACTGGGGCTGCTGTGTGCGGAGGTCATGATGGGAGTGGAAGAGGGGGGTGGGTGGGTTGGCATGACACCTGTTCGCATTGCTGTCTGCAGCGGGCGGCGCCTATTGGCCTCTCGCCACTTCCCCTTGCCTTGAACCCTTTCCCTCCGCAGGCCGCGGCGCCCATTGGCCTCTCAGCAGCGTATGCCCTCCCTCTGTGTCTGCCTGGCCTATCCTCACCTCCCTATTCCCCCTTCCTTTCCCTTAGGGGGTTGTGCCAACAAAGCCCCTGGACTGTCCCTTTATCAATGCTCTGTGTCGGATCCACACGGAGGAGGGCAACCGCCCTCGCCGTTGGCCATCATGGGCCAGGCGCGTCCAAGTGGAAGCGCCCATACCAGCGGTGGGGGACCCCTCCCCAATGGTGGCTTTTGGGCCCCAGGATGTCCACTTGCAGGGTCACTTCCCCGCCGGGGGCACACAACAACCTTCCAGTGGTCCGTTCCCGCCCTCCAAGGGGGGATGGCGTGGATGCACTTGAAGGGGTAGAGAATGAAAGAGGGGGTTTCAAAGGTGGTGAACAAAGCGGATACTGGTGGGTGGACAAGCGGCTGGGGAGCAAGGGCGGGCAGTTGGGGGCAGGCAGAAGCGGTTGGGGGCGGGGGGACGGGCTGTCCACCCAAAGCGGGAGGGGTCATCCGGCCCCCTAACAGCGCACCCTAGCGCGCCCTGTCTGCAGACCCTCTCAACTCTTTGACAGACCGAAAGGCGGCAAGGGGTCCGCCACAGCTCCTGAGGAGTTCTCTCAGACCACTCTTCTTGTGCTTGCTCGCGCGTGTGTGTTTCTGAGTGGGGGTTTCACCATTTTTACCGGGTCTCTCGTTTGAGCCTGTATGGCCACAATGGCGTCCTCGGGTCGGGTCGCTCCCCATTGGTGAGGCCCATGGCGCAGGCCAGGGTGCGTCCCTGTGTTGCCCCTCGACTAGTGTGATATGCACTTTAGGCCAGACCCTGGCTCGCTGCCCCAGGACCACCCTGGAAGTGGGGTGGTGGCGCCGTGGCTTCCGCTGGGCCAGCTCCACGGCATTAGTTCAACGAGCCCGTCATTGCCATGCTGCCCCATGTGTTGTGTGCGTATTGGGGCTTTCACAGCTTGTGCAGCGAGGCGGCCACCACGGCCTACTCAATTTGGCGATTTCGCCCAGAAAGGATGCCCTTGATGCCCAGTCGCCACCGCCCGCCTTCAGGCATGCCCGGTCCGGGAATCGATCCCATGACCTTTCGGTTGCAAGACCTACGCTTAGCCCAGTTGAGCTAACCGGGGATCCTGTGTGTTTCTGAGTGTCTGTTTCGTTTTTCAAAGGGGGCCTATTGGCGTTGAACAAGGCTGTTTCTTTGTCAACTCTGATTTACGCGGCGATTGACACTTGGCCACTATTGTGCCTGTGTGTTTTGCCAATGGCGCACGCGCGCGCATGTGTGCATGCCAAAGGCGCTGTTACTAGAAGGCAATGGCTGGGATGGCGTGACCACAGGAAAGGCCAAGTGGATGGCCCGTGACACTGAAACCTAAACCAGGATTGAACATTGGGACCAAGCTGGTGGGGGAAGGAACATTGTCCAGGAGACTTCAACGACAAATCAGGTACGCACTGGAAAGTGGATGAGAGCGGCTCAAAAGGGGCTCAAAATGAGCTGTCTTCATCCGTTTGGGCACCACAACTGGAGTACCATCCACCAAAATTTTGGCTGGATCCGAAGCACCACGATTGAGCCGTGATTTTCCCCCATTTCGCGCTTGCTGCTGCTTGCTTGCTAAACCTAGTGGGTCCACCCTAGACACTAAAGAGGGCTATACAACCAAGACTGGTTCCACCAGCTCGGTGACCAAGGCTTAAACCCTGATGTAGGTGCCACACTGCCACCCTGCAAGGGGCATGCCACCCTGCAAGGGGCAGTGGGCAGTGGAAACCCTGCTGTACAGTGCTGCTGTAGAGCTGTTCACTGCCACACCGCAGGGGGCTGTGGGTGGTGGGTAGGGGTGTATTAGAAGGGGGGGAGGGGGCGGGGGAGGGGGTCGGCTGGGACCCCTCCCCCCTATGGCCCCCGCCAAAGGCAGGCCAAACTTTTTCAAGCTTCAATCCTCTTGAAGCCGAAGGCACCAAAGCAAAATTTTGGCTGTCGGCCTCAAACATTGGAAGGGCAGGAGGGGGGCCCAGGGGGGGGGGGGGGCTCCTCCTACGGTGTACGGCCATTCTAATACTTCCCTGCCTCAGCCCAGCAGGGCCCGGGATCCAGCGCTCAGTGGGGCAGTGGCAGGGCTGTCCTTAACGCAAAAAAAAAAAAAAAAAACCCGTCCAGAACCAAGTAATTTCAAAAGAGCCCGCGGGCACTCCATGTGCTCAACCATGGTTGTGGCAGTTGGCGGTTGGCGGTTGGCGGCAGTTGGCGGTTGGCAGTTGGCAACTGGCGGTTGGTGGCGGTTGGTGGTGGTTGGCGGCGGTTGGTGGCTGGCGGTTGGTGGTTGGAGGCAGTTGGCAGTGGTTGGCAGTTGGCGGTTGGTCGCCGCTGGCGGTTGGCGGCGGTTGGTGGCTGGCGGTTGGTGGCGGTTGGTGGTTGGCGGTTGGTGGCGGTTGGTAGTTGATGGGAGCTGGCGGTTGGCGGTTGGTGGTCCCTTGGGGCTGTCCTTAAGGGCTGTCCTTAGCAAAAAAAAAAAAAGAAATCTCGTTCCTTAAGGACACCCCTGGGCAGTGGACAGGGGGCATCCTTCCATTCACTGCCGTGCCCCAAGAGACGGTGCAGGCCGTGCGCCAGCGTGTCATTCACTTTGGAGTGTGTCTTCGGGAGTCCCACGAAGGCTGGTGGAGTGGTTCTCTGTGCCTGGCTTGTGTAGTCATTCTATTCCTTTTCAGGAGAGGCGGTGTCAAGTTGAGGTTCGGTCTCCGTAGGAGTGTTGCAGAGAAAAGAAATGTTGCATGGAGAACCTGAAGTTTTTGCTTTTGGAGTGACTTGAAAACTTGGTATGCTTTGGAGACAAATGTTGGGTTGATAGGAAGCGCTTTGGTGTTTGCCTCGTGCAGAAGGTGAAGTTGTTTGGTACAGCTCCCGGAGCCTGGGCCACAGCATTCTTGCTGACGGCACCTGCCGACACCTGTCACGAAAATCTTCGGCAGGTGTTGGCAGGTGTCAAAAAATTTTCCCGCAGGTGTTGGCAGGTGTCGGGCAGGTTGGTCATAGACACCCACAGACCCACACGCAAGCGGAGACACACAGACCCCATACATGGACACGCACACAGCAACTCAGCACACCGCACACGCCCCAGCAGGCACTCACAAATGTCAGGAAAAGTTTTCAACGGGTACAGGTGTCACGAAGATGTCTGGCGGGTGGGTGTCGGCGGTGTCATGAAAATTTTTGGCAGGTGTCGGCAGGTGTCCCAAGACGTTCTGGCAGGTGTTATCAGCAAGTATGGGGCACAGGTTTGTAGCCACGCATCCTCGCTCAAATCCTGACCCCCCCCCCTAAACTTTTTGGGCCCTGTGGGGGCGCAAGCAGGTCTCAAAGCGCTCCACACATGCACGTCCTGGTATGCATATGCAGCAATGTCCGGCAGTTCGGCATGATCACTGGTATGATACACGTGTGCTACCATACAATTGCCTGTGGGGGGGGGGGTCCTTAGGGGGTTGGGGGCGCCCAGTGGGGGGGAACCCGGGTACCCCAACATACAAAATGATCCCCTCGTCACGCTGATCATTTCCAACACACATATGTGGGGATGTTGAAAAAGGAAACTACCCCCTGGGGGTCCAATCCCAGCAGCCAGTTTTTGTTGGGGGGGGGGGGCTGGGGGGGAGGTCAGGGGTGAAAAAATTTTCCTGTTTGAATAAACCCCCGCCCCCATAATTAGTACCCTAGGGTACTAACTTCGGCAGACTGCTCAATAAGGCCGGGGGGGTACTAAATATGGGGGGGTACTAATTTTGGGGGTGGGAACTAATTTTGGGTGTCTGCGATGTTGTAAACCCGCTGTGCCTGCAATATTGTCTGTTGAGTCTTTCCGTTGGCTGCATGGAACATTCAGATTCTGAATCTGATTTTGAGCTGCAGGCGGTAGACCCAGGACTTGCTGATTTGTCTAATGAACTTTCTGAGACATCTTCAGACATTTGCAGCTCTGAGAAGTGTGCTCCGGATTTCTTCATGTTCCGTTTGCTTGGGAGGCTCAAGGGGGGTACTAATTTTGGCAGACTGCTCAATAGGGCCAGGGGGGTACTAAATATGGGGGGGTACTAAATATGGGGGGGGTACTAAATATGGGGGGGGGGGTTATTTGAATTCCCTATGAAATTCTGAGCATTTTGAGCAGCCACACGGAGGGTGAAATCAATTGTTACCCCCCAGCCTATGCCACAAAAAAAAATTTCCGGCACCTTTGACGTCAGGTTTGGACCAAATGTGGTCCAAACCTCCTCAACACTCTGGACCTCCCAGAGGGGGGGGGGGGGTCAGGATCTGAGTCTTAATGCCCCCCGTGGCTGGCACTTTCAGTGAGCTCACTGGGTGCAGCATTGTGTACCTGTGTTGAATTGAGACTGAATCTCCAATAACTCTGTGGTTTGGGTGTGTGTGTGACTACGCCTTTAGGCTGGGCACTGTGGGTGATTACATGTGGGGGAGGGCTGTGAGTGGGTCAATGACCCCTTGATAACACTACCGTGCGACTGGGTACGCGGGGCACTGTGCACGTGGGCATCACAGACCTTGTGCTGGTGCGGCTGCAGTGGCCCCGGTCCGGGCGGCAAATCTTGGGGTAGCAGTGCTGGGGCTTGTGGATACTACATTCCAAGACAATGGGAGGCGTGGCAGAATGGGGAATGGGTGATGCAGATGGTGCACGAGATCAGCAGAGTTACAATGTGCTGGCCCAGCACGGGACACATGGAAGAAGCAGTAAGACATGACATGAACACCGCACCGCACCGCACCGCACCACACCGCACCGCACCGCACCGCACCGCACCGCACCGCACCGCACCGCACCGCACGGCACGGCACGGCACGGCACGGCACGGCACGGCACCGCACAGCACAGCACAACACAGCACAACACAACAGAACACAACACAACACAACACAACACAACACAACACAACACAACACAACACAACACAACACAACACAACACAACACAACACAACACAACAGAACACAACAGAACACAACACAACACAACACAACACAACACAAAACAACACAACACAACACAACACAACAGAACACAACACAACACAACACAACACAACACAACAGAACACAACACAACACAACACAACACAACACAACACAACACAACACAACACAACACAACACAACACAACACAACACAACACAAAACAACACAACACAACACAACACAACACAACACAAAACAACACAACACAACACAACACAACACAACACAACACAACACAACACAACACAACACAACACAACACGCTACCAATACAGTAGTTGCGAAGACCCTCACAGATCTCCTTGCCCCTGATGCCCCCGCTGAAGCTCGCACAGAGCTGACAGGACACAGGGCACACCTTCACAGGCCCTTGCTGCGGCTTGGGGTCATTGGGCTGTGTGATATTCCGCGCTGGCTGCGTTACGATACGGACCCCTGCATCCTCGCCTGACACAGAAAAGAGGGTTGAGAGCATCCACAAGGACACAAGGGGACGCCAATACATGGGTGGCACCCTCGCCTTCCACGCATGCGGCATGTGCACTGCACGCTACCCCCCGTGTGGTGACGTGGGAGCCGTCACGTGTGGTGGCCTTGGTTGGCGAGGCGTCAGCACAACAGGCAGCACATGCATTTCACAAGAGGGAGAGACAAGCTTGTCAAGAGCCGAAGAGCGGCCCGAGGCGCCTTTCGCAAAAAGGTCTGTGAGACGCACTCTGAATGAACCTTTTTGCGTGAGAACGGAGGCAACATCATCAGTGTCATACATTCAACCCCGGGAAACGCCGCGGAGGAACAGCGAATCAAAGCCATGCTCGGAAACGCCGGCAACGAACAAGACAGCCAGCCGCTGTGCGGTGTCACCCACAGAGATCCCCCTCCCCCGCCGGGGGATGCAAATGTGGTGTAGCTGCAATTCCATGTGCCGTTGTGTTCTGGGGTGTACGCTGGCCTGTTGGACACCCTTTTGTGAAGGGGTAGGGGGTGGCTTATGTCTGCAACATGTGTTCCGTGGCACGTGCCGCACGGTCACACGGGCCTGTCCTTACAGGGCGTGAATGCTGACCTGCACGCTGCAAGGCACAAGGCTGCAGAGCCCGGGGGGGGCGACCCCTCGGTTCTGGACGCCAACTACCCCCCCAACTAACTGACACCTTTGGCAACTAACTGTTGGCCGAAGGCCCCTGGGGGGGGGGGGGGGGGGAAGCAGGGGTAGTTGGCGTCCTAGGACCCGCGGAGTCGCCCCCCCCCCGTGCTGCAGAGCAACAAAGTCAGAACAAAAGGCTCTTCGGTGACGTTGCCACAGGCGCCTTTCGCTGTGACAAAGGAAGTACCCTGTACCAATGTTCACAAGGGCTCATTCAGATGTCACGATGCAAACTAAACCTTCAGAATGTCGGACACATGACTCAAGTTTCTACATTCTGTCACAGTGCCCCTCTCATGCAACCTGGCCAACCTCATCATCCGTCGGCATGCCCCGCGGCAGGGGGGGGGGACAGGGAGCGCATGGGCTTCAGGGGCAGTGGCGCACGCGCCCGTTTACATGTCCCATGCGATCCTGCTCTTCATTATTTTCGAGCTTGTTGGTGGGTTCCAGGAAGCCAGTTGGCAGCTCACAATGTCATATACAGCCAGGTCAAGCAGAGTTTCATGCAACAAATCCGCCTGATGATGTGACCTCCAACTGACAACATTTTGGAGGAATAGGGGAGGCAAGGTTGAGCAGCCGCCGTGGGATGCAAATGTTGAATGCTGACCTGCACGCCGCAAGGCACAAGGCTGCAGAGCAACAAAGTCAGAACAAAAGGCTCTTCGGTGGCGCCTTTCGCTGTGCCAGAAGAAATACCCCGTGTGACAGTTCAGTGTGGGCTCATGCAAATGACACATTGAAATCTACACTTGGTGAGGGTCCCTCCGATCCTCCCCGCATCCTCCCCGCATCCTCCCTGATCTTCCCCGCATTCTGGCCGATCCTCTCCACATCCTCAGGTCAGGTTGGGTGAGAATGCCAGGCCCATCGTTCCCCCCTCCCCCAGTCTACCAAACCTGGACCTTCACCCCCCTCCTTGGCCTAACACAGGCCAGGTTCTGGTTCAGGGGGCAAAAGTGCGGAAACACACGGTCGCCCCGTTGGGACAAGCCCAGGTGACCGCGCGGCACGTACCACGGAACACATGTAGCAGACATAAGCCACCCGCTACCACTCAAAGATGGTTGCAAACGTGATATCACAGGTTTGTGCCTTCTAAAGGCCTCCAAAGGGGTATGCACAGGCTGCTGTGGGTGGGAAGTTGGAAGGTGGTCAATTTGCAGGCTCTCCAGGACATTATATGTCTTCAAAGTAGCGCCCCCCCCCCCCCCATATCCCAACACGGGATTGTCCAAGCACGGCGAACCCGTGTTTCCGCAGTTTTGGACCATTTTTGTAACCATCATTTTTGCGGTTCCAATCCAATAGAGAATGTGGTTTGTAGCTTTGTGCAGGCTGTAGGAAGGATGTGGATGTCAGAGTGTTGGCGCAGCTGCAATTCCATGTGCTGTTGTGTTCTGGGGTGTACGCTGGCGTGTTGGACACCCTTTTGTAGTCATGAAGGGGTAGGGGGCGACAACATTACTACCTTGTCCCACAGGTCCTTGGGAACAGTTGCACTGCAAGCTAGGAGCCCATGCGGTACAACCCCAAGCACCAAGTTCAAAGCAGTTCAGACAATGTCCGGCCGGCAGGAGCCCATGCGGTACAACCCCAAGCACCAAGTTCAAAGCAGTTCAGACAATGTCCGGCCGGCAGGAGCCCATGCGGTACAACCCCAAGCACCAAGTTCAAAGCAGTTCAGACAATGTCCGGCCGGCAGGAGCCCATGCGGTACAACCCCAAGCACCAAGTTCAAAGCAGTTCAGACAATGTCCGGCCGGCAGGAGCCCATGCGGTACAACCCCAAGCACCAAGTTCAAAGCAGTTCAGACAATGTCCGGCCGGCAGGAGCCCATGCGGTACAACCCCAAGCACCAAGTTCAAAGCAGTTCAGACAATGTCCGGCCGGCAGGAGCCCATGCGGTACAACCCCAAGCACCAAGTTCAAAGCAGTTCAGACAATGTCCGGCCGGCAGGAGCCCATGCGGTACAACCCCAAGCACCAAGTTCAAAGCAGTTCAGACAATGTCCGGCCGGCAGGAGCCCATGCGGTACAACCCCAAGCACCAAGTTCAAAGCAGTTCAGACAATGTCCGGCCGGCAGGAGCCCATGCGGTACAACCCCAAGCACCAAGTTCAAAGCAGTTCAGACAATGTCCGGCCGGCAGGAGCCCATGCGGTACAACCCCAAGCACCAAGTTCAAAGCAGCTCAGACAATGTCCGGCCGGCAGACCGACAGTGGGCATGGACCCTTCGGAACTCACAGCCCACCTTCACCACTAAACTGCCTTTAACTGCCACACACGGTCAGCTACACCTATCAAACTCAGCCCAACCAATCATTTGCAGGCAGCCTTCACCAAAAAGGTCGAGGACAAGAACAAAACTGACTCTTCGAAGCCCCACTGAGCCCCCTGCAGCGCAGCAATGCAGGCCTGACTCCATTTTTCATCATTTCTGCCACTCAGGGAGGGAGGGAGGGAGGGAGGGAGGGAGGGAGGGAGGGAGGGAGGGAGGGAGGGAGGGAGGGAGGGAGGGAGGGAGGGAGGGAGGGAGGGACTGAGTGAGCGAGCGAAACCACCCACAACACCACATTCCCCACATTCCAAGGCAAAGGATGCACCTCCCGGGCGCATCAACGGGGGTGCAGCGTGGCTTTGGCTCGGGGTTGGGGCCTCCCTCTGGGGCGAGCTCGGGCGCAGGGACGGCAGCGGGAGGGCCTCCGAGGGCGGGTTGGACGTGAAGGCCTGCATCAGGATGTCCACCACACTCAGCCCGGGGTCCTCGCCCTCATCCGCGTCCCTCGGCGGCGCCGAGGCCGGGCGCGGGGCCGCGGCGGAGGTGGCGGCCGCCTGGTACTTCTGGGGCATGTACCGCGCTGGGGTCGGAGGGGCTGGGGCGGGGTCCGCGGCGGCGTCGGGCGGAGAGGACAGGGGGTCGGGACTGTGGCGGACGGAGCAGGGCACAGGTACGGCCGCAGCGGAGGAGTAATGCCGATCGGGAAGGACGACAGGGTCAGGGTAACCCCAGGAGAGGGGGGGGGGGGGGGGGGGTGATCTGGCGGACCCCCACCCGAAGCCGAAAACTTCCTCTGGGGAAAAATGAAATCTTGAATGGAGCTAAAGTGGTCTCCCACCTCAGTAGTGTAATCAGCGGTCATGATGCATATGGGGTCCTACCCTCATATTTAGGCACATTTTAAGTAGGTAAAAGTATCTCTCTGGAAGCCCTGAAAGCTCCAGGAGATCGCGGACGCTTCAGTGTGAGTGCCAGCTCTGTATAGTATCAGGAAATAGCTCCAGCTTGGCTTGGAAATAGCTATTAGCCAAAAAATGAGAGACCCATTTTGGGTACACACATTTTCTTTGGCCCTCATTATCCCCCTGTGTGACATGCAGTCCATCGGTGGTTTCTTTACGGGGCCCTGGACAGTCACCCGTTTATTCTTCACCGCACGATGCCGTGTCGATCATCTCCTGAAGGTCCGCCACGCCGCTGTCTTGACCCCCCCATTTCTGTTTCTCCGTCGGCGGCGGGTTGTGTGCCCCCTGCCCCCCCCCCCGGCTGGGGCACGGGGCCTCCGTACGGTATGCATGCGCTGGCCTGCTCCGTGTGCGCTGCTCGGTGCTCTCTCTGCCCACCTCCCCCCGTTGGGCTTGCGTGCACTGCGTGGGCCGCCTGTTCGGATACCCGCCCCCCCCCCCCTCCCCCTGCATGGGGCCCTGGACAGTCACCCGTTTATTCTTCACCGCACGATGCAGTGCCGATCTTCTCCTGAAGGTCCGCCAAGCCGTTGTCTTGACCCCCCCATTTCTGTTTCTCCATCGGCGGCGGGTTGCGGTGGTCAAGACATTCAGGATCCGTACGGCATTGACCTTCGCTCAGCCCCCCGACCGGTGGTGTGGCACCCGCGCTGCAGGCCCCCGGTGGCGGTCACGGCGATCACCCCCCCGCCGGTTCGCTCGAGCGAAGTCTGGCACTCACCGCCGGAGTCTTCTCAGCCCTATCAGCCCCTCCCCCCCCCCGGATGGTGATGCGCGAACTGTCACGCGTGTGGTGGTGGTGGTGACACTGTCAGCACCCCCCCCGGGCCCCGGCCCCCAAGGGTAAGCCACAGACTAAGCCAAACCCATAGGCTGCAGGTTTCACTGTGATGCGGTGGGGCTTGCCTGGATGAAATGGCATGGAGCGTGCGCTGGTGTGATTTCCGGCCTCATTTTTGAGGCAATATCCTCGACATTGGGCAGTGGACACTCATCTGTACCATCCCTGAGGACATGGAATCCTCTGATCTGGCAACAGGAAGGTATGGGCACGCTTCATTGCATTGAAAACGCTGCCCACTGTCCGCGATTTGGATTTACGAGTCCCAGTCTCGGGTGATTCACCCGGCCCAAGTCCAACTTCTGTTGCATCCATGAGGTCTGTGTGAACTAGTCATTTGCTGAGCAAGGGGGAGGGGGGGGGGGGGCAGGGATGTTTTTCAAGAGAGGAGGGGAGGCGGGGGGGGGGGGTTGGCCGGGACCCCCCCTCCTCCTATGCTCCCCCTATGGTCCCCGCCGAAGGCGGGGCAAATGTTTTGGGCTTAAATCCTCTTGGCGCCGAAGCAAAAAGTTTGGCTGTCAGCCTCAAACATTGGAAGGGGAGGAGGGGGGGGGGGGGGGCTCCTCCTATGGTTGTCAGCCGTTCTAATACATTCCTGGGGGGGGGGGGGGGACGTAAATGGCCTCTCTTGGGACCCACCCACCCCAGCCAAGACCCACCCACCGAAACACCAAAACATTTTCCCCAAAGAAAAAATGAAATGTTGAAGAAAGCCAAAAATCGGAGGCCCATTTTTGGCACCTCCCGAGGCCGGGAACCTGCAATGCCTTGCCGCAGGACCAGCGGGCGGTTCTTTGAAGAGTGTTCTCAAGCCCAAAAAGCGCCGCGGGCCCAGGGGTTGGGTCTTGCGCACAGCCATGAGCAGCCCAGCACGGTGCTGTGATGCGACTGGCAACGGGGGTCAGTCTCCCACAACGTCAGTTCACCGGAGTCTCTCGCGGAATGTGCTTTCGGACACGACGGCGGCACTGCCCTCGCTGTTTTGTGGGCGCGCGCGTGCGTGTCCCGGCGCAGGGCAGTGCCGGGCACGAAACACGCCGGACCTGCGCGGGGGCACGCGGCCCGGACCGTGTGTGCAGTAGTACCGGTGCGCCGCGCCAGGGGACGTATGCCCTTTCCTTTCGCACAGCGAAGTGCGTGGACAAATGAATGCACCCACCCACCGCTCCGCCCCTGGCCATCCCAACCCCCAGCCCCCGGCACCTCAACCTCACTCCACCCGCAGCGCTCACTACCACCAAACTCACCAACTCACCAAACCAGGATTTTGGGGTCTGGAACAATGGGGGAAATGGGGGGAAACGGGGGGAAATGGGGGGAAACGGGGGGGTGCGGAAAGAGGGGGCATAGCACACTGGATGTGGGTTGTGGAGGGTTGTGCCGGGATGTACTTGAGGGAAAATGGGACAAAAATGGGACAAAAATGGGACAAAAATGGGACAAAAACGGGAGGAAAACGGGAGAAAAAAAGGACAAAAGACCCGATTTGCACATTTTCCCGGAGGTCGAAGCCCTTCCCCACAATTCCCTTTGCAAAAGTCAGCTCACCGCACTCCCCGACGGAAAAATGGGGGTGTTGCCACTCACTGACACTCACCGCCGCGGCGGCCAGTGCGGATGGTTGGGGGCAAGGCTGTGTGTACAGAGAAGGACTTCTACACAGGGCCGGCCCACAGCGCCCCTTTGTGGACCCCCCCCCCAATTTTCAGTGGGCTTTGTGCCCCCCCCTTCCCCCTCCACCGCCCTAGACGGAGGGACGGAGGGAGGGCAGGCGCAGAACGGCGGCCAGTGCGGATGCCTGCCACGGACGCACCTGGAGCCCCGGGGAGCATTCTCCGAATGATGGATCCACTCGCCGCCGGTGTGAGGGGACGGCTGGGGCTGGTCGGCGGCGGGCTCCGGTGCGGGGGGCGCGTGTTGCTTGGCGCCGTCTCGCGGCGGCCGGTGCTGCTTGTGCTGCGGCTTCTGCAGCCGGGCAGCCTTCGCCTCCTGCTGCTGCTGCTGCCGCTGGTGGCGCGGCGGGACCGCCTGCTGGTGGCGGTTGCGCTTCAACGACGGGTCAGACTGCCGCTCGGAGGGAGGATCGTGCGGCGCGTCGTCCCGCGGCTCCCACTGCCGGTGCGAGGATTTCCTGCCCTGCGGGAGTGGTTTGTGGGGTGCGGGAGGCCATCCGATACCTTCCCACCGCCGTCAGTTACCCTCCAACCGCCGTCAGTTACCCTCCAACCGCCGTCAGTTACCCTCCAACCGCCGTCGGTCACCCTCCAACCGCCGTCGGTCACCCCCCAACCGCCGTCGGTCACCCTCCAACCGCCGTCGGTCACCCTCCAACCGCCGTCGGTCACCCTCTAACCGCTGTCGTCGTTGCCTTTCAGCCGCCGTCGGTCACCCCAACCGCCGTCGGTTGCCCTTCAACCGCCGTCGGTCACCCCAACCGCCGACGGTCACCCCCCAACCGCCGACGGTCACCCCCCAACCGCCGTCGGTTACCCACCAACCGCCGACGGTCACCCCCCAACCGCCGTCGGTTACCCACCAACCGCCATCGGTCAGCCCCGTCCGCCGTCTGTCACCCTCCAATCGCCGTCGATTACCCTCCAGCCACTGTCGGTTACCCTCCAACCTCCGTCGGTTACCCTCCAACCGCCGTCGGTTACCCTCCAACAGCCGTCGGTTACCCTCCAACCGCCGTCGGTTACCCTCCAACCACTGTCGGTTACACTCCAACCGCCGTCGGTTACCCTCCAGCAGCCGTCGGTTACCCTCCAACCGCCGTCGGTTACCCTCCAACCACTGCCGGCTGTGTGCCTTTAGAATCCCCCATTATTAGTGTCCTTTTCCAACCCCCGCTACCCCCCCCACGGAACAGCCCCCTGCACACCTTTGTCCCACCTCCCCTGACGGTACAGACACCTCGTGAGGCCAGTGCCCATGCTGCATCGTGGTGTGTTGTGCGTGCGGAAGTGGTGCAGGTGGGTCTGGGTGTTGTGGAGGGTCCCGTCGGGTGAGAAGGACGGGGGTGTACCTGGCGGTCATCAGCCTTCCAACCACGTGAGTCACTTGCCTCCTCGCTGCGATGCGGCTCCCAAGGCTCCTCGTACCAGTCTGCAAAGGACACACAAAGAGGGCACGGACATGACTCAGCTTCCGCCTGAGACACCCCGACACACCAAATCCTACCCGACACACCACATTCTACCCGACACACCAAATCCTACCCGACACACCAAATTCTACCCGACACACCAAATCCTACCCGACACATCACATCCCATGACATCCGAAGCGACACAAATCCTAACGGACGACACATCACATCCTAACCGACACATCAAATCCTAACCGACACACAACATCCCAACCGACACATCACATTCCAACCAACAATCACATCCCAGCCGACACATCACATTCGATACGACACATCACATCCTAACACACCCAAATCCTAACAGAAACAACACATCCAAACAGACACACCAAATCCTAAGCGGTACACCACATCTGATCCGACACACCACATCCAAACCGACACATCACATCGGAACCGACACAAATCCCAACCGACATATCACATTCCAACCGACACTACACATCCCCACCGACATGAATCCTAATCGATCCAACACATAACCTCCCAACCAATGCAATCCTGGCTGACACCCCAAATGCAACCCGACACACCAAATCCTAACCGACACATCACATCCTAACCGACGCATCGAATCATAACCCAAACACCAAATCGGACGCGACACACCAAATCCCAATCGGCACATCAAATCGTAACCGAGACACCAAATCCTGGGCAACACACCAGAACGTGACCGAGACGTCCAGTCCCAATGGACGCAAAACCCGGACCAACACGGCAAACCACAAGGAACCACCTCTCAACGGAGTTCCCATGCCTGACCTGCCTCTCCAGAGGACCATCGCAGGTAGCTGGCAAAACCATTTGTCGGGTTGACTTGAGCACACACGATGTCCCTGCATCCGCTCGGTTACCCTCCAACCGCTGCTGGTTACTGTGCAGCCGCCGTCGAATTGTGCGCCTAAACAATGAGACGGCTACTTGGACGGCCAGAATTTTTACTTAATTAAGAGAATGTGCGGAGTGCGACGGCGCTTGGAGGGCAAACGACGGCGGTTGGAAAGTAACCGACGGCGGTTGGAGGGTAACAGACGGCGGTTGGAAAGTAACCGACGGCGGTTGGAGGGTAACAGACGGCGGTTGGGGGATAACACACGGCAATGGTGGACTTTTAACTGGAAAAAACCCCGTCCACTAAAGGACGTGCTGCCCGCTGCTCCCCCAACGAGTCAATACCTGTGTCCTTCGCGTCGTCATACCGCTCCACAACCGGTTCCTTGTCCGCTTGATCGTAGCGGTGCCGCCCTCTTTGATGGGAGCGCCCGTGACTGTCTTGTGAAGGAGGCTGCCCGTTGCCCTGGTGATGGCCCCCCTGCCGCTGCTGTGGTTCCCGCCCACTGCCTGACTTGGCATCTCCCTCGGCATCGGTGGTGAGGGGTCCTGAGGGCATGGCCGTGGGCGTGTGCGTAAAAAGCGCACGTGTAAAGTAGCGGAAGGGAGGGAGTTGGAGGTCAGCCCCCTAATGAGGTGAGGTGAGGTGAGGTGAGGTGAGGTGAGGTGAGGTGAGGTGAGGTGAGGAGGAGGAGGAGGAGGAAGAGGAGGAGCGCCTGCCGTGGTCCCACGTACGGTGAGCCGTGGCGTCGTCCCCCGGGGGCCCCACACAAGCACAGCCGAGGGAGTCCTCCGTCTTACCTCCGCTAGAGTAAGACGAATCTCGTCGCACACCTGAGAACGCTCCTCCCAGCAGGCCGTCTGGGTCACAGCGTCGGTGTACGACAACGCTACGGTCCGATCTGCTCTCCGGTCCCGGCCACCGACCGCCCCGAACTGTCCTGGATCCACCCGAGGCAGCGTCCCAAGATCAACGTGAGCGGAAGATGTGGGTCTCCCGGGGCATCACCCCCGACTTGAAAACGTCGCCGGGCTAAATAGAACGCGGCCCAGCACGACTATGCCCACTGCCGGCGGGCTGAGTACCGCCGGTGTCGCGAGTACGGTCACGCTACACGATCACGCGCACCGCCGGTGGCCTGGGTACCCCCGGGTTCTGTGAGTGCGGGACGTGCGTCACAGCCATAGCACCACGGCGGTGCACCGCCGTGGAGGTCACCGAGGACGCCCGGCCGCAAAGGCCGGGCCCAAATGACGAGCCCTACGATACGTGCACCGAGACGGCACATGACCGAGAAAGTGGCACCGCGATGGTGCCCGAGCGAGACGGCGACGTTCGCCGATGGCACGTGAGGCAGTGAGTACCGCCGATGACTCGTCACCTCTGCACGGGGTGTCACGGAGGGTGGCGGAGCGCCAGGTGCAGACCCCGCCATGGTGCCTCGAGTATTGGCCTGGAGGACACACCATGGCCAGGCTGGCGCACGAAGACCGTTTGGGCAGCGCCACGGTGGCGCTCTGCCCTAAAGGTTGCGCCACGACAGCGCACGTGTACGTTGACTGCACCACGGTGGTGCCACGTCACTGAACTGGCGCCACGTCGGCGCAGGGCTGTGTGGGCAGCGCCGCGGTGGCGTTCTGCCCTGGGGATTGCGCCACGATGGCGCACGTGTACGTTGGCGGCACCACGATGGCGCTCTGCCACTGAACTGGCGCCACGGAGGCATAGGGCTGTCTGGGCAGTGCCACGACGGCGCCGTGCCCCGAACACTGCGCCACGGCGGCACACGTGCACGTTGGCTGCACCACGGTGGTGTGCTGCCACTGAAGTGGCGCCACGTTGGCGCTGGATTGTTTGGGCGGCGCCGCGGCGGCGCTCTGCCGAGAAGGCCGCGCCACGACGGCGCTTTGCCCAGAAGGCCGCGCCACGACGGCGCACGGGTACGTTCGCGGCACCACGATGGTGCCCTGCCACTGAGCCCGCGCCATGTCGGCGCAGAGCTGTCGGGGCAGGCGCCACGTTGGCGTCTGGCGGTCGGGGGGAGGCCACGTATGTGCATCTGTCCCCCACAGGACTGCAGGGAGGGGTCCTGGACGGTTGGCGGGCGGGGTGGGCCCAGCCTGACACAGCGAAGACGCACGAGAAATCGAGACGTATCACGACTGGTTTCGAGCGTGGCAGTGCGTGTGGGCAATCCGTCCCACAGCTACCATCCTGAGGGTTTTTAGACTGGTGCCAGGTCACCAGGGTGAGGTGAGGTGAGGTGAGGTGAGGTGAGGTGAGGTGAGGTGGCCCGGGCGATCTCCGGACACCAGCCCCCGGGTGTCCAGCGAACAATAAAGTCCTCAAAAAATACAGTGCAAACAGAAGTGTTCGTTGGACACGCCGTTCGGCACTCAATGAAATTCAGCACCTAAACCCGGTACCTCATTAATTGGGTCCCGTCCGTGTTGTTGGGCTTCACGGGGTCACAGACACCCCAACGCCCGGGACAGCCGGGCATTCCTGCTTATGGGAATTTGAACTGGGTGCATGACGGCTGAGCTACGCAACGTCTCAGCCCCCCAATGCGAATTGGGAAGCATTGTTTTTTTTGGGGGGGGGGGGATACATCGCGGATCCATTGTCAATGCATTTGGGAGATGTTATGTTACATGTGTGCAGTGTGGCGCAGAATGGGAATTTGATACGGGTAAACAAGAATGCACATCCACATCAACAATGATGAAAAAAATGGCTGTCATCAGTAACAACCGTCGTTGCACATGGTCGGTACAAGGGCGGATGCACCTTGCCCACAGTCTTTAGTATGAATTCATGCTGCGACGCAAAGCAATGCAAAGCATTTTAATGCAAAATCTCATTAGGATGCAATGAAATCTCAATGCACAAGATACATGGTGGATACATTGTGGGTACATTGTTCATGTTTTCAGGATACAAGCTGGGGCATTCCACTAGCGGCCCCACCCCTTGCTGGGGTGTTCCGTAGGCGAAGCGGGGAGCCAGACCATGGTGGTCTTTGGCTGCGGCCCTGAGACCTCCCAGAGATACGATACCCCTGCACCGGGTAGCACGAGGAGGGGCGGATGAAGGCCGGGTGCAGCCCGCACCGCGGCGCCTCGAAAGGCGGCTTGGAGGAGCACCACGGTGAGGCCGACCTAAGAGTCCGTGACAGGAGAGAATTGGGGGTGACACCGGGGAAGCGCACACGGCGTGCTACGTTCTGTCCTGGAGGCTGAGAGTGCGGAAAGAGCGGAGTACACGGACGTTACGTGTCAGGGGACGCGCAGCACAAAGGGTGAGCCACGTTGGCTTGCGAGAGACGTCACACAACAGGCGAAAACACAACGATACCCGAGAAGAGGTTTAGGGGCCGATGCCTAGCAATGCATGCAGGCAAGCTGTCCCACGGCTACCATCCTGGGGGCTTTTATGCTGGTCACTTGGGAGGGGGGGGTTGAGGGAGGGAAGGAGGGAGGGAGGGGAGGGGGGGGGGGAATGAGGGGGAGGGGGGGGGGAGCGCAGGAATGAGGTAGGGAGGAGGGGGAGGGAGGGGTGAGAGAAAGAGCAATGGTCGGTTGTCATCAACCGAATGCCCCCGCCTCAGGCACTTTCAGCCATTAGTCCAACGGGAAGTGTCCTCTACATAAATGCACCATCTGCTTTGTACAGTGGGCTGTACCGAGTGTTTGAGGATACACAACATATTATAGACCAAGGAGTATTCATGCAAATGAAGGTCAAAGTCATGTGAATGAAACTAGCGTGAACACGAAGCCATGAGGGCATCCCTGGCACTCCTCTCGCGGCCATTCCCACTTCATGTTGTAGTATAGCTTGTTGTATGGCTGGCAGTGTGACCCAGTACCCATGCCAGTGCTGGATATGACAGTGTCGAAAACATCAATGGAAAACCATTGTCATATCAAAAAACATTGTGGTGAAAGGCGGTGACACTTTAGGGCAACCGCATGTCGCTGACATCCGTGCTAAAGCATCAGAAATAGCACCCCATGAGACCGTGGACGCAGTGTCAAAGCCTCCTGAGTTGGGATCGTTCTCAGAAGAGGAAGCATTCAGATCGGATATTAGTTCCAAACATAGTGAGTGAAAAATGGCAGTTGCATGGTTTGAGCTGAAATATAGGACCACCAGTGAGGCGACACAAAAATCGATCCTTTGGGAGACCTCCACAGCCACGGGCGTGCATGGATAAGTTCGAGCGCATTTGAGTGGGGGTGGAGGAGTATTTGTCACCATGGCTTCTTTGTGTGGGGTTTGGTGAAAGGGGTTTAGTGGATGGGCGTGCAGTCCTACCGCAGCCGGTCCGCCTCAGTATTGCCCTTGATCGTGACATAGGATGGCCCCTTGAACTAGAGGATCTCTTGACCCTCCATCTCTGGGTCCGACAAGAGCAGCCCCCACCTGGGTGGCTCCCGCATTCGAACATCACCGACCGGCCCACAGGATCCCACCCATCCTTTAATTCTCCATCTTTTGCTACCCCCTTTACTTCCAGTAAAAGGTATTCAGAATAGGAACTAATAGCGATTTTGCCCGTGCCATGTGGCTGGAGAGCACTTAGTGCAGCCATCAAGTCTGCTGCATTATTGGTTTGTTTCATGCCTAGGGGCATGCGTTCAGATAGAGAGACAGCACACTTCCTGGCCAACCAGCCTGCCAACACCCTCAACCTTTTCCGAGGATCCATCTGTAAAAACTAGCAGAAAGCCATTGGCTTCTGTTTCATGCAAAATTGTTTCCGGCTCCAGCGCTGGTGCTTCTTTCCAGGGGGGGGGGATTTTATGCACGCAGGGGCCTTGGATTATGCAATCATTCATGCCTATTTTGGTCAGAAAATCACCTTGCTCTCCCTCATTTTCAGACGGTGGAAGAATTTCATCGTCCGGCAAAACATCTTCAGCAGTGAAAGCATGTGCAGGTGCATTTTGCTGGACAAAATTGTCCATGATAAACACAACAACAAACTGCATCGGACAAGAGTGGAGCAGACCATTATGCACAATTATGCATAATTATGCACGATTATGCAATTTGGCCCAATTGTGAATTACGCAAAATTATGCACAATTATGCACGTGCATAATCCCCCCCCCCTGTTCTTTCCTTTTCTATTTGCGTGCTGCCTTCAAGGCTTGCCTACTGCGTGGTGGAGTACAGGGCTCCAATGGCAGCTTGGGGGCTGCAGCCTGAGGTGCAAAAGAGACAAGGATTTTGGAGGCGTTGTCAGAGGACAGAGGACAGTACAGTGCAACAATCAGATGTTACAAAAAGGGTGGAAGGATGCCACTCCATATGCAGAAAAAATAGTCATCAGTTGGCCGGGCATCGGGCAACGCCCTGGCCTAATTCGTGGCCTTCCAATTTGTACACCGCAGTTCAGGCCAAAACTCCTGTTGGAACCGCCAGGGACTCTACTGGCTTGTTTTCCAGCAGAAATTTGATCCCCTTTGGCCCCGCGTCCGAACAAGGAAAACAGCCGACAATGCATTTGAACGCGAGGTCTGCAAACGCACAGTGAAACATCCAGACCATGTCCTTCCTTCCCACCCCCCTCACCCCTCCTTAAACATCTGGTCGCAGGGCTACATGATTTTTGCCAGCGCCAGGGCATCACTCTTCAGGGACACTCTCTGCACCTCTTCCAAATGGGCAGCCGCGCCATGTGGCGTCGCATGCCATGCCTGTTGGGGCCATGCGCATCTTTTCCGTTCTCCGACAAGACCTACCACTACCTCCACCAACACTGTTGGCATACGACACTCCGCTTTGGCACAATGCGCTATTCATAATGAAAACAGGCTGACATATTTTTGTCCTGCCTTGATCCGGAAAAATATGCTTACAATTGGCCAGCTGCTTGAAGACGACTCGCTACTAAGCTCTCTGGCCCCAACCTATCTAGCTATCTGTCCACCATTCAGCAGCTTACAACCTCTGATTTGCTAATGCCAGCGCCTGTGCCCAGCAGATTTCCCAAATTTCCTATGCCTGAACAGTGGGTCTGCACCCCTATGATTGAGTACGTTTCCTATCCTTATGATTTTCAACCCCGTCAGGACGTGCAGGTATGAAAGGAGTACAATAAGTGCAACCTCCCCTGGCACTTAAAAGATTTCGTACATCAAGCCCTCTGGGCCGAACTCCCAGTAGGTGATCGGCTAGCTTCGTGCAAGCTGCTAGAGATCACCTGCCCACTTGACGGACAGGTTGAAACGATGCCGCATGCACTGCGTGTCTGGAGTAGGGATGCAGGGCAGCCACACAACACGGAGCACATACCGGCAGGGGTCTGTGTGTGGGGGGGGTGCGCCGTGTCCCGCGGGGCCCCTTTGCTCTTCTGGGAGTGCTCCGCAGCGGCGGGCGGCGGGGCGGCGCTGTGCTTGGCCTCAGGTGCCTCGGCCTTCGGGGCTTTGCTGCGACCAGGCCCTGAGCTGGGGCTGAAGGGGGGCTCCGCAGGGCGGCTCTTGGGCTCACGCTTCCCGGCGATCAGCCATCCCTCTGCTGCTTCTTGCTTTGCTGCAGGACATATGCGGAGGGTGTGCAGGTAGGGCAGGGATGCATTGGAAGGGAAGGGACCTCAGAGGCGGCCCCAGAAGCGGTTAGGCAGGCGGTTGGAGGAGGTTGCCAAAGCGGTTGGGGGCGGTTACTGTCGGTTAGAAATGCCATTGAAGCTGGCACTTGTCGTCAGGGGGACAGTGGCTGTGCACAGGCTGGGCGCCCTGGAGGGGGGGGGGGGGTTCTGAGAAGGAGGCCATATTGTCAGGTTTTGAAATAACCAGCATGATCCTGACCTCATGCCAGACTCACTCTGTTCGACTGAAAATCAGTCTATTCCTCATCAGTTGTCTGTTCCTCGTAAATTGTAGATGGGTGGATTGGGGGGGGGGGGTTCCAACGCATCCCTGGGGCAGGGGCTGTGGCTCCCTCTCCCGCCGTGTGTGTCTGCCGGTCTCTCTATTTGGGCAGCCGCCCTGTACAACACGTATACCCGTGTGGGCAGAAGGGTGCTCATGAGTGGGACGGACGATCTGCTCATATGACCCTCCCATGCTGGCACCCGCAGTCTGCACACGCGAAGTCTGGGAATGCTGCCTTGCGTCCCCCTTGAAATCTCCCCGCCAATGTCGTGACGGTTCCAACCCACATGGGGGGGGGGGGGGTCACAAAGTGACGGGGTTACACCACACAATGGTAGCACTAAAACTGCAGCAGTTGCAGTACAACCTAAAGAAACTTTTTTTTTTGGCTTAGACCAAGATGAGCTGGCGTAGCCTGCTCACTTCACAGTACTCGAGGTGACCCCTCGGGATCAAGTTTCAGAGCTGTCCAGTGCTACGGTGACCCCACAAATGACTGTGGTAGCGGATCTGACACGTAGTGGGGATTCGCAGTACAACCTAAAGAAACATTTTCTTCGGCGTCTTCAGCGCCCAGTAGTTCCTATGTTTTTTGGGCCAAGGGGCGGTTCCCCACCAGGGGGGAGGGGTTTCAAGGGGGGCGTAAGGTGGTTACGCGGTGCAACGGTATTCTCACAGTCCCAAGGACAGTGAAGTTTGGAGGGTGCTAACCACCACAGCATGTGTGACACCCAAATGTCCGGAGATGACCGGCGTTGAAGAGACACGACACAAATGTCCGGCGCGGGAACTGGGTCTCGTTAGGAATGCCTCCTTCTTCAGCCTGTCTGTGCTGCTTTTTTGTTGGCTGTTGCGCTGACGGGCACCAGTCGGGATCCTTGGGTCCGAGAGATTGATCGAGTGTGAATGGGCTTCGCCAGCTCGCCGTGGCCCCAAAATCCTCCCTAAAAAGGCCCAAGAAGGCCAGTTGTCTTGGCCAACAAAACGTGGCCAAATTCAGGAGGACACAAAGCCAGGCTGGCCTTTTGCACAGACAATCTTTGCTGTGCTGGCTTGGACGGGTAAGCGAGAAGGACTGCCAAACACTGCCCTGCCTGCGTGTCATGTCCGCTACCACACGGAGCTGTGGGACAGTCGTAGCACTGGACTGCTCTTCAGATCTGCATTGATTTCCTTTCGATCTTTTGCCGAATCCCCGACCTTCAGCACCTGAGACTCCGTAGGGACGCCAGCATGGGTCTATGGGCTTAGCAGGGCTGTGCTTGACGGGGAAAAAAAAAAGAAGGGTTCGTAACGCCTAAAGAAACGAACGTTCACGGGGACGCTCTCTGCTTGATGGTCACGGGGCCTTCTCTACTTCAAAGGTTGGCGGTTGGCGGTTGGCGGTTGGCGGTTGGTGAGCCCTGAGGGCTGTCCTTAATAAAAAAAAATCTGGGTTCTTAAACACAGCCCTGGGGCTCAGTACACATACGGAATCACTTGCCACACTGATGCGTGTGTATGTTGGGGGGCCTCAATAGGTCAGGTGTGGACCCGCCACTTAGCTCCAGCCGCGCCTGCCTCATGACCTTCATTGCCATCTCAGTTCCTTGATTGTGCGTGTCACTCGGACCGTGCGATGCAGTTCTTGTCCCTCCCCTCCGCCCTGAATGGGGTAAGAGTTGGGCTGCCTCTACAGGGTTCTGGGCTTTGTCGCCTTTTCGGACTGAGGTTCGGGCGTAGCGTTCGATAGTGTCCCACTTTGGTGTTCGCCGGTGCACTGGCATGCTTGCTGTCGCTGGCCCCTCTCGGCCACAGCAGTATGTTGGCCATATCACGAGGTCTTCCACGACTCCCCACAGCCCCTCAAAGCTGGGATCATTGCCTCAACAAGTTCAGAGTTCCTCGGCATTGTGGCTGTTTTGTCGCAGGTGTTTACACCCCGCTGCATGCTAAAGTACACGGGAGAGAGTATGTTGGGGGGGGGGGTGTTGGCCAGTGGTCTTGCCCATTTCCCTGTGGTGGCGCACAGGACCGTACCTCTCGCGATGGTCTGCCGGTCTGCCGGGCAGGGCTTGGGCTGCTTCGGCCCCTTGGCCCTGCCGGCCTGCCCGTCCGCGTCGGCGTCCTCCAGCGGCGCAGCCGCCTCCCCCCGCCGCTTCCGCCGCGCCCCCTCCGCCGCCGGTGGCGGCGCTGGGTCCGCCGGCGCGGGCGGCGGCGGCGGCGGCGGCTCCGTGGCAGGGCCCGCCAGCTCCTCCAGGGCCTCCTCTCCCTCGGGTGCCGACACGAGGCTGCTGATGTGCGACACGTCCGACGCGTTGGACGCCTCCGGCGTGGCCCCCGGGCTGGGGGACGTGACGGCGGGCCCCGCCGGGCCCCGGGCCCCGGCCTCCCCCTCGGCCCCGGCCCCGGCCCCGGCCTCAGCCCCGGTCGCGCCAGCCGCGGCCTCCGCATTGGGGTCCCCGTCCGCCGCGGCCTGCTGCCGGCGCCGCTGCTGCCGCTTGGCGCGCTTCGCCTCCTTGGCCTGGACGCGCTCCGCCGCCTCCAGGGCGTCGAACGGGTTGGCGTGCGCGAACGCGCCGCCAGACTCGAGCACAGGCGACGTGGGTGCGTCGGCAGCCGGGTCCTCCTCTGCTGCGCCAACGTCCGCGGCCGCGGCCGCGGCCGGCGCGTCGCGCGCGCGCGCAACCTGCTTGCGCTTGGGCTTGGCGCGGGGCTTGGGGGCGGGGTCCAGCTGCGCGAGCTGACTGGCCGGCGAGGAGAGGGAGAGGGCGGGCTTGGGGGGCGGGAGGTCCTCAGTGTCCCCGGCGAAGAGCAGCAGCATGACCACCGAGACCAGGCCGATGACCACCAGCAGCGGCAGGGCGCCGTGGGGGGCCACCACGAAGATCAGCCCGGAGAGGACCAGCAGCGCGCAGATCATCAGCACCGTGCGCATCCGGACGGCGGGCCACCAGCCGAACCACGTGCGCGGCGGGCCCGCGGGTTCTCCATCCGAGAACTTGACGTGCCGTCCGGTGCGTGCCATTATGACATGAACACCTGTCGGGAGGGGGCAACAGGCGGGGGTGCAGAGCGAATGAAGCGCCGGATACTTACCCTGACCCCCCTTGCAATCTCCCCCCCTCCCCCCTAGCGCATGAAGGTCTACCCGGGGGGGGGGGGGTCAACAAGTGACGCCCCCCCCCCCCCCGAATTCTAGTTTTCTCTAAAGACAATTTCTTGGGCACCTTTGGCGCCTTGTATTTCCTATGCGTTTTGGGCCAAGTGACGGTCTCCTGGGTGGGGGGGGGGGGTGGCAAGGAGGGGGGGGGGTAGCTACCGCATACCCCCGCGTCACAGACATACGGTCATCGCCACCAGATCAGTGCCGAAGGTTGCCTTGAGTTCACCGCACAAGTGCGGCCATCGAATGCTTCATGGGCTGTCTCGGTCAGCTCAAACCCTCCCGCGGCCAAGGCTAGCAATTCGCTATCGGCACCCGTGGTCGCTTGTCATGCCATGAGGTGATGTGGGTAAATGACAAAGGAGGGGTGTGGAGGGGAGCGGGCATTGGGCGGTCTGACTGGCTGGCAGGGGCCCGCGGTCCATTGCAAATCTGGCCGCACGAAGGTCCTTCCAGTGCTGGTGAGGACTGATGAGTGCTGGCACACTGCCTCTTTCACATCGTCAATCTGAAGGTCACGGTTCACAAACTGACATGGCTGGTCTCTTCTTCTGTGATGTGCTTGAACTTTTGGTCTATTAATTAATAGACACGGGATATTGGAGAAACTGAGAGAAATGAACCGCCCCCCCCCCAAAAAAACAAGACGTTGATAGTGAAGCGCATGGAGCCCCATTCTCGAGTGCAGCCACGGCTGAAAAGGTGTCCCGTGCAAGAAGGGCCTAAAACGGATGCCCCACGATTCCCCCGTTGCACAAGACGCAGTGAATGACAGGCTCACACCAATGTTGCTTGGCTGTTGATGCACCACCCCATTGGGTTGGAGACATACTGGGCGTTTTTTTTTGCTGTGAAGATTGACAAAGCTCCCCGGCCATGGGTATTTGTCTATTGGACTAGAATGGGTTGGCATGAACTCACCGCAAATGCAATAGACACAAGGAAGGGGACTGATACGATGATGATTGGGCGCCATTGTACTCTTACATCCACGCATGCAATTCTTTTCATTGGCGATTTTGTTAGCTTCGGCCCATTACTAGGTCCATCTGACCGCGGGAGGCAAACACATTGGCATGTCGCAACACCTTTTCTGTTTGATGTGCCCAATTTTGTAACACCAAGTGCTCCAACAAACTTTGCACACGTCACGGCACATAGATCACACAGCACTGCACAGCACCTTGCTCTGCAGAACCAATGCCTATTGTTTATATCCGTGGCATAGGCACGAGGATATCCGCAGATATCTGTGGTATATAACACAGGATATCGCAGCGGTGATATCCCGTGTTATATACCACGGATATCTGCGGATATCCCGGGTTATATACCACGGATATCTGCGGAGGAACCTAAGGAAGAGAAGGCCTCTAATAGTGCTACTTTGTCTCCAAAGCGTGAGGTGGTGTGTGTTAGCCTCAGTCCAGTTAAAGCACAAAAGAAACGAAAGGAACAGACACCCTCTCCATCCTCTGCAAGGATTACCATTGATCTCACTGAGGAGGAGGAGTATGCCTCCTTCCCTTTGACACAATTGAGTGAGAGGGAGGCATCTACATATGAGCTCAATGAGAAGGAGAGCATTGTATATGAGCGTGAGATGTACCGTGTATGGGCAGCCCCGGCAACACCTGCCAAGGCCCCAATGAGTCAGGATTTGTCAGCTGTTCCATCACCATTTGCTTAGGCCATGTTTGAAGAGCAACCCAAAAAAAAGGTGAAAAAGGAAGTGCAGGTGAAAAAGGAAATGCAATGCTACCGTTGTGATTATCCCATCAAAAAGAATGCATGTGGTGGCCAACGACCTGTCACATGTGACATTTGCCATGCTGTGTATCATATGTCTTGTGCCAAGCTCAGGTTTCCTCCGAAGCATGGTTCCTCGGCCTGCGAATCCTGTGTCACCGAAATGATTGGCTCCCAGTAGAGCATCTATATGTGCCTAACTGTTCCATGGTTGTAGAGAGCTTGCTTGAAGCTCTACGAAAGAAAGCTCGTTTCGGATTTGTTCTACTCCAAGTGGTGTTCACAAACGTGTTTTGCATGTGTCTCCTATGCAAGGGTGTTCATGGGGAGTGTGCAAGGATGCGCGCTAATATCCTGTGGTTATATACCACGGATATCTGCGGATATCCTCGTGCCTTAATGCCACGGATATAATATTTGGTCCGGTCGATATCCGTGGTATATGCCACAGGATACAACGCAGATATCCGTGTTATAGGCACAAATACTGTATAGTATCATCTCAATATCTTCCGATACAGCTTTTGCGTTTGAAACAACATGGGATGCCTGCCAACCGTACAATGGCCTCCCTTGTCAACCATCACCGGTTGTAGTCCCTTGCAGGAACGCATAGCGCCTTCTACAACCTAGATTCATCTCCCAGTTAAAAAAAAACACTATGCATGCAAGCCACAAACCACATTACTTTGGCACCATCTCTCCTGGCACGAGGATGAGAAAATTGTTACTTCCCAACTACTAGTGCCACTTTGGCAATCTTGTGTGCTAGATAGCTCCATGAGGGAGGACCATGCGCTCCTCGATAAAAAAGGGGGACTCAGTCAATCAATCAACACACACACAGGCAGGCGAGCACCGGATCTTCAGTGAACAAATGGTAGATCCCGAACACAGGGCATGCCCAACACAAAACCTGCACAGTGCCATGAAGAGAGTGCATGGGTTCATGATGCTGATGAGGTAGCAGAGGAAAATGTTTGTGAATGTTCCTCTTCATAAAATGAAAAGGTGGCACAAGCACCAACCCGTCTTGGATACTACAGCACCGTCTCTGCTTCAACGGAAGCTCACTTTACTACGGCTCAGAAACATGGCAGGACAAAGCACATGCAAAAGAGCTCAATGGCCTGAGCGAAAGCTTCCTGCAGAGAAACGGTTGGTTCATGAGGTGATGCACGTTGGGCCAATAGTACATCACTGTGATGAACCTTTGGTACAACCAAAATTGTAAAGTCAAATGTCTCTTGGCGTCTGGGGAAACCCATGGGCCACGGCTCATGGCATATGGCTTACAATATTCTGTTTATTGCTTGTCTCACATGATCTTTCATTGATCAAACACATGGCTACATTGAGGGTGTGGAAAACCTCCTTGGACAAAATGGCCAAAATGCCCATGAGACACTCTGTCAGCTCATGGTGAGCCAGCCACCAATGTAACACATACTCTATGCATTGCACGATGTGTGCTAATTGGGGTTGTGATCCATTATGTAAAAATTATCATTGAAATGCTCGAACCAACTCACACTTTGGCTGGTGGGGGGCTCTCTTCCTCAGTGAACAAAGACGTTAGCAGAAGAAACAAAGACCACTACACAGTTTTGTGAGAGAATGTGCACGAATATGTGTTATCCTTGCGTATTGAGCTTCATAGAATAGTTTCCATAGCGGAGCAAACAAACTTACACACATACAACATTATAAGAGTATACGTCCCATGTAGGGACCCCTTTAGGAGGCCTAGTTCTAAGTTAAAGTACCTGAGAGTGACGGTGGCAGCACTGCTCCCCACTTCAGTGCCTACTTTCGGAAAGCTGACAAATGTGATCCATTATGCTACACTAGGGTGGACTCTCTTATGTTACAATTATTATGGGGAGCCGTTGTGAGTGAGATGCGACAAAACCTCATGTTTGCCTGTTGTGGCGCATCTTCTTGAACAAAGAGTGGCTACTTGGGTGGATGGTGTCGGGGTGTTTGCACCACTTTGCACCACTGGAAAACTATGCACTCGCAAAAAACAACATGGTGCCCAATGCTACACTTATACCATGTACCCATATACAGCAACCATGCTTGTTATTGGGAATCAGGCTGCAAGAGTCAAGCCAAAACTACCAATAGCGAGCATGCCACAATCATATTGGGTCGGGGAGTAGCACTACATATGCTAGCGATCAAGTTTGGTTTTGGGGGGGCTTGATCATTTGGTATCATTCTGGGGGAATGCGTTACAACGTCATTGTGTGGTGCCCCTTTCTCACCACACACTAAATATACAGCGGGTGTATAAACCGGCTGAGATCTTGGGCCGAGATCTTTGAATGTCACCGGTCGGGAAATGATGTTGCTCACCCATTTTGAACACGTCACCTTTCCCTTTCCCACCGAGGGTCCACCGAGGGTGGGCATAGTATATCGTGCTGAACAGAACAACACATTCTTGTCACACGAGGGTGCCAAATCAACAAGCGAGCATTGCCACTCAAAGGCGGCAATTGCACACCCGAGCATCAATGCATTGAATGACCGCCGGAAAAGGGCCTTGGTAACATTATCTAGGGTGGCTGGAAGATTTTTCATGGTGCCAATAATCGGTTCCATAAACTTTTGACCATCTACCTTGCATGAATCTCGCAACAATTGACAACCTAGTGCGGTGTGCCATGACAAGAATATTGAACTTCTGAGTTTCTGTAAGGAAAACGGGCTATTATCCCATTTTTCTGCCAAAAAAAAAACGGGCTATGGTGAGCGAAGCTCACAGCGAAGCTCAGCCCGTTTTTTTTTTCAGCAGAACAACGGGGTAATAGCCCGTTTTTTTTAAAATGGGTTTTATAGCCCTTTTTTTTTGGCACAAAAAAACGGGTTTTCCGGCCAACGCCAGGGTACTTTATATGAGCCCCCCCGGTGTCCGGTATGGGTCCCCCTTGCCTGCCAAAGCACACTTTGAGAAGAAGCAAAGCAAAACAATGACATACGAAATCAAATGTTGGATGACGTGAATAAAAACCCTGCCCCCAGCATCAGGAAAAATGTCTCCACTATACAAACAGTACACTTGGGGGAGCCGCATAGGTAGCAGCAGCCTTATACTCTTCACACCCTTGGTCCAAAGACCGCTTGAGGGAAACCTGGGTCAATTTACAGGGTCGCTCTTCAGAATCCCATTCCGAGTTAGAAGATGCACTCTTACAATCAGCAAGCAGGTCCACACAACTACTCCAACAGGCAAACAAGCACCAACTCCTCAGCCAAAATCAATTGAACATGGTAGGGTCTGAAATAGGGTGCATGCACTGCATTCATTGCATTCAATGTCTACACACATGCTTTAGTGTACACACACATGTGGAAATTTTCTGTGTATGATGCCTCACCTATTTCACCCCATCCCTTTCGTGGTGTTGCCAAAAACTGTTAGTACCATTTTCTGATAGGAGCAGACTATGCACGGCACAAGCACTTGTTATGAGTTTGGGAGCTTGGGAGTTTGCGAGGAGGTCACACTAACCTTTCGTGGGCTCCAATTTGGCACAGGTGCAATGGGGAGTGCTCCCTATTCGAGCACATGAGGAACATCTTCAGCGGAGGATGGCACTGCAGCAGCGACAACCTCAGCATTATTCTCATGGAAACCGAGCGAGGTGCTTTCCAAAAGGAAGTCCTCATCCAAGAGGCCAGGCCCCGCGGGCTTAGAGGCTGAAGAATGTCCACTCAAGATGCCTTTGTGAGCGGTGTCCCTTGATGCTTGCTTGGTGATCACTGTGTTGGGCCTTACTTTAAAGTACTTAGAAGTCGCCGGCAATGGCAACCCTGAGTTAGCAGCTTTAGTCATGGCCGCACGTCGAGCCAAGTCCTTGAACACCAATTTGCGTTGAAGTACCTTAGAGGCCCAATCAGCAGCCCCCTGGTGCTAACAACACGTCACAACCCGTTTTCTTGGTGAAAAAACGGGTTATGAAACCATACCCCGTTTTTTTTGGGAAAAAACCGGGTTATGGCTCGGGACGATAACCCGTTTTTTTTGGCGTTTTTTGTTAGCCCATTTTTTAGGGCATTGTGCCCCTGTAGCCCAGACCTCAAACCAGAGTCCGGTTTATACAACCCGGAACTCGGACTTAAGAGCTCTTCAAGAGTGTTTGGGGCGCATTATTGGGCCACACAAATGCGGACAATGCGCAAGGGTAGAGGGCGCTCAATTGGTTAATGTGACAAAGGTAGACCAACAGGCTGCAAGGGCGAGCAAACACGTACAAGAACTCCTCAGACAGACATGATCATATCCATGAGGCTAGTGCAAAAAGTGCGCAGCACAGTGGCGATGGTCCAATGATTGCTCACAAGTGCATTTGAAGCTAAAAACCAAAAGCGTGACAACAAAACATAACTCACACCCTGAGCTGCCATGCATTGTGCCCACGCCATCGGCTATATCGGGTATCAAACACCTGCATCCATTCACTCACACGTGACCACCATGCTACCATTATATATGTATAATACTCCACCCAACGCACTAGCAATTATAAATCGAGGTAACACCAAAAAATGTATCAACCAAGATGTCTGTCTTGTTGT
This sequence comes from Eutreptiella sp. 'Long Island Sound 2002', assembly GCA_964036045.1. Classification (NCBI taxonomy): domain Eukaryota; phylum Euglenozoa; class Euglenophyceae; order Eutreptiales; family Eutreptiaceae; genus Eutreptiella; species Eutreptiella sp. 'Long Island Sound 2002'. Next base: position 13,804,848 of record OZ038404.1, on the reverse strand, counting down.
GCTGAAGAGATTGCTTACTCTTCCCTTCTTGCTCACAAAGCAAGCAAACAGGACAATGGATCTTTTGTCATAGCTTTGCCTTTGTCCATTGTCCACTTGATTGCAACATTTGGAGCCAAGCTTCATGATCTTAGATGCAATGCCATCAAGCTCCATGAAACCCAAATGCAACGTTGAATCAAGGGTGCTCAACGCAATGCAAAGCAACAACAAAGCACAAGCATGCACCAAAGGTTATCAAATGATCATGAGATTGTGCTCCAAAGCAAAGGTCATAGTCACAAGTATTCCAACTTGTATCTTTTTGTGATTCTTGCTTGATGACATCAAACGTGCAAGTTGGAAACATTGCGCGATAAGTTCCTTGTGGCGCAATATGCCTCACTACACCCAGCCCCAGGGTTGTGGTGCCTCTTCTTTTGGATGGTTCAGAAGGGACGCCTGCACTACTTGGTAGGAGGCTTTTGCATGGTTCCCTAAGCTAGCAGATAGCGCGAGCAAACAAAAGACGCTGCTCACTGGACCATAGGCGAACCAAGTCCATCCGGACAATCAATTTTCACACTTTTACGTCACGGAACGTCACGGTATATGAGCCACCCCCAACAAGCATGCAACATTGCACGCATGGGAAACGAACAGTTCGTGCCGTGTACATTCCGCGACATTGTGTGCACCTTTGAACCATGTATCCCAACGGCCCAACAATCTCGTCTCCTAGCTACTCACTGCACACTGTAATTGGCATTATTGGGGCTGACGGCTCATGGCAACCATCACTTTGTACATAAGATGGCTTCCCAAGGGGCATGGGTTGCCTTGTAAAATAGTTGACAAGGAAATGCAATTCTTCAACCTAACTCCAGCTAATATGACAATCAGCACAAATGTTCACAAACAAATAATCGTCGGTACACCATTGTAATTGAAGCCCAGCATTGATTGGGGCACGGACTTGATGATTTTCAATTTTCTGAGGTAGATTGATAGATCCTTTCAAGTGCCATGCATGGTGCAAACAGACTAAAGGCACACTGAGCGCGCAAGCAAAGAAAGGCTACTCACCAATGCATTCGAGGCGGAAAAAAATAGACTGCATCCTTGGATGTGACCCCAAGCCCATAAAACGCGCCAAATTGCACTGGTAGGGAAATTTGGGAGAGGGGTGTATCACACAAGAAGGGTTTCCATCTTTGTGTAGACAACAATTCCAAGAAGCCAGGACCCATCTTGGGCACAAAGTAGGGCTTCCAAAACGCCACAAAGTGTGCTTGCTGAGTGGCCTCAGGGTATGCACCGCCACTATGCCCAAGGGCAGTGTTGTACCATGTATTGTGAACCATGAGCTTGCACATTGGCTTGCTTGTTGAGATAGCAAGTTGGAGCCCCTATGGACATGACATGAGGGGATCATGGATTGCACCTTGAATGGTCATCATGATCATCTCCAGAGCTTCTTTTGCCTACTTGATATGTGAGCTAGACTACTTGGAGATGGACAACTACTCCGGGCCCGGAGTAGTGGCTTGTGATGTTACAAGCATTGAGCTAGTTTTGGCGAAAGTTTCCACTTGCATGTATCCACATTTGTGTTGCAGATAGCATGTCCTTGAATCTTTGACAAAAAGTGGCCATTGGTTGAAGGGCATTGTTTGTTGGATGATTGGAAAATTGAAAGCAAGCAATAGGCTCAACAACTCACGAGAATGAGGTCAAGCCTCAAAAAGATGACCAGGCGGAAAATATTTTGTGGGGTGCTGTCGTGTGAGCCCAACAAGAACACCATGGCCGGAAAGTGATGGGCAGCAACCACGAAGCAAGTAGCCAAGACAATGATGATCACGAACACTGATGTGTCGGCGATGCTACAAGCACGGCGGAACACGAACAAAAGCAACATTCTCAAACGGCCATTACCTGAAGATAGATTGCGAGCAACATCAGAGTGCATGTGCATGGTGCATGGTGGTAAGTGCTTGCTTTGCACACTTGAACTACAGCTAGCAAGAGGGTAGGGCAATCCCATAGAGGCTCAAATTGTCAGCATGTTTGGGCCACATATATGAATTCACAACTCATATTTTCGTGTTGTCTTCCAACTTACAAAAGCACGCTCAGCACCAACACAAACTCTTCGGTCAATAACAAGCTGCGTGCAAGGCCGAACCAGCCCACACTCTCACACACATTCACATGTGCTTGCTCGTGATCACACACACATTAGATGAGCAGATCAATGGTGCACCACAGACTGCTTGTGCTGCAAAGGAGCTTGTGCTGGTTGATGTGCAATGTACCATGTACACCCTAATGTGAGCAATAAAATGCGAAAGCCAGGGCTGGGACGAACATGCTGCTATGCGTAATGTTTATCTCCGTTTGTCCGGACCGTTAGGTGAGTTCACTTAACGGGAATGTTTAATATCAATTTCCATTGCCTTTTCATCCTAAAGTTTTTTTCCTCCCAAATCCGCCCCAAATCACATTCAAACCTTTTTTTCCATACTAGAAATCGCCTAATCAATCCCCCTTTTATACCGCTTTCGGCGCCCGCAAATCTTCCCTTGATAGTAACGCATCCCCAATACCCTCCTTTGGTAACCTTCTTGAGGCCCATTTTTGTCCCCGCACAGTTGTGTTTGAGGAGGTGGAAGGAGAGGGAAAGGGAGGAAACCAGAAAGTCCCTGCAAATGTCCCGGCAAATGACCAGAAAGTCGCAGCAAAATGACCCGAACGTCCGGAAAGTCCAGAAAGTCCTGCCTTTTTCCCCATACAGTGAAGTTACTCCCGACAATACTGTGGTTACAAAGTGATTTACATTAACAGCGCCCGATTCCGGCTGCATTATTATTTTTTAAATTTACATTTACATTATGCAGTGCTGAGCATTATTATTTACTTTACATTTACATTAACATTATACAAATAATGTGCGCGCTCTGGCAGACCTTGGTTCGATTCCTGGTACTTGCACGGTAGGTAGGGTTGTTATGCACTTTTTTTTAAAATTTTCAGCAGCGATCGCCGATCGGCGCCCATTTTCAGCAGCGATCGGCGCAGCGGCCTGCAGGGATCGGAGCGATCGCAGAGCACAGTTCTGCGCAGCAACAGACTTCAATTTGCGAATTTCGTGTTTTGGACTATTATTACATTAGGAATGGTATTTCTTGTTTCGTTTTTTAAAGAATTTCACAATGATGAGTTTGGGTTCATAATGAAAATAAATCTCCCTCACAGGATGAACCAAGGAATGAACCAATGGAAGGGATGATGAAAGGGACACTGTTTTGCCAGATCCTCTGGTCGAGTGCTTCACTCGGTCAGGGAGGCGCGTCAAGCGACCCAAGAGGGACTAGCACGGTGACAATGCTTTAGTCATACTTCAGATCAGTGTTGCTTTGGTGTACTGCTTGTCTTATGTGCCTTCCAGAGGGTGAGAGGGAGTCCACATGGGGCGCCGAAGGCGCCGAAGCAAAAATTGAGAAAAACATTCAATTACATTATCCGAGACCCCCGTCCATTAAAAAATAACATTTTACATTATCCATTTTTTGGCCACATTATTCTTTTTTAACATTTACATTTTACATTTTCGTTTTTCGTTGACGTTATTATACTGTAAATCACTTTGTAACCACAGTAACAGTGAAAGTGGAAATACATAGGTCATAATTGTGCAAGAAAGAAATTATCTGTTATTGTCATCGTCCTTGTCACTGTCATGGTCAAAACCACTGTATTTGTCACTGTCGTTCCACTGTCGTTTTCATGGTCACCACCACTGTTTGATGTTGTTATCTGTTGAAGTTATCGTCCTTGTCATGGGGGCTGACATTACCACTGTCATTACACTATGATTCTCAGAATTTACTTCAGGCAAAACCGCGATGGAATCCTCGCGTCACCAATACATGCTTACAACGCGTCCCCCCCTCCCGACTGAATGTGAAGCCTCTGCCATGGGGGCAGTGCTCAGCACCATATTCCACTCTGACTTCAACCCCATCTCTGGAGGGAGGACGTTCACTGTAATTACCACCGCGACCAACCGTTTCATTTGCTTTGTCACTGGGCACTCCATCGTGTGTCAAAGGAAGTATAGTATGAAACAACATGCACACCAGCATTTTGGCCACGCCTCATTCTTGTAGTGACCCAAAATGGAACTCTCGGGGAATTTCCGCAAAAGTTCGGGGAGCTTCGACAAAGATGTTTGGAAGGTCCCCCACGCGGTTGGGTCCCCGCGAGAGCGCGACAGCGTCACCGTCCGCGTGCCCGGTACGTCCGCCAATCTCGGGTGTGGCTTCGATTGCATCGGAATGGCCCTTGACATATGGAACGAGCTCACGGTGGAGCGTGCCCCACGATTTGAAATCCTCATCGAAGGTGTGGGATCGGCAACCGGCAATTGGCACCTGTTGCGTGATCTCTCCAAGCACCCTGATGACCGACAACCATGGTTAGGGTTAGGGGAGGTGTCGGGGGGCAGTTCTTACAGCTACTTGCACCGTTTTGTTGCTAGCAGTCGGGACGCCAGCCGTCGTATGATGGTACACGAAGCGCAACCAACCACGAGAGGGTGATGCACGTGCACGTCTCGCGCAGTGCATCGTGCGGGTGTGGAGGTGAACGTTTATTGACACTAGCACACTTGCGTGCGAGTGACCATTGCATGTGGAGATGCTTGACCGAGGGGCAATAGGCAAGGGGGGGGGGTACTTTTCACGTCCGTGTTGGGCCTGTGTTAACACAACACAGCAGGGGGTGGGGGGGTACTTTTCACCGCCTGTGTTGGGGCCGTGTTAACACGTCCAATAGGTGGTGTGTTGTCTTATGTGTTGTTGTTTTGTGTTGTGTTGTGTTGTGTTGTGTTGTATTGTGTAGTGTTGTGTTGTGTTGTGTTATTCCTTGTTTTGTTTTGTTTTTTTTTGTTGTGTCCTTTTGTGTTGTATTCTTCTTTTTTTATTTTTTGTTTGCGTTGTTTTGTGTTGTGTTGTGTTGTGTCGTGTCGTGTTGTGTTATTCCTCGTTTTGTTTTGGTTTTTGTTTGTTGTGTCATTTTGTGTTGTGTTCTTCTTTTTTTATTTTTTGTTTGTGGTGTGGTGTGTTGTGTTGTATTATGTTGTGTTGTGTTGTGTTGTGTTGTGTTGTGGTGTGGTGTGTTATGTTGTGTTGTGTTGTGTTATGTTGTTTTGCGTGAGCACTCTTGGGGTGCTACGGATGACTGAACCCGCTATCTTTGGATACAGTATGTCATAAGAGCATAAGTGGTCCAGCAATTGTTGCACTACCTTTGCATGTCTCCACAACACAACACAACACAACACAACACAACACAACACAACACAACACAACACAACACAACACAACACAACACAACACAACACAACACAACACAACACAACACAACACAACACAAAATCTTCGGCTTCTTGTGTTTCCATGGGGTGGACAAAGGGGGTACTTTTCACGTCCGTGTTGGGCCGTGTGAACGCAACACACGAGGGGGTGGGGGGGTACTTTTCACCTCTGTGTTGGCCGGCCTCTTGACACGCCTTTTGCCCGAGACACAATGGAGTAGAGGAGTAACTGGGGACAGATGTGACGTGCATGGTTGGCAGTATGAGGGCTCGGGACCTTGGGGCGCCCGATGGGGTGGCCCTAGCAAAGGGAGATAGAAAGGGCATGGGGCCGAGGGCGATGAGGCAAGGAAGCGTGTGTGTGTGTGTGTGTGTGTGTGTGTGTGTGTGTGCACGCACGTTACACTGCCAGCCTTCTGAGATGTCTCGCTAACGACGCTTTCTTTGTTTGCGCGCTTGCCTTGCTTGCCTAGCCCTACAACTCCGTGAGACCCCTCTCTTTCTTGAGACCCCTTCTCTTTGTGCTTGGCGCTGCTTTGGGGGTAGGACCTTTTCATGCCTGTCATCACACGCCATTCTCTCCTTGTTTTTTTTTTTGTAATTTTTTTTGGAAATTTTTAGGGAGAAGTCTTTTTGGAATTTTTTTCTTGGTGAAGTCGCAGTTGAACGGTTCGTATCGGCAGAATGGAAAGATGGGGATTGCCATGAGGGACGTTGCAGTTCTGTCACGTTTCAATCGGCAGTCTTGAACGTGTTTGCTGCATTGTGTTGTGCTTGCGTGGCCCACACCCTAGGCGCTTGATATAGCCAATGCCGCGAAGCAAAACAGTCACAAGGGCGGGTGGCATGCGTTCATACCCCGCATCCAGGTTATGTTTGAACTGTTGAGCCCGTGCTCGTGAGGCTTTGTATTGTGCGCACATGCTTCCTTCTCCGCACGGATCCTGAGTGATGTGATGTATTGTGCAACTTTCGTTGCTTGCATACTTCGCTTCAGCCTATGCCCGGTCACTGGCGATTTTGCCTTTGTTCGTGCTTACGTGTCCGTAACCCGTGGGTGCACCGGGGTGAAATGTGACAAACCACAGGGCGATTGTTTGTACATACAGAGAATTGGAGAGACAATGCGGCCCACACATGTTCACGTCCTCCTGTTTGTGTGTGTACGTGTTTTTGTGACAATTGGCTTGACCCGTCCTCTGGCCACCGTGTTTTCTTTGACGCTGTGTGCGGTTGGTGTGCTGCATGCGGACCAGTCTATCGTTGCGATTGAGGTATGGCATGATCACGCTTGGTTCATGAATTTTGGGTGAGAAAGTCAGTTTCGATTGCATTGCTGCATGGTGTGGGCGTGCGGGGCAGTTCCGGCTGGAGCAACAAGCGAAGATGTGATACCTGCGACGACCAGCAACGAGACACGGTCCAAGGATAACACGTGTGAAGCTTAAGTCGCACCCATGGCTGTTGAGGTTTGAATCACGCAATGCCTCTCCCTTTGTAAACGGACCGGGGTTGTGTACCAGGACCCCCCCCAGGGATGCATTGGAAGGGAGGGTAACCCCCCCCCCCCCCCTCAGGGTGCCTTGTGCCAAACCCCCTTCAGGGCGTCCAGCCCATGCCCAGCCGCGGTCCCCCTGACACCAAGTGCCAGCCTCAATGGCATTGGTAACCGACAGTAACCGCCCCCAACCGCTTCAGCAACCTCCTCCAACCGCCTGTCGAACCGCCTCTGGGCCCACCTCTGGGGTCCTTTCCCTTCTACTGCAACCCTGCCCCCCCCCCCCTCGACCAGGGGGTCAGGGACCAGAAGTGGACAGAACACCCCCGTGTCATGACACAACACACCGTGCCCCTGCAATGCAACCCCCGGCCAAGCCATGCCACACCAAGCCCGGGGCCGTCTGTTCGGGTGCCTGAGCTGCGTTTCGGGACCGGGGGTGTAGAGACCGGGGCTGAAAGCAAGGACCAGTACAGTATAGCCTCCTTGGTGTATAAACTGACGTAATCATTTCACGAGGTGTTGTCGCACATGCCTAATGTGTGGGCCCCAATTGTTGAAAAGTGTTTTGCACACGCTTCGCGTGCCGACATTGGGAGGCATTCCGGGGGTCGCAGACTCCCCACCCATCAACCCACGCCCGATGTTTTACGGGGACCGCTCCCGCATGCTGCGTCGTGGGCTCCAGGCGAAGGCGAAGCTGTGTTGCCGCGCGACGAGTCCAACTTGGTGTGCAAGGGCGTGCAAGTGGCTTTTGATGCTGCCGGGGTGAAGGTCCGTTTCTTGCAGCCCCCAATGCCCGTCACCGTAGCCTGACGCAGTCTTTGGTATCATTTTAGATCAGGCCAGATCATCGGATCATCAGATCATGGCGAACCGGCACCAGCCTCAGCAACAGTCGATATGATATGGCACGATACGATATGATATGACGTCTCTCGTGGACATTTAGTGTGTTCCAGCTTGGAGCAAAAAAGCCACTCTGTATCCTTCACCCTCAGAACGCGCTTATGGGGTGCCCTTTACTCGCGGCTGCAGGGTCGGGCCTGCCCAGCTTTGCAGACCGCAGGGCTTTCCCAATGGCGTCCATGCTCCCAATAGCGCCACTGCTGCTTGGCTAGTTACGTACCTGCCGCTAAAAGCACTGAAAATGACGGAAACAGAGTCGTTGTCAGCGTCTGCCTGTGCAGGAACCCCATTGGGGTGCACGTGCATATTTGCGGCAACCTGGCGATTGTCGACCATTCCACACCTTTAGAACATGCCCTTTTCTCGAATCAAAGGCTTCGATGGTGCATCAGAGGCGGCAACGCTTTGTCCAAAAAATTGGCATGTGGCGATCACAAGTGATGGTTGTTGGAGCAGTGGAGAGGGGTGCAAGCACAAAGTTGGACTGATCACAAATGCATTTTAGCTGAGAGGAGGCTACATTGATCCTCCCTATCCATTCCCCTTGTGACCATGCTTCCTCTCAACCCAAGTAGTAAATTGACAAATTTTTGTGTTCGTACACATTTGTTTGTAATATTTATTATATGCATACGGACAATCCCATATGTCAATGCATGTGTTGGGTTATGTGGGTAGCACCCTATCTGGATGCCCTGTTTTGTCCGCTGGTGCTGGCACACACTGTGGTGTGGGATCAACTCCTCCAATGGTATGTTGAAGGTTGCTATGCCATTCATCCATTGCAGCCAAGGCAAGGACCTTGATGTGAGCAGGCCACCAGCGGTGAACACGAATCCCTTCTATGGTGGTGGGGGGGGGAGCGCTGGGTGCAACACACCTGCGCGAGCTTCAGCCCTGTCATACTGACATGATATGACATGCCATGACATGAGGTGGTATGACATGATATGACGTCGTATGATGCGATACGATATGATACGATACGATACAACACAATGCAATACAATACAATACAATACAATACAATACAATACAATACAATACAATACAATACAATACAATACAATACAATACAATACAATACAATACAATACAATACAATACAATACAATACAATACAATACAATACAATACAATACAACACAACACCATACAACACGATATGATAGATGTGATATGATTGGTGAATGGTATATGGTACATGGAATATGGAATATGGTATGTGGTACATGTGATAGTCGGCAAGGCCTCCCCCCGCACCCCCCCATAACCCCCCCCAGCGAACCCGTGTGCACAGGTAAACAAGGTTAGCAGACCAATTTTCGGGGAACCACACCATACCATACCATTACGGTAGGGTATGATGCGGTATGGTACATGTGTACAATAATGTATTATGATCTGATATGCTATGCTATGATGCGATACAATACGATAGGATTTGCATATGGCATGGGGTGGGATGGCATGGCATGGCATGGCATGGCATCGTGTGATGTGACATGGCGTGGGATGGCATGGCATGGCATGGCATGGGATTGGATTGAATGGGATTGGGTTGGATTGGATGGGATGGGATGGGATGGCGTGGAATGGAATGGAATGGTATGGCATGCCATGCCATGCCATGCCATGCCATGGCATGATCCCAAACGATCACGATAGAGAGTATGCTCGCACACATGCACAAGAAGTGGACAAGACGGGTGCGTGGTCCCGTACGTCTGCATCATGTGAAGTGCACCATTCCCGCTCGCCTACTCAGCCTGCTCCTCGCGAGCGAAGCCCACAGCAGCCCCGGCCCCGGACTCCTTTTCCGCCCCCCGACGTTTGCGTGCAGGTCCCGCCACTGCGGTACATCATGAAGAACGCAGTCCCCTTTGCGCGAGGCCTTGGCAGCTCCTCGGCTGCCATCGTGTCGGGGATTGTGGCTGGACTGATATTGTGTGGCCACGAGCTGCCGGTGGAGGGGGAGGAGGCCCTCCTGCAGCTCGCTGCCGAAATCGAGGTGTGCCTTGTGGTGTGGGGGCTGGCCAATCGGCCAGAGTTCCACTTAACGACTCAGCACCAGTCGGGGGGGGTGGGGGTTCCAGCCCCCCTCCCCCCTTCAGACCGGTATGTACGCCACCGGGGGGTCTGAGGGCGGCATCAAATGGTCGGTCCGCTGAACTGGATTGCTCAAGCTGTCACTGGTGTTACAGGCTCCTACAAGTTTAGTGCCTGATATCCGTATGACCCTTGTGAATTTGGCGTATACCCCTGCCCTCAACTTCCATGGTCAAGATCACATCCGCTTCACGGTTCACGACAATGGGTTCACTGGTGTTGGATTGCACAGAGCCTAGACCGCAACGAAGTTTTCATAGTGAGGTCAAAGGCACGTGTACATATGGAAGGAACCAGAGTTCCACTTAACGACTCAGCAGCAGTCGGGGGGGGGGGGGGGTTCCAGCCCCCCTCCCCCCTTCAGACCGGTATGTACGCCACTCACCCGGTAGAGCCTAGACCGCAACGAAGTTTTCATGGTGAGGTCAAAGGCACGTGTACATACGGAAGGAACACAAATGGACGTCGGCGGCGGCACCGGGACAGTCGCCTCGCAAAAACCTGGACTCTGTGGAACTTGCTGATGAACAATGGCGGGAAGTGTCCATGGCGGGGACATAGAACTGTGATGGAAATGTTGTAACTCACGTCACAACCAGAAGCGTGAGATCCAACGCCAGTGAACCCATTGTCGTGAACCGTGAAGCGGATGTGATCTTGACCATGGAAGTTGAGGGCAGGGGTATACGCCAAATTCACAAGGGTCAAGCGGATATCAGGCACTAAACTTGTAGGAGCCTGTAACACGAGTGACAGCTTGAGCAATCCAGTTCAGCGGACCGACCATTTGATGCCCCCCTCAGACCCCCCCCCCCCCCCACAGCGACAGTGATTGTCTGACTAATGTAGTCAGACATGATGTTCTGTTTTCTGTTTCAGACACAGGCAATGTTTGGGCCAGTTGGGGGGGGGGGGGGGACTGACAAGCCAATTTTCTTTCTGCGCTTTGGACTGCCTGCCACCTGTGCACATGTGCAATAGCCCAGCGTTCCTTCGGGGGTTGGGGGGGGGGCACCCATCCGCCCCCCCCCCCCCTTTTCACATGGCACTCTGCAATCGGCCCTTGCCAGACCGATGCCTTGTGAGCGTGTGTCACCACACATGGCCACCCCCCCCCCCCCCCATGTGGCCAAAAGGGGCCAGCGACCATAGCAGCACAGGGGAGGGAGTGAACCCTGACCCGTATGCACGCATAACCCGGTAGAGCCGGGAGCGCCAGTGTAGCCAGCGGAGGCAGGGTCGAGGGATGAACATGAGCTCACCTAACACTCAGCGGATGCGCCGAACATTGGCATGAAGGACAGAGGGCGATGACAGCCGCGGGGCAGGCGCGGCCAGAGCCCAATGCGGACACTGCAACCTGACCATATTGAGCCCCCCCCCCCCCCCCAGGGCAAAATGTTGTTGTAAAACAAATGACTGAAAACGTTGTTATTTTAGAGAAAGGTGATACAGATTTTTTAGTAGGAGAAGTAGTAAATTTTTATTGGATAAGAAATTTAAACGAGATTTTAGTTGATAAAGTAAAATATGAATTTCTTTCACAAGGAACAACTATGTCATCTTTAGAAAGTAATAATAACAATGCTGCACACCACCGATGGGTACCACTCAGTGATCCGGAAACAACAGGGAAGGTGCCGCCTCCAGGGGTTTTGGGACCACAGCCGTCCAGGGGTGCGCATTGTGGTTCGGGGAGGCGTTTGGTGCTGGGGCCATAGTTGTGCCCCACACGTTGCGTTGCCTTCATATGCCAATCAGTGGATCAGGTGAGCTATGAGACAAATGAAAGAGAACTCCACGGGGAGGTCGAACGCACACACACACACACACACACACACACACACACAGGTTAGCGTTAGGGTCAGGGCTGGGGTCAGGGTGAGTGTTACACACACAGTCACACACACACACACACACACACACACACACACACAGTCTCACGCACCAGACATTGCTGCGGTGCGAACATTGCTGTGGGGTGGTATTGGATGATGGTGAACGCTATGATGTTGTTCCAAATGATATTGGGCGTCACACCTGCACACGTATACACACACACACACACACACACACACACACACACCGGGCTAAGCGTAGGTCTTGCAACCGTAAGGTCGTGGGATCGATCCCCGGTTGGGGCATGTCTGGAGGCGGGCGGTGGCAGCCGTGCGTCAGGGGCATCCTTTCTGGGGAAATCGCCAAATTGAGTAGGCCGTGGACGCCGCCTCGCTGCCACGAGCACCACCAGCTGTGAAAACCCCAATACACATACAACACACGGGTTGACATGGCGATGACGGGCTCATTGAACTATTACCATGGAGCTGGCCCGGCGGAAGCCACAGAGCCACCACCCCACTTCCAGGGTGGTCCTGGGGCAGCGAGCCAGGTTCTGGCCTAAATGCATATCGCACTGGTTGAGGGGCAACGCAGGGATGCACCCCTGGCCTGCACCGAAGGCCTGCTATAATGGGGAGCGACCCGACCCGAGGACACCAGTGTGGCCATACAGGTCCAATTGGGAAGACCTGGTAAAAATGGTAGTACCTTTACAAGCACACACACACACACACACACACACAGTTGGTAGGGCCACTACCATATAGTGGGGAGAAAGACACACTACTACTCCGCACCCCCAAAAAGCATGAGTGGCCTCGGGAAATGCCTTTCCTTGCCGATCTTCTGCGATGGTTGAGGGCTCTGACCTGGACACAAGAACCGGGTTCAGTGACCTTCTTAGAGTTAGCCCTGGACTTCGAAGAATTTGCCGAGCGTACCCTGCCACATGCACCACAAGCCAAATTCAAGGGAACGACACTTTCACTGCAGGAAAGGGGCAGGGTGCTGCGGCTGGCCATGAACAGTGTGCAGCGGCTTGTCACCAAAGGCCAACTCTACCCAGCACGCATCGTCACGCGATGCAGTTCGTTGGTCCCTCTGGGAGGACCAGCGCTATGTGGACTGAATTGCCGCCCTTATTTCGCAGGCAGGAATGCAATGCTTTTCCACATCCAAAAGTTGGCAGATTACTGCGAACAATTATGGTCCTCCAAAGTGGGTGCGCACAGAGTGCATGCGCCACGGCCATACGCATATCGCCTGCGCAGGTCAGCCGCAGAAGTGGAATCACACAGGCTGCACCGGGCTCTCCATGGCAATCTGCACACAGGACTGGCACCTTCATCAGAGCAGATAATGCCAGCCAAGGGGGGGGGATCGTACTCGTCTTTTGGGGCCGATTTCTTCCCAGTCATTGGGGATGGGCGCTTGCCACAACGCCCCTACACAGGCACGCGCAGACACGTGTCAACACACACCACGCCACACTTGGCACCGAGGGTCGACCATTCCAAATGCGTGGCACACACAGCGCTGGCATGTATGACCTGCAAGAGACTGCGCAAATCGGCAGAAGAGTGCTGCAAACTCGGGCATCACGCAGCAAGCCACGTGGCTCGTAGGCCACAGTTGCAACTATGCCCCTTGCATAACTTACCCCCCTGCCCGAGATGTACCCTCAAGCAGAGAGGGGTGCGCCATTGTTGTGACCGGGGGCACCACAAGGTATGCACCCCGGTCCCGGCACACAGGAAACGTACTCTCCCTATGCAATCTCTGTTGCCCCACAAAAAACCTTGCCTGCAAAGGCCAGCACGGCACTCATCAGGTCTGCTAAGGTCCCCACACCAACCGCCCACGCCACCAGCGCCCAAGCGCAGAAGGCCGAAAACACCACCGCCCCCATCCCCCCCAGCACCTGTTCCACAGGGACTGGAAGGTGACGAAGCCGAGGATGCAGTAGCCCGACCACTCTTTTTGTCGAGGCATGGGAGAGCCAGTACTTCGGTCACACAACCAACCAAACACAGAGGTTCTGATTCCGCAGAAGGGGGGGAAACAACGTCACACAGAGGCCTCAGCAGACCTGAGCTGAATGGGACGTCCAACCCAATGCTGCACAAGGATCTACCTCATCAAAGTACAGAGCACACACACACACACACACACACACATGCGCACACACACCCACACCCACACGCGCGCATGCACCCACATGTACACACGCACGCACGCACGTACGCACGCATGCACACATACACACACATACACACCCATGCGTGCGCGAACGTGCTGTGCTGTGCTGTGCTGTGTTGTGCAGCCATTTGCACTGCAAGTTGGCATCCCCTTGGGCCCGTCCGCACTCCACAGGGGCATCCAGACAACGTTGCGCCGGCCGTCTATGGGGGACTGCAGATTGGATGTTACAGTGAGCGCTGGCACACAGAGCGTGTGCGCGTGCCGCATGGATTGCAGTGCATCCTCTTCATTCCTGATTTTGCCTCGGAGACTTCCAGCGCCCGGGCCATCCTCCCTGACAAGTACGACAAGAAGGACTGCGTCTTCAATCTGTCCCGCACTGCGCTGCTCGTCAACAGCTTCTCGACTGGCAACCTGGACAGCCTCCGCATTGCATGTGAGGACCGCATGCACCAGCCCTACCGCAGCGAGAGCAACCCCCACCTCTACCCTCTGATAGAGGCTGCGCATGATGCAGGTGTGTGTGTGCGCGCGCGTCTGTGTACATGCAGAAGGGTCATGTGAGCAAAAGCGGAAAGGAGCTAAGCGGTCCTTTGACCTGTTTTTGGAGTGTTTTCACTCCAACCTAACCCAAAAAGACCTCATGACCCACATGCAGTCCATGGTTGACGCTGGTGGCTGTCACGCTAGCAAGCAGAGCAATGCCCAAGATAGACCGTTCTACCCAAGTTTGCCAGCACCCCTATTGTACCATTTCTCTGTTGCACTGCGGTTTTAGACACGGCCTTCCCAAATTTCGGTGGCTACGATAGTTGCTTGCTGTAACCCGTGCATACCATGTTCACTTGTGCCTTTTCTTGCAGCAAGAAAATGTCTCGGGAGCAAGCAGTAAAGCTATCGGGTCTCAGGGACACCCTCCCCCGAACCCGTTAGGGGGCCGCTGTTGGCCCGCCTATTTTCGCAATTCGTAGTTCACAATGGGGGGGGGTAAGGGGGGCACCCCCCTTCATATCCCCCTCGCACTGCGTATGCGACCTCTTGCCAACCTACTGGGGGGTCCGAGTCCTGGGCGGACGGGGGGGGCACATGGCCGCCGCCGGCCCAGTTTGGGTTTTCTGTCTCACAGGGGGCTCAGACGGTACAGGAACAGCACAGATGCAGCCACGCTCCTTGGATGTCGGCCTAAAAGGGCGCCATAGCGACCGAGGGGGGGGGGCTTGCCCCCGCTTTAATGCCCCGCCTTAGGCTGCGGCAAGCCCCCCTCCCCCCCACCCGGTGGTGCTCCTGGTGGTAGTGGTGCAGCTCCAGCTCCAGAAGGGTCACTGATGGTAGCCTCGCTGGGGCTGGACTTTTTTTGTCATCCCTATTTAGGGGGCATAGGGTGTCCAGGAAACGTGACCTTTGGTGCAGGGCTTCACTGGTGGGGGCAAACTCAGGTCACCACGGGGGCAGGCACACCCGCTGTGATGGTCATCGTGTCTTGTGGACGTTTGGAGCATGGAAATGGGCCCACCCCCACCCCCCAGTGTGGCATGTTCCCCACCTCCATGGCATATGGCGGGGGAGTTTCGCAACCGTCCCCGCTCTTCCCATCCCCATCCCCATCCCCATCCCCGTCTGGCTCTGCACGCCCACGTGCGGCTGCATGCCCATGCCCATCCCCATGCCCATCTGGCCCTGCAGCGGCATCCCCATCCCGTACTGTTGTGCACCCCCCATCTGCCCAAACAGCCCCCGGTCTTGGACCTCCGCCCCCCCGGGGCCGGGGGCACCGACACCCGTCTCCAGCACCCCCACCGCGTGTCGGCCCCCAAGTGCATCCCGAGGCCCCCCACACCACATCAAACACGAAACCAGCAGCGGATGTGCGAGAAATCCGCCGAGGAGGGTCCTCCGCGTAGTCGCTCGTCGTGGTTGGTCTTGACTCCACGGAAAGCCCCGGGAGCGCCGGGGAAACACTATGTTCCCGAAAGAGCTGCTGCACTGCCCCGCAATCACAATTGCCGGGCCATTTCGTGCCCATTTCAAAAACCGACAATTGGGGGGTAGCCAACGGCGGTTGGAGGGGCACCGACGGCAGTCGCAGGAACCAGAGCGGGAACAGAAACACAAATCCTGGTTTCTGGGATCTGAGAGGTTGCTGCATGGAATGAGCTCGCCGGCAATTTTCTTGATTTCTCTTTTGCGCACGGGTTTGCCGTCGGGGGTTTCCGATCTTGCCCCGCCCCCAGGGAAGTGTTAGGATGGCTGTACACCGTAGGAGGAGGGGGGGGGGGGGCTTCCCGCAGCCCAGATGGGCTGTTTGCGCAACAGGAGCGGGAGCCCATCGGGGGCAGACCAGCCGTGAGGGGGAAAAGGACATATGGTGGACGGCCCGGACAGCGCGTGGAGGAACAGGGTACCTGGGCCTCACACACACAGAAACATAGCGAGGCAGGCTACGGACGGCCTGTGGACAGAGGCGCGTGGACGGCAAAAACAGTCAAACGACCCCCGGCAACAACCAGCACAACCCCAATACGCCAACTACTGGGCGCCACCGACGCGCAAACGGCACATCCCGCCACATCCAGCACAGCCCCAACACACCAACCACTGGGCTCTGCGAACGCCGAAACGACACCAGCAAGAGTGCCGGCTGCAGCGGCCGACAGAACGCAGCGCCCCGACGCAACACGCGAAGGGAAGACCGGGTGACTGTCCAGGGCCCCATAAAGAAACAACAACCTGACGGATGTCACACAGGGGGTACCCCCCCCCTCCTTGCCCCCCTCCCCCCCTCCCCCTCCTTCCCCCCTTCTAATGTATAATTGAACACGGGGAATGTAGAGGCAAAATTTTCTTCCGCGCTTTTGGCGCAAGAGGAGTTAAGCTTGAACATTTTTTCTGGCGCCGGGGCAGGGAGGACCATGAGAGGAGGGGGGGGATAACAGCCTGTGGATGGTCATGCTATGCGTTTTTAACTGTTGCTTGGCGGCTGTGACTACCGCTGCACAGTGACAGGGTTGAATCCTGCAGTGCATCCCATGTGCATTTCGACATGAAGCCTGTGTAAAGGAAAGAGCACGGTGTCACTGGACACTGTGTTCTTTGTAGGTGGGCGTTGGCCGCTGGACTTCATTACAGTACCTGGACTGAGTACTGCCATATCTGCAACTCTCCTTCCAGACCGAAAGGCGCCTATGGTACCACTGGTGAGGGTTTTTTTGTGCTGACGTGTGCTTGCTCTTGTGACTAGCACACCACACGACTCCAAACGGGGGGGGGGGTCCGGCCAACCCCCCCCCCCCCGTTTCTAATACATTCCTGCCCGCCCCTCTGCGCATTGTGCACTCTCTACACGCCACCCCTTTGCCATTGGTGGTCCTGCCACGCCCGCTCCTTTTGCTGCCCTGTGTCCGGTGCTGGACCCCTTTGCCAGTCCCTCGGCATTCTGATCTGATGGGGACCCCCCCCCCCCCCTCTTTGCTCCGGCCCCCTCCGACGTTGCCGTTGCACAGGGGCCCACGCAGCGTTCCTGAGCGGCGCCGGGCCGTCGGTCATGGCCTTCGCCAGCGGCCTCAAAGGGGACGTGTTCTCGCAGCGGCAGCTTGAGCGAACGGACAAACTGGTGGCGCAGGTCCTGTGGTCATGCCTTTCTGGGGCGTGGTGGTGGTGGTGGTGGTGGTGGAGGTGGTGGTGGTGGTGGTGCACAAGGGGTGCTCCTGGTCAGGACCCGACCCCAAAGGGGGGGGGGGTACCCCCCCCCCCTCTACAATGGGTTTTGTGGGCGCCAGAGGCGCCGGAGATTTTGTTTTAGGCATACGGCAGGGGAATTTTTTTTTGTTCGACCAGATGTGTCTGTACTCAAAATACTCAGAATTTTGTGGAGAATTCAAAAATGGATGAAAAACACAAAAAAAGGCAGCAATATAGTCATTTTGACACCGCTTGCCAAAGGCCGAAGGGCAAATTGCATTTTTCGTTTGCGGTCATAATGAGTGTGCTCCACGTTATTTCCGCCATCTGCCGGCGATGAGTATAAAAACCACCAATAAACGCCACGGCTCCATTGCTTTACCCGTGCCGGAGGTACCCAAAATGTCCGTGGGGGCTATATGCTTCACCTCCTCCGGTAGCAATGGCGGTTGTTGGGTGGTTCTTATGTTTCCCCGCCTTTTTTTTTTTTTTTGGAAAAAAGGGTTTTTTTCCCCATACGCGACTTACACCAAAAAAAAAAATTGCCGTCGAAAAAGAACGCGACTTACGCCCAAAAAAAAGTTACGCGACTTACGCCAAAAAAAAAGCGACTCAGGCTTATTTCCACAATCGAGCTACGCTTTCCTCATCATTTTGAGGTATGTACGTCGGGGTACCCACCGACCCCTCCAGGGGAGCCCGGCGGCTGACTGCCCGGCCCGCTGACCCCCAAGGTTTGGGTCAACCAAGGGGGGGGGGTCCCCCCCCTTACAACCCCCAAAACGGTTGCACACCCCTTGGGGTCACACATTGGCTGGCAGCAGCCCCCGTGTGGTTGTGGTTGTGGTTGTGGTGGTGGTTGTGGAGGAGGAGGAGGAGGTGGTGGTGGTGGTGATGGTGGTTGCGGTTGTGGTGGTTGTGCCGAAGGCGCTGTTACCAAAAGGCAAAAGGCCGGGATGTCTACCCACGGGTAAAGGTAAACGGGCTGGGCTGTGTGTGTTGTGTGCGCGCCGTGCGTAAGTGTGTAGGCCTCGGCAGGGGGAGGGGGAGTCGGGGAGACCTGGTGAGTTCGCCTCTGGCGACCGCGCTTATTCCAGGAGCTCCCGCTGCACCCCTTCCCTTTCTGCTTGCTGGTGCAGGCGCAGCTCCTGCAACGCCCACGCCATCGTGCTGCCCGGGCCCAGGCGGGCCTTCAGCAGTGTGGCACGCGCCTTGGCGTGGGCGTACCAGATCCGTATGGACTCCTCCACGACGTGGCGGAGGAACTCCGTGCCCAGCGAGTGGGGCCCCGTACACTCCAGGTGGGCCAGCTGCATGGAGGGGGTCCGCAGGGCTGCCGCCCACTGCTCCAGCACAGTCGGTTCCCACAGCTGGTGACGCACTGGGGCCGCCCGTGGCCCCACCTTCTGGTCGAGCCACGCTGCGAGGCGCCGGCGGGCTGGCCCCCACTCGTGCGATTGAGCCGAGCAGGCCCACAGGTGGGGCGCCGTCTCGGGCTGTGTCCCGCACAGGAGGCACGTTGTATCCAGCACCGTGCCCCGGTGGGAGGAACGGTGGGCTAGGACGGCCATGGTCGGGACGTTGTCCATGCGATGCGCCGTGATGTGGCGCTGCTGGTCGTGGTCGAACCAGTCCAGGGGGAGGCCACCCCCTGGCATGAAGTTTACCCCCCAGCGGGCCTCGTAGATGGCTTGCGCCGGTATGGAGGCCCGGTCCTGCAACCAGTCACTCAGCGCCGTCGGGGAGAGCTGGCACCGGTCGCGGAAGGGCACTGGGGGGACAAATGAGTAGCCTACTCCTGCAATGCACTGCCTCACTGCCCTCGGGCAGTAGGCAGTGCAACTCCTGCAATGCACTGCCTCACTGCCTGGGGGCAGTGGGCAGTGGAATTCCTGCAATGCTCTGCCCCAGTGCCTGGGGGCAGGGGGCAGCGCAACTCCTGCAATGCCCTATCTCACTGCCCTGGGGCATTGGGCAGTGGAACTCCTGCAATGCTCTGCCCCACTGCCTGGGGGCAGTGGGAAGCGCAACTCCTGCCATACACTGCCGCATCGCCTGGGGGCAGTGGGCATTGCAACTCCTGCAATGCACTGCCTCACTGCCCTCGGGCAGTAGGCAGTGCAACTCCTGCAGTGCACTGCCCCGCTGCCTGGGGGCAGCAGGCAGTGCAACACCTGCAATGCACTGCCTCACTGCCTGGGGGCAGTGGGCAGTTGAACCCCTGCAATGCACTGCCTCACCGCCTGGGAGCAGTGGGCAGTGCAACTCCTGCAATGCACTGCCTGACTGCCCTGGGGGCAGTGGGCAGTGCCACTCCTGCAATCCACTGCCTCACTGCCTGGGGGCAGTGGGCAGTGCAGCTCCTGCAATGCACTGCCTGACTTCCCTGGGGGCAGCGGGCAGTGCCACTCCTGCAATCCACTGCCTCACTGCCTGGGGGCAGTGGGCAGTGGAACTCCCGCAATACACCGCCTCACTGCCTGGGAGGAGCGGGCAGTGCAACTCCTGCGATGCACTGCCTCACTGCCTGGGGGCAGTGGGCAGTAGAACGCCTGCAATACACTGCCCCACTGCCCTGGGGGCAGTGGGCAGCGGTCAGTGGTCGGAGGTTCCTGCAGGGCCTGTGGGGATGAAGAACCGGGTACACCAGCCTGGGGGACGGGGAGCCTTGCCCAGGGGGTGGTCGGAGTGTCCCGCAGGGCCTGCGGGGAGGTAGAATCGGGCACACCGGCCTGGGGGGATGGGGAGTCCTGCCCCAGGGGGTGGTCGGAGCGTCCTGCAGGGCCTGTGGGGATGTAGATTCGGGCACACCAGCCTGGGGGGACGGGGAGTCCTGCCCAGGGGGTGGTCTGAGTGCATCGCTGGGCCTGTGGGGAGGTAGATTCGGGCACACCGGCCTGGGGGGACGGGGAGTTTTGCCCAGGGGGTGGTCGGAGCGTCCTGCAAGGCCTTTGGGGACGTAGAACCAGGCACACCGGCCTGGGGGGATGGGGAGTCCAGCCCAGGGGGTGGTCGGAGTTTCCTGCAGGGACTGCGGGGATGGACAACCGGGCGCACCGGCCTGGGGGGATGGGGAGTCCTGCCCAGGGGTTGGTCGGAGTGTCCTGTTGGGCCTGTGGGGAGGTAGATTCGGGCACACCGCCCCGGGGGGACGGGGAGTCCTGCCCAGGGGGTGGTCGGAGTGTCCTGCAGGGCCTGTGGGGACGTAGAACCGGGCACACCGGCCTGGGGGGACGGGGAGTCCAGCCCAGGGGTTGGTCGGAGTTTCCTGCAGGGCCTGCGGGGATGGACAACTGGGCCCACCGGCCTGGGGGGATGGGGAGTCCTGCCCAAAGGGGTGGTCGGAACGTCCTGCAGGGCTTGTGGGGACGTAGAACCGGGCACACCGGCCTGGGGGGATGGGGAGTCCCGCCCAGGGGGTGGTCGGAGTTTCCTGCAGGGCCTGCGGGGATGGACAACCGGGCCCACCGGCCTGGGGGGACGGGGAGTCCAGCCCAGCGGGTGGTCGGAGTTTCCTGCAGGGCCTGCGGGGATGGACAACTGGGCCCACCGGCCTGGGGGGATGGGGAGTCCTGCCCAAAGGGGTGGTCGGAACGTCCTGCAGGGCTTGTGGGGACGTAGAACCGGGCACACCGGCCTGGGGGGATGGGGAGTCCCGCCCAGGGGGTGGTCGGAGTTTCCTGCAGGGCCTGCGGGGATGGACAACCGGGCCCACCGGCCTGGGGGGACCGGGAGTCCTGCCCAGGGGGTGGTCGGAGCGTCCTGCAGGGCCTGTGGGGGCGTAGAACCGGGCACACCGGCCTGGGGGGACGGGGAGTCCAGCCCAACGGGTGGCCGGAGTTTCCCGCAGGGCCTGCGGGGATGGACAACCGGGCCCACCGGCCTGGGGGGATGGGGAGTCCTGCCCAGGGGGTGGTCGGAGCGTCCTGCAGGGCCTGTGGGGACGTAGAACCGGGCACACCGGCCTGGGGGGATGGGGAGTCCTGCCCAGGGGGTGGTCGGAGTTTCCTGCAGGGCCTGTGGGGACGTAGAACCGGGCACACCGGTCTGGGGGGATGGGGAGTCCTGCCCAGGGGGTGGTCGGAGCGTCCTGCAGGGCCTGTGGGAACGTAGAACCGGGCACACCGGCCCTCGGGGATGGGGAGTCCAGCCCAGGGGGTGGTGGGAGTTTCCTGCAGGGCCTGCGGGGATGGAGAACCGGGCCCAGGGGGCGGTCGGAGCGTCCTGCAGGGCCTGTGGGGACGTAGAACCGGGCACACCGGCCTGGGGGGATGGGGAGTCCTGCCCAGTGGGTGGTCGGAGTTTCCTGCAGGGCCTGCGGGGATGGACAACCGGGCGCACCGGCCTGGGGGGATGGGGAGTCCTGCCCAGGGGGTGGTCGGAGCGTCCTGCAGGGCCTGTGGGAACGTAGAACCGGGCACACCGGCCCTCGGGGATGGGGAGTCCAGCCCAGGGGGTGGTGGGAGTTTCCTGCAGGGCCTGCGGGGATGGAGAACCGGGCCCAGGGGGCGGTCGGAGCGTCCTGCAGGGCCTGTGGGGACGTAGAACCGGGCACACCGGCCTGGGGGGATGGGGAGTCCTGCC
Organism: Eutreptiella sp. 'Long Island Sound 2002'; assembly: GCA_964036045.1. Taxonomy (NCBI): domain Eukaryota; phylum Euglenozoa; class Euglenophyceae; order Eutreptiales; family Eutreptiaceae; genus Eutreptiella; species Eutreptiella sp. 'Long Island Sound 2002'. Next base: position 13,782,667 of record OZ038404.1, on the reverse strand, counting down.
CAGTGGGTGGTCGGAGTTTCCTGCAGGGCCTGTGGGGACGTAGAACCGGGCACACCGGCCTGGGGGGATGGGGAGTCCTGCCCAGGGGGTGGTCGGAGCATCCTGCAGGGCCTGTGGGGACGTAGAACCGGGCACATCCGCCTGGGGGGACGGGGAGACCTGCCCAGGGTGCGGTCGGTGTGCATCGCTGGGCCTGTGGGGAGGTAGATTCGGGCACACCGGCCTTGGGGGACGGGGAGTTGTGCCCAGGGGGTGGTCGGAGCGTCCTGCAGGGCCTGTGGGGACGTAGAACCGGGCACACCGGCCTGGGGGGAGGGGGAGTCCAGCCCAGGGGGTGGTCGGAGTTTCCTGCAGGGCCTGCGGGGATGGACAGCCGGGCCCTCCTGCCTGGGGGGATGGGGAGTCCTGCCCAAGGGGTGGTCGGAGTGTCCTGCAGGGCCTGTGGGGACGTAGAACCGGGCACACCGGCCTGGGGGGATGGGGAGTCGTGCCCAGGGGTTGGTCGGAGTGTCCTGCTGGGTCTGCGGGGAGGTAGATTCGGGCACACCGCCCCGGGGGGACGGGGAGTCCTGCCCAGGGGGTGGTCGGAGTGTCCTGCAGGGCCTGTGGGGACGTAGAACCGGGCACACCGGCCTGGGGGGATGGGGAGTTCTGCCCAGGGGGTGGTCGGAGTGTCCTGCAGGTCCTGTGGGGAGGTAGAACCGGGCACACCGGCCTGGGGTGATGGGGAGTCCTGCCCAGGGGTTGGTCGGAGTGTATACTGCTCGGGCTGTGGGGAGGTAGATTCGGGCACACCGCCCCGGGGGGACGGGGAGTTCTGCCCAGGGGGTGGTCGGAGTGTCCTGCAGGGCCTGTGGGGACGTAGAACCGGACACACCGGCCTGGGGGGATGGGGAGTCCAGCCCAGGGGGTGGTCGGAGTTTCCTGCAGGGCCTGCGGGGATGGACAACCGGGCCCACCAGCCTGGGGGGATGGGGAGCCCTGCCCAAAGGGGTGGTCGGAGCGTCCTGCAGGGCCTGTGGGGACGTAGAACCGGGCACACCGGCCTGGGGGGATGGGGAGTCCAGCCCAGGGGGTGGTCGGAGCGTCCTGCAGGGCCTGCGGGGATGGACAACCGGGCCCACCGGCCTGGGGGGACGGGGAGTCCTGCCCAGGGGGTGGTCGGAGCGTCCTGCAGGGCCTTTGGGGGCGTAGAACCGGGCACACCGGCCGGGGGGGATGGGGAGTCCCGCCCAGGGGGTGGTCGGAGTTTCCTGATGGGCCTGCGGGGATGGACAACCGGGCCCACCGGCCTGGGGGGACGGGGAGTCCTGCCCAAAGGGGTGGTCGGAGCGTCCCGCAGGGCCTGTGGGGGCGTAGAACCGGGCACACCGGCCTGGGGGGACGTGGAGTCCAGCCCAGCGGGTGGCCGCAGTTTCCCGCAGGGCCTGCGGGGATGGACAACCGGGCCCACCGGCCTGGGGGGATGGGGAGTCCTGCCCAGGGGGTGGTCGGAGCGTCCTGCAGGGCCTGTGGGGACGTAGAACCGGGCACACCGGCCTGAGGGTGGGGAGTCCAGCCCAGGGGGTGGTCGGAGAGTCCTGCAGGGCCTGTGGGGACGTAGAACCGGGCACACCTGCCTGGGGGGATGGGGAGTCCAGCCCAGGGGGTGGTCGGAGCGTCCTGCAGGGCCTGCGGGGATGCACAACCGGGCCCACCGGCCTGGGGGGACGGGGAATCCTGCCCAGGGGGTGGTCGGAGTGTCCTGCAGGGCCTGTGGGGACGTAGAACCGGGGACACCGGCTTGGGGGGATGGGGAGTCCAGCCCAGGGGGTGGTCGGAGTTTCTTGCAGGGCCTGCGGGGATGGACAACCGGGCCCACCGGCCTGGGGGGATGGGGAGTCCTGCCCAGGGGGTGGTCGGAGCGTCCTGCAGGGCCCGTGGGGGCGTAGAACCGGGCAAACCGGCCTGGGGGGATGGGGAGTCCAGCCCAGGGGGTGGTCGGAGTTTCCTGCAGGGCCTGCGGGGATGGACTACCGGGCCCACCGGCCTCGGGGGACGGGGAGTCCTGCCCAGGGGGTGGTCGGAGCGTCCTGCAGGGCCTGTGGGGACGTAGAACCGGGCACACCGGCCTGGGGGGACGGGGAGTCCTGCCCAGCGGGTGGCCGGAGTTTCCTGCAGGGCCTGCGGGGATGGACAACCGGGCCCACCGGCCTGGGGGGATGGGGAGCCCTGCCCACGGGGTGGTCGGAGCGTCCTGCAGGCCTGTGGGGACGTAGAACCGGGCACACCGGCCTGGGGGGATGGGGAGTCCAGCCCAGGGGTTGGTCGGAGTGTCCTGCAGGGCCTGTGGGGATGGACAACCGGGCCCACCGGCCTGGGGGGACGGGGAGTCCTGCCCAGGGGGTGGTTGGAGCGTCCTGCAGGGCCTGTGGGGGCGTAGAACCGGGCACACCGGCCTGGGGGGATGGGGAGTCCAGCCCAGGGGGTGGTCGGAGTTTCCTGCAGGGCCTGCGGGGAAGGACAACCGGGCCCACCGGCCGGGGGGGATGGGGAGTCCAGCCCAGGGGGTGGTCGGAGCGTCCTGCAGGGCCTGTGGGGACGTAGAACCGGGCACACCGCCCCGGGGGGATGGGGAGTCCAGCCCAGGGGGTGGTCGGAGCGTCCTGCAGGGCCTGCGGGGATGGACAACCGGGCCCACCGGCCTGGGGGGACGGGGAGTCCTGCCCAGGGGGTGGTCGGAGCGTCTTGCAGGGCCTGTGGGGGCGTAGAACCGGGCACACCGCCCTGGGGGGACGGGGAGTCCTGCCCAGGGGGTGGTCGGAGTTTCCTGCAGGGCCTGCGGGGATGGACAACCGGGCCCACCGGCCTGGGGGGATGGGGAGTCCAGCCCAGGGGGTGGTCGGAGCGTCCTGCAGGGCCTGTGGGGACTTAGAACCGGGCACACCGGCCTGGGGGGATGGGGAGTCCTGCCCAGGGGGTGGTCGGAGCCTCCTGCCAGGCCAATGGGGGGCCATCTTCTTCAGAGAACCGGGCGCACCGGCCTGGGGGGGACGGGGAGTCCAGCCCAAGGGGTGTTCGGAGCCTCCTGCCAGGCCTACGGGGGGCCACCTTCTTCAGAGAACCGGGCGCACCGGCCTGGGGGGGACGGGGAGTCCAGCCCAGGGGGTGTTCGGAGCCTCCTGCCAGGGCCAATGGGGGGCCAATATCTCCGGAGAACCGGGCGCACCGGCCTGGGGGGGACGGGGAGTCCAGCCCAGGGGGTGTTCGGAGCCTCCTGCCAGGCCTACGGGGGGCCATCTTCTTCAGAGAACCGGGCGCACCGGCCTGGGGGGGACGGGGAGTCCTGCCCAGGGGGTGTTCGGAGTCTCCTGCCAGGCCAATGGGGGGCCATCTTGTTCAGAGAACCGGGCGCACCGGCCCGGGGGGGACGGGGAGTCCTGCCCAGGGGGTGTTCGGAGTCTCCTGCCAGGGCCAATGGGGGGCCATCTTCTTCAGAGAACCGGGCGCACCGGCCTGAGGGAGACGGGGAGTCCTGCCCAGGGGGTGTTCGGAGCCTCCTGTAAGGCCAGTGGGGGGCCATCTTCTTCAGAGAACCGGGCGCACTGGCCCGGGGGGGACGGGGAGTCCTGCCCAGGGGGTGTTCGGAGTCTCCTGCCAGGCCAATGGGGGGCCATCTTCTTCAGAGAACCGGGCGCACCGGCCCGGGGGGGACGGGGAGTCCTGCCCAGGGGGTGTTCGGAGTCTCCTGCAAGGCCAGTGGGGGGCCATCTTCTTCAGAGAACCGGGCGCACCGGCCCGGGGGGGACGGGGAGTCCTACCCAGGGGGTGTTCGGAGTCTCCTGCCAGGGCCAACGGGGGGCCATCTTCTTCAGAGAACCGGGCGCACCTGGCTGGGGGGGACGGGGAGTCCTGCCCAGGGGGTGTTCGGAGTCTCCTGCAAGGCCAGTGGGGGGCCATCTTCTTCAGAGAACCGGGCGCACCGGCCTGGGGGGGACGGGGAGTCCTGCCCAGGGGGTGTTCGGAGTCTGCTGCAAGGCCAGTGGGGGGCCATCTTCTTCAGAGAACCGGGCGCACCGGCCTGGGGGGGACGGGGAGTCCTGCCCAGGGGGTGTTCGGAGTCTCCTGCAAGGCCAGTGGGGGGCCATCTTCTTCAGAGAACCTGGCGCACCTGGCTGGGGGGGACGGGGAGTCCTGCCCAGGGGGTGTTCGGAGTCTCCTGCCAGGGCCAATGGGGGGCCATCTTCTTCAGAGAACCGGGCGCACCGGCCTGGGGGGGACGGGGAGTCCTACCCAGGGGGTGTTCGGAGTCTCCTGCAAGGCCAGTGGGGGGCCATCTTCTTCAGAGAACCGGACGCACCGGCCCGGGGGGGACGGGGAGTCCTGCCCAGGGGGTGTTCGGAGTCTCCTGCCAGGCCAATGGGGGGCCATCTTCTTCGGAGAACCGGGCGCACCGGCCTGGGGGGGACGGGGAGTCCTGCCCAGGGGGTGTTCGGAGTCTCCTGCCAGGGCCAATGGGGGGCCATCTTCTTCGGAGAACGGGCGCACCTGGCTGGGGGGGACGGGGAGTCCTGCCCAGGGGGTGTTCGGAGTCTCCTGCAAGGCCAGTGGGGGGCCATCTTCTTCAGAGAACCGGGCGCACCGGCCCGGGGGGGACGGGGAGTCCTGCCCAGGGGGTGTTCGGAGTCTCCTGCCAGGGCCAACGGGGGGCCATCTTCTTCAGAGAACCGGGCGCACCTGGCTGGGGGGGACGGGGAGTCCTGCCCAGGGGGTGTTCGGAGTCTCCTGCAAGGCCAATGGGGGGCCATCTTCTTCAGAGAACCGGGCGCACCGGCCCGGGGGGGACGGGGAGTCCTGCCCAGGGGGTGTTCGGAGTCTCCTGCAAGGCCAGTGGGGGGCCATCTTCTTCAGAGAACCGGGCGCACCGGCCCGGGGGGGACGGGGAGTCCTGCCCAGGGGGTGTTCGGAGTCTCCTGCCAGGGCCAACGGGGGGCCATCTTCTTCAGAGAACCGGGCGCACCTGGCTGGGGGGGACGGGGAGTCCTGCCCAGGGGGTGTTCGGAGTCTCCCGCAAGGCCAGTGGGGGGCCATCTTCTTCAGAGAACCGGGCGCACCGGCCTGGGGGGGACGGGGAGTCCTGCCCAGGGGGTGTTCGGAGTCTCCTGCCAGGCCAATGGGGGGCCATCTTCTTCAGAGAACCGGGCGCACCTGGCTGGGGGGGACGGGGAGTCCTGCCCAGGGGGTGTTCGGAGTCTCCTGCAAGGCCAGTGGGGGGCCATCTTCTTCAGAGAACCGGGCGCACCGGCCCGGGGGGGACGGGGAGTCCTGCCCAGGGGGTGTTCGGAGTCTCCTGCCAGGGCCAACGGGGGGCCATCTTCTTCAGAGAACCGGGCGCACCTGGCTGGGGGGGACGGGGAGTCCTGCCCAGGGGGTGTTCGGAGTCTCCTGCAAGGCCAGTGGGGGGCCATCTTCTTCAGAGAACCGGGCGCACCGGCCTGGGGGGGACGGGGAGTCCTGCCCAGGGGGTGTTCGGAGTCTCCTGCCAGGCCAATGGGGGGCCATCTTCTTCAGAGAACCGGGCGCACCGGCCTGGGGGGGACGGGGAGTCCTGCCCAGGGGGTGTTCGGAGTCTCCTGCCAGGGCCAATGGGGGGCCATCTTCTTCAGAGAACCGGGCGCACCGGCCTGAGGGAGACGGGGAGTCCTGCCCAGGGGGTGTTCGGAGCCTCCTGTAAGGCCAGTGGGGGGCCATCTTCTTCAGAGAACCGGGCGCACTGGCCCGGGGGGGACGGGGAGTCCTGCCCAGGGGGTGTTCGGAGTCTCCTGCTAGGCCAATGGGGGGCCATCTTCTTCAGAGAACCGGGCGCACCGGCCCGGGGGGGACGGGGAGTCCTGCCCAGGGGGTGTTCGGAGTCTCCTGCCAGGGCCAACGGGGGGCCATCTTCTTCAGAGAACCGGGCGCACCTGGCTGGGGGGGACGGGGAGTCCTGCCCAGGGGGTGTTCGGAGTCTCCTGCAAGGCCAATGGGGGGCCATCTTCTTCAGAGAACCGGGCGCACCGGCCTGGGGGAGACGGGGAGTCCTGCCCAGGGGGTGTTCGGAGTCTCCTGCAAGGCCAGTGGGGGGCCATCTTCTTCAGAGAACCGGGCGCACCGGCCTGGGGGGGACGGGGAGTCCTGCCCAGGGGGTGTTCGGAGTCTCCTGCAAGGCCAGTGGGGGGCCATCTTCTTCAGAGAACCTGGCGCACCTGGCTGGGGGGGACGGGGAGTCCTGCCCAGGGGGTGTTCGGAGTCTCCTGCCAGGGCCAATGGGGGGCCATCTTCTTCAGAGAACCGGGCGCACCGGCCTGGGGGGGACGGGGAGTCCTACCCGGGGGGTGTTCGGAGTCTCCTGCAAGGCCAGTGGGGGGCCATCTTCTTCAGAGAACCGGACGCACCGGCCTGGGGGGGACGGGGAGTCCTGCCCAGGGGGTGTTCGGAGTCTCCTGCAAGGCCAGTGGGGGGCCATCTTCTTCAGAGAACCGGGCGCACCGGCCTGGGGGGGACGGGGAGTCCTGCCCAGGGGGTGTTCGGAGTCTCCTGCAAGGCCAGTGGGGGGCCATCTTCTTCAGAGAACCGGGCGCACCGGCCTGGGGGGGACGGGGAGTCCTGCCCAGGGGGTGTTCGGAGTCTCCTGCCAGGGCCAATGGGGGGCCATCTTCTTCGGAGAACCGGGCGCACCTGGCTGGGGGGGACGGGGAGTCCTGCCCAGGGGGTGTTCGGAGTCTCCTGCAAGGCCAGTGGGGGGCCATCTTCTTCAGAGAACCGGGCGCACCGGCCCGGGGGGGACGGGGAGTCCTGCCCAGGGGGTGTTCGGAGTCTCCTGCCAGGGCCAACGGGGGGCCATCTTCTTCAGAGAACCGGACGCACCGGCCTGGGGGGGACGGGGAGTCCTGCCCAGGGGGTGTTCGGAGTCTCCTGCAAGGCCAATGGGGGGCCATCTTCTTCAGAGAACCGGGCGCACCGGCCCGGGGGGGACGGGGAGTCCTGCCCAGGGGGTGTTCGGAGTCTCCTGCAAGGCCAGTGGGGGGCCATCTTCTTCAGAGAACCGGGCGCACCGGCCCGGGGGGGACGGGGAGTTCTGCCCAGGGGGTGTTCGGAGTCTCCTGCCAGGGCCAATGGGGGGCCATCTTCTTCAGAGAACCGGGCGCACCTGGCTGGGGGGGACGGGGAGTCCTGCCCAGGGGGTGTTCGGAGTCTCCCGCAAGGCCAGTGGGGGGCCATCTTCTTCAGAGAACCGGGCGCACCGGCCTGGGGGGGACGGGGAGTCCTGCCCAGGGGGTGTTCGGAGTCTCCTGCCAGGCCAATGGGGGGCCATCTTCTTCAGAGAACCGGGCGCACCTGGCTGGGGGGGACGGGGAGTCCTGCCCAGGGGGTGTTCGGAGTCTCCTGCAAGGCCAGTGGGGGGCCATCTTCTTCAAAGAACCGGGCGCACCGGCCCGGGGGGGACGGGGAGTCCTGCCCAGGGGGTGTTCGGAGTCTCCTTGCAGGGCCAACGGGGGGCCATCTTCTTCAGAGAACCGGGCGCACCTGGCTGGGGGGGACGGGGAGTCCTGCCCAGGGGGTGTTCGGAGTCTCCTGCAAGGCCAGTGGGGGGCCATCTTCTTCAGAGAACCGGGCGCACCGGCCTGGGGGGGACGGGGAGTCCTGCCCAGGGGGTGTTCGGAGTCTCCTGCCAGGCCAATGGGGGGCCATCTTCTTCAGAGAACCGGGCGCACCTGGCTGGGGGGGACGGGGAGTCCTGCCCAGGGGGTGTTCGGAGTCTCGTGTAAGGCCAGTGGGGGGCCATCTTCTTCAGAGAACCGGGCGCACTGGCCCGGGGGGGACGGGGAGTCCTGCCCAGGGGGTGTTCGGAGTCTCCTGCCAGGCCAATGGGGGGCCATCTTCTTCAGAGAACCGGGCGCACCGGCCCGGGGGGGACGGGGAGTCCTGCCCAGGGGGTGTTCGGAGTCTCCTGCCAGGGCCAACGGGGGGCCATCTTCTTCAGAGAACCGGGCGCACCTGGCTGGGGGGGACGGGGAGTCCTGCCCAGGGGGTGTTCGGAGTCTCCTGCAAGGCCAGTGGGGGGCCATCTTCTTCAGAGAACCGGGCGCACCGGCCTGGTGGAGACGGGGAGTCCTGCCCAGGGGGTGTTCGGAGTCTCCTGCAAGGCCAGTGGGGGGCCATCTTCTTCAGAGAACCGGGCGCACCGGCCTGGGGGGGACGGGGAGTCCTGCCTAGGGGGTGTTCGGAGTCTCCTGCAAGGCCAGTGGGGGGCCATCTTCTTCAGAGAACCGGGCGCACCGGCCCGGGGGGGACGGGGAGTCCTGCCCAGGGGGTGTTCGGAGTCTCCTGCCAGGCCAATGGGGGGCCATCTTCTTCAGAGAACCGGGCGCACCTGGCTGGGGGGGACGGGGAGTCCTGCCCAGGGGGTGTTCGGAGTCTCCTGCAAGGCCAGTGGGGGGCCATCTTCTTCAAAGAACCGGGCGCACCGGCCCGGGGGGGACGGGGAGTCCTGCCCAGGGGGTGTTCGGAGTCTCCTTGCAGGGCCAACGGGGGGCCATCTTCTTCAGAGAACCGGGCGCACCTGGCTGGGGGGGACGGGGAGTCCTGCCCAGGGGGTGTTCGGAGTCTCCTGCAAGGCCAGTGGGGGGCCATCTTCTTCAGAGAACCGGGCGCACCGGCCTGGGGGGGACGGGGAGTCCTGCCCAGGGGGTGTTCGGAGTCTCCTGCCAGGCCAATGGGGGGCCATCTTCTTCAGAGAACCGGGCGCACCTGGCTGGGGGGGACGGGGAGTCCTGCCCAGGGGGTGTTCGGAGTCTCCTGCCAGGGCCAATGGGGGGCCATCTTCTTCAGAGAACCGGGCGCACCGGCCTGAGGGAGACGGGGAGTCCTGCCCAGGGGGTGTTCGGAGCCTCCTGTAAGGCCAGTGGGGGGCCATCTTCTTCAGAGAACCGGGCGCACTGGCCCGGGGGGGACGGGGAGTCCTGCCCAGGGGGTGTTCGGAGTCTCCTGCCAGGCCAATGGGGGGCCATCTTCTTCGGAGAACCGGGCGCACCGGCCCGGGGGGGACGGGGAGTCCTGCCCAGGGGGTGTTCGGAGTCTCCTGCCAGGGCCAACGGGGGGCCATCTTCTTCAGAGAACCGGGCGCACCTGGCTGGGGGGGACGGGGAGTCCTGCCCAGGGGGTGTTCGGAGTCTCCTGCAAGGCCAGTGGGGGGCCATCTTCTTCAGAGAACCGGGCGCACCGGCCTGGTGGAGACGGGGAGTCCTGCCCAGGGGGTGTTCGGAGTCTCCTGCAAGGCCAGTGGGGGGCCATCTTCTTCAGAGAACCGGGCGCACCGGCCTGGGGGGGACGGGGAGTCCTGCCTAGGGGGTGTTCGGAGTCTCCTGCAAGGCCAGTGGGGGGCCATCTTCTTCAGAGAACCTGGCGCACCTGGCTGGGGGGGACGGGGAGTCCTGCCCAGGGGGTGTTCGGAGTCTCCTGCCAGGGCCAATGGGGGGCCATCTTCTTCAGAGAACCGGGCGCACCGGCCTGGGGGGGACGGGGAGTCCTACCCAGGGGGTGTTCGGAGTCTCCTGCAAGGCCAGTGGGGGGCCATCTTCTTCAGAGAACCGGACGCACCGGCCTGGGGGGGACGGGGAGTCCTGCCCAGGGGGTGTTCGGAGTCTCCTGCCAGGCCAATGGGGGGCCATCTTCTTCGGAGAACCGGGCGCACCGGCCTGGGGGGGACGGGGAGTCCTGCCCAGGGGGTGTTCGGAGTCTCCTGCAAGGCCAGTGGGGGGCCATCTTCTTCAGAGAACCGGGCGCACCGGCCTGGGGGGGACGGGGAGTCCTGCCCAGGGGGTGTTCGGAGTCTCCTGCAAGGCCAGTGGGGGGCCATCTTCTTCAGAGAACCTGGCGCACCTGGCTGGGGGGGACGGGGAGTCCTGCCCAGGGGGTGTTCGGAGTCTCCTGCCAGGGCCAATGGGGGGCCATCTTCTTCAGAGAACCGGGCGCACCGGCCTGGGGGGGACGGGGAGTCCTACCCAGGGGGTGTTCGGAGTCTCCTGCAAGGCCAGTGGGGGGCCATCTTCTTCAGAGAACCGGACGCACCGGCCCGGGGGGGAACGGGGAGTCCTGCCCAGGGGGTGTTCGGAGTCTCCTGCCAGGCCAATGGGGGGCCATCTTCTTCGGAGAACCGGGCGCACCGGCCTGGGGGGGACGGGGAGTCCTGCCCAGGGGGTGTTCGGAGTCTCCTGCCAGGGCCAATGGGGGGCCATCTTCTTCGGAGAACCGGGCGCACCGGCCTGGGGGGGACGGGGAGTCCCGCCCAGGGGGTGTTCGGAGTCTCCTGCAAGGCCAGTGGGGGGCCATCTTCTTCAGAGAACCGGGCGCACCGGCCCGGGGGGGACGGGGAGTCCTGCCCAGGGGGTGTTCGGAGTCTCCTGCAAGGCCAGTGGGGGGCCATCTTCTTCGGAGAACCGGGCGCACCTGGCTGGGGGGGACGGGGAGTCCTGCCCAGGGGGTGTTCGGAGTCTCCTGCCAGGGCCAATGGGGGGCCATCTTCTTCAGAGAACCGGGCGCACCGGCCTGGGGGGGACGGGGAGTCCTACCCAGGGGGTGTTCGGAGTCTCCTGCAAGGCCAGTGGGGGGCCATCTTCTTCAGAGAACCGGACGCACCGGCCCGGGGGGGAACGGGGAGTCCTGCCCAGGGGGTGTTCGGAGTCTCCTGCCAGGCCAATGGGGGGCCATCTTCTTCGGAGAACCGGGCGCACCGGCCTGGGGGGGACGGGGAGTCCTGCCCAGGGGGTGTTCGGAGTCTCCTGCCAGGGCCAATGGGGGGCCATCTTCTTCGGAGAACCGGGCGCACCGGCCTGGGGGGGACGGGGAGTCCCGCCCAGGGGGTGTTCGGAGTCTCCTGCCAGGGCCAATGGGGGGCCATCTTCTTCGGAGAACCGGGCGCACCTGGCTGGGGGGGACGGGGAGTCCTGCCCAGGGGGTGTTCGGAGTCTCCTGCCAGGGCCAATGGGGGGCCATAATCTTCAAAGAACCGGGCGCACCGGCCTGGGGGGGACGGGGAGTCCTGCCCAGGGGGTGTTCGGAGTCTCCTGCAAGGCCAGTGGGGGGCCATCTTCTTCAGAGAACCGGACGCACCGGCCTGGGGGGGACGGGGAGTCCTGCCCAGGGGGTGTTCGGAGTCTCCTGCAAGGCCAGTGGGGGGCCATCTTCTTCAGAGAACCGGGCGCACCTGGCTGGGGGGGACGGGGAGTCCTGCCCAGGGGGTGTTCGGAGTCTCCTGCCAGGGCCAATGGGGGGCCATCTTCTTCAGAGAACCGGGCGCACCGGCCTGGGGGGGACGGGGAGTCCTACCCAGGGGGTGTTTGGAGTCTCCTGCAAGGCCAGTGGGGGGCCATCTTCTTCAGAGAACCGGACGCACCGGCCCGGGGGGGACGGGGAGTCCTGCCCAGGGGGTGTTCGGAGTCTCCTGCCAGGCCAATGGGGGGCCATCTTCTTCGGAGAACCGGGCGCACCGGCCTGGGGGGGACGGGGAGTCCTGCCCAGGGGGTGTTCGGAGCCTCCGGCAGGACCCGTGGGTACTCCCTCCTACCTCTTAGCAGCAGCAGGCAAGTAAGCAGGCAGTACCGGGGGTCATAACCCCGGGGTAACAGTATCTTGGACTCAACGTGAGTCCTCTTAACCAGGAACAACCCCAAAAACCGCCGGGGCTTAACTCCCGAACGTAACGGTGTTTGGGGCCCCCGTGGGCCTTATGAGCCCACGGAGTGTACTGAGGCGTGGCTACCAGCACTTAAAGTCTGGCCTGCCATACCCATTGCTGGGCTCGCCTCAGTACGGCCGGTCGGGTCCGGCTCTGGGGGCTGCGCACTAAACTGGCACCGGGGGAGGGCCATTTACCCGGTGAAGCATTATTTACGGCGGTAGGCACTATTTATTACATTAGGTAGTTACTCAGCGCAATTGGTTACCCCGCAGACATGCCCCTTCCAGTGGTGCGCTCACCTTTGGGGCTGCCTTTGGGGGATCGGGGGCTGTTACCCCTCCCGGACGCCCTCTCTGGTGTTGGCGCCGGGGTGGTGGCCGGGGGGCCTTATACCTTACCTCAAAGGATGTTGGATACCCTTACCGGGGCGTCCAGCCGGACGGGTGCCCAGGGGAGGCATTCATATTCTTGTTATCTTCATACACATACACATCACATAGGCCAGCTGTCAGTTGGAAAAGACAACTCCACAGGGGCGCCACTGGCCCTCCTCTGCAAACTCTCTTAAAAATCCTTTCGAGTATCATCAGTTGAGACCCTGGCACCGCGCCTCTGCTAGGGCGGGGGCCCCTCACATGCACCCTCCGGGGCCCTTTCCACCTGCACACCTGGACGCTTGCCATGAAGACCCCGCATTGGAGCCTCCTCGGTGGCGCGCCCGGGCCCAGTTGTTCACGCGGCCGGCCGCCGATGCGGGGCCCTGGAGGCGCGCCGCACGGGCGCTGCCAGCCTGTGAGAGGGGCAAGGGCAGGAGAAGGGGGTGGGGGGGGGGGCAGTGGGCAGGGGAGGCGGCACGGAGTGGCTGCGGGAGGCAGTGCATGGGGGGCACTGAGAGCTGCATGGGGGTGTGTGGGATGGAGTTGGGGCAGAGGGCCCTGTGGGTGGGGCAAAGGCGTTGAGGGGAGATGGAGGGGGAGGCTGTACCAGCCGTCCTCTCTAGGGATCGCTGGTCCGTTCCCGGGGCCCTGGCGGCCGGTACTAGGGGGCCGCGGGGTCCCTGGAGATGGCGCTTGGCACTGGGACGTGCGCGCACCCGACACTATTAGTACACCGCCTATTGGCAGTGCCCGGGCCCTGTCGTCCGGGGCTTCGCACCCGGCACCCAGCCCGTGGGTAGAGCTGGGGAGTACTCAGGCGGTTGTGGTGGTTGTGGAGGAGGAGGAGGAGGTGGTGGTGGTGGTGGTGGTGGTGGTGGTGGTGGTGGTGGTGGTGGTGGTGGTGGAGGAGGAGGAGGAGGAGGAAGAGGAGGAGGAGGTGGTGATAGTGGTGATGGTGATAGTGGTGGTGGTGAGTGAGTGAGTGAGTGAGTGAGTGAGTGAGTGAGTGCGTGAGGACACCCCTGTCACAGTCGGGGGGAACACTGCCAGCCCCAGGTTGCCGACTGCGCCGCAAGGTTCACCAGCAACCCCTACCCCTACACCACTCACTCTTGATCTCCCCGTTCAGGCCCATTGCTTCCTGCTTGTCAGCTTCAACTTCTCGTCATTTCAAGGCACGGTGGTGGTGGTGGTGGTGGTGGTGGTGGTGGTGGTGGGAGGGCGGGGCGGGGCGGGGCGGGGCGGGGTGGGGCAGGCCGGGTTGGGTCACTCACTGTGTAGTACACCTGGTGTGCAGTGCTGTGGGGGAAGGGGCAGGGTGTTCCATGCATCTCAAAACTGAACCTCGAAGTTGGTACCTTTTTTGAACGAACTCCATTGCCGTTACCAACACAACTTTCTGGATAAATATGGCAGGGTTTGCAGGCAAAAGGTTTGCGGTGGGGCGCCATTACCACAGTCGCATTGAGCACGTCGCATAACGGTGAGGTACAGGGGGGGGGGGATTTTCGTGGCATTTTACTTTTGCCCGGGAAATTTCGCGTTTCAAAATTTTCCGCGAAATTTCCCACGCGAAATTCCGGGTTCTCCGCGAATTTCTCGCATACCAGCGGTACACGCTGTGGGCTCTGGCGGGGGGTGATACACTCAACCAGAGGGCTCCGCGAAATTTCCCACAGCTCTCCCTCCACTGCACTGCACACCGGCTGCACTACACAGTACCCCTTCAACCAAAAAAAGAGTACCCACTTCGAGGTTCAGTGTTGAGAAAAAGAGGCCCGTAGTGATGGCATGGGGACGCGCCACCCTTTTTGCGACCCAGATACAGGAGGGGGGGAAATTTCGCGCCAAGTCAAATTCGCGGTGGTAAGTTTCGAAGGCATCTCCATAGGGTATCGCCATGGGGCATTTCCTGGGGGGGTGTCCATAAAGGCTGATGGGGTGCCGTGTCGTACCAGCTGTCTACTTTGCGGTGGATGTTTGGGTAGTTGACGCTGGATTTGCGCTGGATTTGAAAAATGTGACGCTGGATTTACGCTGGATATGCGCTTTTTCTCGACATGACTCCAGGCAATAAACAGCCCTTAACCCTGGACAAAAAGCGGAGGTCCTTTGGTCTAGTGGCTCATGCCATGCCTTACAGATTGCAATATGCTGGTTCAAATCCCACAGCACACATTTTTGAAAGGATAATGATGCTGCTCCTTCTGAAGCTCCATTTTTCACTGTCATCATGAAAGTAATTTGCAATTGTGGGTACCGGACATTTGGGAATGGATAGGGGTCATTTTCCACAGTGTGCTTGTTGGGGAAGTGTGACACTGGAATTGCGCTGGATTTGAAATTTTTGACGCTGGATTTGGGCCGGATAATCCGGTGCAAAGTAGACAGCTGGTGTAGTACAGCCGGTGGCCAAAGCTGTTGGGGGAGGGGGATGCTCCAAATATCCAGTGGGTGGGGGTTGGACGCGAGAAACATGCGGATCAAAAGACCGGTCGTAACATCACCTTTTTCTCAACATCATCTCTGGCAAAATACCAAACGCTACCACCAGCCAAACGACCACCAACATCAACACCAACAAGAGCACCGATGGCAAATACCCAAACTACCAACAACCAAACCACCAATGCCAACACAAATGCAACCATTGACACCAACAGCAACACCAACGACGAACTCCAACAACCATCACGCACAACAACCAACGGCATCGACGCCATCGGTTCTGCTCCAACTACTGTCGCTTACCCTCCAACCGCTGTCGGTTACCCCCCAACCACCGTCGGTTACCCTCCAACCGCCGTCCGTTCCCGCCTGGCTACGGCTCAGTGTCTCGTTGCGCATTTTCTGTTTTTTTTTCCTCCTCTAAGGCGCCGCCTTGTCCTCTGTGCAGGCGATGCTGGAGGCCGCGGCGAGCGTGGGGGTGAAGGGCCGCGTGTTCATCACGAGCCCCACGGAGAAGGGTGCGCACGTGTGGGCGGCCACCCCGCCCTTCTCCGAGACGTCGGTGAAGCAGTACGGGGGGGGCTCGTGGAAGGAGCTGTGAGCAGGCGCCCCGCCGGCACCCGACCGTGACCGGGGGGGGTTACCCAACGGCGGTTGGCGCTTAACCGATGGCGGTTGATGGCCAAGCGACGCCAGTTGGCCGGTGACCGACAGCAGTTGCTGACCCACTGTCGTTTTGTTGAGGTCGGAGCGTACTCGGGGCCGGCAGCTTTTTGTTGCAGTTGGCATTCAGGACATCCTTGGCTTGGTCCTGCTGTGTTCCGCACTCGATTCTTAGGGAGTTCTCGGGGTAACAGGAGCAGGCGTTACGGAGTGGCACATGGCGCAGGGCCGATTCCTAACGAGACTCGGTGGCCGGTCTGTGAGAGAGGGTGAGAGAGAGGGAGAGAGAAGGAGAGAGAGAGAGAGAGGGAGAGAGAGAGAGAGAGAGAGAGAGAGAGAGAGAGAGAGAGAGAGAGAGAGAGAGAGAGAGAGAGAGAGAGAGAGAGAGAGAGAGAGAGAGGAAGGGGGGTTACGTTTTCGGGGATGGGAACAGGGCTGTTCTGGAGGAACGAGACAGTTCTTTCTTTTTTCTCGCCTCAGGAAGGCCTGAGGTCAGCGGTGGCAGGATTCAGGTAATCGACGTCGGTTGGCGCTTCACCGACGGCGGTTGGGTGCCTGCAGTTACTCGCTGACTGGCGCTCTGCGGAGGGGGTGCCGTGTTCAGGACAGCCCTGAATGGTAAGCCGTCGGCCTCCATCGCGCTTAACCGACGGCGGTTGATGCTCAACCGACGCCGGTTGGCCAGTGACCGCCTGCAGTTGCTCGTCGGCTGCCGTTTTGTTGCGGTCGGAGGGTACTCGGGGCCGGCAGCTTTTTGTTGCTGGGTCCTGCTGTGTTCTGCACTCGGTTCTTAAGGCACATGGCACATGGCACATGGCGCAGGGCCGATCCGTAACGAGACTCAGTGGCAGGTCTGTGAGAGGGAGGGGGAGAGAGGGAGAGAGAGGGAGAGAGGGAGAGAGGCAGAGAGGCAGAGGTAGAGGTAGAGGTAGAGGTGGAGGCAGAGGTAGAGGTAGAGGCAGAGGTAGAGGTAGAGGTAGATGTAGAGGTAGAGGTAGAGGTAGAGGTAGAGGTAGAGGTAGAGGTAGAGGTAGAGGTAGAGGTAGAGGTAGAGGTAGAGGTAGAGGTAGAGGTAGAGGTAGAGGTAGAGGAGGAGGAGGAGGAGCGCCCGCCGCAGTCCCATGGACAATGGGCCTGAGCGTCGTCCCCCGGGGGTCCCACGCAGATCCGCCAAGGGAGTCCTCCGTCTTACCTCCGCAAGAGCAAGATGGATCTCGCCGCACACCTGAGGACGCTCCTCCCGGTAGGCCGTCCGGGTCCCAGCGCCGGTGTACGACAACGCCACGGTTCGATCTGCCTCCAGGTCCTTGACACCGACCGCCTGAAAACCCTGGATCCACCCGAGTTAGTGTCCTAGAGTCGACCACACGTGAAGGCGTGGGTCTTCGTGGGGCATCACCCCCGACTTGAAAACGTCGCCGGGCTAAAGAGAACGCGGCCCAGCACGCCTATGCGCACTGCCGGCGGGCTGAGTACCGACGGTGGCGCGAGTACAGTCATGCTACACGATCACGCGCACCACCGGTGGCCTGGGTATCCCGGGTTTCTGTGGGTGCGGGACGTGTCCCTCAGCTATAGCACCACGGAGGTGCATCGCTGTGGAAGTCTTTGAGCCGCTGAGCTGGCGCCATGTCGGCGCACGGTTGTCCGGGCGGCGCCATGGTGGCGCGCTGCGCTGGAGGTTGCGCGTTGACGACGCACTTGTAGGTTGGCGGCACCACGGCGGCGCTCTGCCTTTGAGTTGGCGCCACACTGGCGCATGGTTGACTGGGCAGCGCCATGGTGGCGTTATGCCCTGGGGGTCGCACCACGACGGCGCCCAGGTATGTCAGTGGCACCACGTTGGTGCTCTGCCATTGATTTTGCGCCACGTTGGCGCACGGCTGCTTGGGCGGCGTCTCAGTGGCGCTCTGCCCTGGAGGTCGCGCCACGACGGCGCACAGTCTACGGTGGCGGCACCGGGGCGGTGCCCTGCCACTGAGCTGGTGCCATGCCGGCGCCCGGCGGTTGGGCGAGGTGGTGAGTACTGCCGACGACACGCGAGGCGGTGAGCACCGCCGACGACACGCCACCCCTACACAAGGTGTCACGGTTGGCGGAGCGCCAGGTGCAGACCCCACCATGGTGCCTCGAATATTGGCCTGGAGGAACCACTATGGCAAGGCTCGCGCAACGGTTACATGGGTCTGGGCGGCGCCACGGTGGCGCTCCGCACCGGAAGTCGCGCCACGACGGCGCATGTCTATGTTGGCGGCACCACAGTTGTGCTCCGCCATTGAGCTAGCGTCACGACGGCGCACGGTTGTCTAGTCGGCGCCACGGCGGCGCTCTGCCCTAGAGGTTCTGCCGCGGCGGCGCACTGGCGCGTTGGCGGCACCACGGCGGTGTCCTGCCACTGAGTTGGCGCCACGTTGGCGCACAATTGCCTGGGCGGCGCCATGGTGGCGCTCTGCCATGGGGGTGGCGCCACGACGGCGCATTCGTGCGCCGGCGGCACCATGGTGGCGCCCTGATGCTGAGCTGGCACCACGCAGGCGCACGGTTGTATGGGCGGCGCCACGGTGGCGCTCCGTCCTGGAGAAAAGGGTGGGAAGGGACATGGGGGGGAGAGGAACGACGAGAGTTGCACGACCTACCGGTTTCCCGGTGAGCACGTGGCGGTTACCAAGCTGTGCGTGTGGGCAACTCGTCCCACAGCTACCATCCTGAGGGTTTTTATACTGGTGCCAGGTCACCAAATGTCGAGGAAGTGCACTGAGTATGGCAGTGCTGCCACTCACAGGCTGCACCTCTGGCCCAAGGAGGAGCCGTGGACAGGTGGCGGGCGGGGTGGGCCCGGCCTGACGAGGAGGGAGGGAGAGAGGGAGAGGGAGGAAGAGAGGGAGAGGGAGAGGGAAGGAGAGAGGGAGAGGGAGAGGGAGAGGGAGGGAGGGAGAGGGCTGGAGAGAGGGAGAGGGAGGGAGGG
>OZ038404.1:13747016-13759516 GCA_964036045.1 Eutreptiella sp. 'Long Island Sound 2002' | reverse complement strand
GGTGGGTGTCTTAGGGCGGCCGTACTTCACCCGCAGGTCGCAGATGGAGCTCGTACAGAACCTTCAAGCGTACTGTGAACGCAGATGGGTGAGCAAGCTGTCGGTTCACACCTTATCCCCGGCGACATGCCAGCGGCAAGCGCAGGAGGCACAAGAACACAGCGAGCAAAGGGAGTCCAGCCCTAGCATTAGAGAGAGGACTCCAAAGCTCAAGGTTCAGGCATCTGTGCTGCCAGCAACTCAAGCGCCAAAGCCCCTCACGGGCAGAGGAGGAGGTAAGAAGAACCCGGACCTCTTTGCCGCCAATTTTGTCTTAGCACATCGCCATAGCAAGGGTATAGCGAAACCATATGAGCTGCTGCGGCCGGCCAAACAGGCTGCAAGTGCGGTGTGTAGCGTGCCGACAGCGGATGCGCGTCCAAGTCGTGACAAGGCACGGAGCCCAGAGCGAACAAATTCCAGTCCCGCATGCGACCTTAATCCAGAGCAGCCCCCGCTCATGTTAAATGTTAAAAGAGGCTGGGCCTCTGGCCCCCTCACATCCAGCCAAGCCATTCAGCGGCGTGTAGGCCGCCCAGGTGCCTGACGTGGCATCCCCGCCCTCCTACCCTCCCCTAAAGTATACGGTCCCAGTCCAGGTTACTTGGCTAAGGAGTGCCAGCACACGCAAGGTGACTCGGGTGAAAGACAGTAACATTAGGGTGCCTTTCACTGTCTTGTAGCATATAAACACTCTCGTATTGACAAAACAAGGTCAACAGGCGCAGTGATTTGTATGGTAGCACATTTGTATCATATCAATGATCTCATGGAATTGCCGAACATTGCTGCATCTCTCTGGGACATTCATTTCATGCCAACACGGAGCGTTTTCACATTTTTTCAGACTTTTCTCAACTTTTGGTCTAATACACCAAAATGTCGTCACCTTGGGGGGGGGTATGTGTATGCTTTTCGAAATCTGTGAGAAAACGCCGTTTCAGAAATGTATGGGTTGGGGGGGGATAGGTGACCATGTTTTTGAGTACCGAGGCCGAATTTTTTGGCGTTTCAGGGTTTTCGGGCCTCAGGCTGCTCCACTCACGCGTGCAGGACACCAACTCACAGGTTTTCCCCTGGGTGCTCCGACATATTGTGGAGTTGGAGCAAAGTGAAAGGAGGTAAATGGATGCATTTTGATGTGCTGAATCCAAATATTGTGGTCTCATGTCCCAACTTGATAGCCTGTTTGAGATTTTCTGCCATCTTTGATTTCTTGCACTCTGGTGAGCTTGATGCTGCAAGTTGCACCAGGCATCACCCGGGTGTCCAAGGTAGTTATTGGTCAAAGTCTTCAACATATTGGGCTCTTGAGGGGACCCATGTTGCACATGTCTTCTACACATCAAATGCAACAAATCCACCCGAATGACTTGACCCTCATATGCCCGCCCATATGTTGGAGTAATGGGGGTAGGGGTGCGGTGCAGTCTGTCTGAAACCGGACTAGAACAGGCAAAAAAAACCCAACCTGTCAACAGTAACGGCCAAATTTCGAAAAAATATGGTTCCGGACCCCCCCCTAACCCATACATCTCCGAAAAGCCCTTTTCAAGGGCTTTCCGAATATACCCCACATACCCCCCCCTTTGGGACACTCAGCGGGCACAAACGAGGCAACAATGGCACCGACCCCTGAAAACGCTCCGTGTTGGCAGGTTCCCCAACGTCCCAGAGAGATATGCATACCAAGACGTGCATGTGTAGAGCGCTTTGAGACCTGCTTGCGTCCTGTTAAATGTGTCGCCGCCGCGAGAGCACCCAGACGGTGACACAAAGGCCGACGCCCCATGGTCGGACTCCTCCTTCATGGAAGTCTTTTCGTCATCGGAGTTGTGGGAGTCCACGCCGCAGCGAAGGGTGAGGACCAGGGCACACCCCGGCAAGACGGAGAAATGTTGGCACACCCGCAAGACGGCCGAGGGAGCTGGCGGATGCCCACTCCGGAAACCCGGCCCGCCGCAAGTACCGCAAGCGCATGGGGAAACTGCAGGCACGAGTCACTGGTGCGACAACTGGGGTCAAGCGGAGGCTGCAAGAGGCACCGGGGCCCATGGCGAAGTCCGGGAGGCGGACAGCTGATACACGCTGCGACGCGAGCCCGCGGGTGGGGTAGCGGGCACCCCAGCATACGGCCCCATCAGGGCATCTGGCGCCACTCCCTATGTCCAGGAGCACGCTTGAATACATGCGTCGCATAGGGGTGCTCACACCCACGCGACTCACGTGCATCCCTATGCTTGAGACACCACCACGTGACCCTGTCCTGCCGCCACGTGCGCCGGCAGCTGCCCACCGAGATGTACCCCCGGGTATTGCACGCATGCTGCAACACATACGCAGTCCTAGTAGGAGCGCAGCCTGTCCACCGCCGCCTCCAGCGGGTGCAATGGTGGCGCCGCGGCGTAACGCACGGCGTGCAACAGAAAATGCGCACGTTGCCGGGGGCGGCAGCACGCCTAAAGGGATTCAAGGGCTGCTGAGACGGGGCGATTCGCCCCCCCCACTCATCGCCCGTGGCCCACATCATGCGATGGTCGCTGGCGGTCACATCTAGCTGGCACTCTAAGGGGGAGCCTTAAGCGCAGTGCGCGCGCAGTGCAACTATTTGGGCGTCCGGCCGTACTAGAGACCCATACTTTGAGATACTAGGGGCCCCTAGGGGCATCATGGTGACCCCTAGCGGAGGTTTTGACTTCTGATTTTGTCCCCCTTTGTTTGGGTGTGCCAAAGGTGATTGAGCAGATCTTGCGGTCCGGCAAGGGTAACCACTTACCAAGGGATGAAGAAAGTGTAATAATCCAGGATGGGCTTGATGGCCAACCATTCTCTGAAGGCGGCAGTGAAGCGCCAACACTGCAGCCTGCGATTGACCGTTTGCGCCGTGAGAAAAGAGAGAGAGAGGCCAAGAAACAAGCAAAACATGCGCGGCAATTCCTAGAAAAGCGGCAACGCACACTGGATGCTTTTTGTGTTGCTGCGCCCCCTCGGGCCGATGTGGCTTCGTCCAGCTCCAATCTCCCTCAACCCTCTCAGTCCTCGCAACCCTCTGTGGCTACACAATCTCAACCCCAATCCGATTCTAACCGCAAGGGAAAGGAGAGAGCCCCTTCCTCACAACCGAAACCACGCATGTGGCAGTGGGGCATCGTAAGGAACATGTGTGTGTTATGTTAAGGGAAGGTAGTTTGCAACTTTCTTGAGCTGGGGCAGTTTGGGTCACCTAATTCTAAGGGCGTTTCCAAGGGGTGTGCTTGGGGGCTCTTCAGGGGGAACATAGTCTAAAAGTAGCGTGCAGTGCGCGTGCAGTGCGCGCGCAGGTTGTCTCTGATGACTGACTGGTCGCCTGCATGCACGTCGGGTGATGGATAAGATGATACCCAGGACTCTTTGCAGCATACCTTGCTGCCGGTTGAACTTGCGCCTGTTTTTGCGGCTGCCGCCACCCCCTGCGCCCCCCTCTCCCCCTAATCTTGGGTGTTCCCCTTTGGGGCCACACAACTGAGTGAGGAGCATTCTGACCCTTCAGAATATATGATACCCTTAGAAGCGATGCCGGGGTTGTCACACCCCCAAGGCCCGCCTGGAACTGACCTTATGGTGGATGACTTTGTGACCCCTAGCTTTGGGTCCAGTGACCTCGCTGAGTTTGAGGTCCCAATGGTGGAGACAGGGATTTGCCATGAAGAACTAACCAAGCAGGAAGACCTGCCTACAAGGTGGGTTTGCAGCTCTGTCGAGCTGCTTGGCTATGCCAGGGGCTGGGTTCCTGGGCCTGCCCCCACACACTCCACAACGCTGTATTCTATGATGCAAGTCGACAGGTCTCCAGAGGCCCAGGTGGTTCATGGCCGAGCGTCCGCAGAGCAAACATAATTTGCCCTATGGATGGAGCCTCTTGTCATACAGGATCCAGCCAATCTAACTGCCTTAATGGCCTGTCGCCGACGTCAGGTTCGGCGTAGATATGGCGTTGACCCCATGGACTATTGCTCCTTAAAATGAATTCCTTCCTTCCTTTTTTTTTTGCTGCAAAAATGGCCTTTCGCTAGCTTAGTGGCAGGAACCGATTGAGGGCACACACATTTTCAACCGGAACCAATTTGGGTGGAACCCATGTAGTTAAAAACATGGGAAAAGGGGTGTTTGAATTTAAGGGTCAAACCGGGTTGCTGCGATGTACCTATATGGCATCGTGCATCACGCCCCCCCCCCCCCCGCCCCGCTCCTAGCACGTCACCAGGTGGGCTTCGGTGTGGGTTGGGGTCCCACCCCTATTTTGGAGGTGGGGAATTCAAAAAAGGAGGAACCAAAGGGATTTGGAAGGACTATTCTGCGGAACTTGTGGTTACAAAGGTGTCACAAGAGCTAAAAATAGGCTATGCCATAAGTACCCCCACCCCCTGCAATCTCTCATCCCTTGCAACCCCCCCCCCCCCCCCGGGAGACCGTGATTTGTTGAATTGCCTGACAGACGGAGCACATACTGAAATGCCGAGACGCCTTAGCGCCATCCAAGGCGCCATTGCGCCCCTGAGGATTGAGTATGACACGTCCTCACGAGCCAGAGAGCAAGTGCATGACAGGGTCACGACCTGCAGGGCAAGGGTTAGAGACTAACCGGCACTGTGGGTGGGTGGTGGGTGCGAGCTGACCTAAATGTCCAGAGGACCAGTGCCTATGCACAGTCAGCAACCACCTGGTGTGGTACAGAACTGGTCTACGCTGCAGTGCAGCAAGCAAAACACTGAACAATGTGGTTATGACCATGCGCCTGTGACACGGGGGCGTATGCGAGCCCAGTTTCCGTTGCCTCATGGCCCGGGAGACCGTCACTTCCACGTTTTTCTAGTTAACAACTATTGCGGTGGTTTGTGTTGCCCGTCTGCCTTACACACGGCCTTGCATTGCTTTCCGATGACCGACTGGTCGCCGACGTGCACTTCAGGGGAAGGAGAGGATGACATTCAGGACTCCCTACCGCGGGTTGAAATAGCGCCCATGTTTGCGGCTGCCGCCGCTTCACATGCCCCTTCCCCTCCTTCACTATCCTCTCCTGGCTCCACATAGCTGAGTGATGAAAATGCCGATTTATCAGAATACGCGGTGGACCATGTACAGTACCACTCACACACACTTGGTGCACTGTTGTGGGCCCTTCACCAAATGGGCCACCGTTTTGCCACTTTCACTACATACGCCCTGGTGAGGTTTTGCCACTTTCACTACATATGCCCTGATGGGGTCACTCCGGTGGATCACGAGAGCGCTCAACTCTCGAGGCTAGAGGCTGTAGTGGTTGGATTACCCAAGTCTCTAGAGTCACCGGACGTTACCCAAACCAGGCCCGCGCGCCATTGCCTCTTCCTCATCAGCTAGTGCAACACACCCCGTGCCTGTCATGCAAACTGAACCCCTTGCCCCCCTTGCAATCCCACCCCCCCACACCACCCAGGAGACCGTCGCGCACTAACGGCTGAGATTGCTAGGGGGGCAGGGGGTAGATACAAGATCCTAACCATGCAACTGAAAATGGCAAAACACGCAAAGTTGACCACAAAAATGGTAAGATGAGATGTATCTAGGCCTTCTAGACGGAACTTGAGCGTTGGCGCAAGTTTCAACGGTCAAGATTCCACCTCCAACCGTTTGGGGGCATGGGGGATTTTCTGACGTAGCCTCGCAAAATGGGATTTGGGCACTTATTTTAGTGCCCAAGAGAGCAAGCAATGATTCCAAGAGAGGTCAATATTGTCATTACACTCCCTCGCCACCACGCATGAATGCCTTGTGCTTTTGCAATTATGAAAAGGGCACCCCAAGCTCGAGATGATGAAGCATTGGGATAGATGGCCGGAACATTGATTTGAATTTTGAGTGCGCCGGGCACATGCCGGGCAGACGTTCCCTCCTACTCCCCTCTCTTGGCCAAAAGAATATGGGATGGCTGTGGTGAGGTGTTGAGAGTGATGGGGTGTGGGTTTGGTGCCGAGAGTGAAAAGGATATTTGTAAGATTTTTTGGCAACTTGTACGATTTTTGGGTTATGTTTGGGAATGATGTCACTCAGTAAGAGTACCCCGGTTTTGGCAATTTTTCAGGCCCGGTGCAACTGCTCACAGTCTCAACTCCTTCCAAGGTGGGACACTAGTGCAGTGGGACACTACCACGCCTGTAGGCTTCCCAGTGTGCACATAAGTAACAAGAGACTGCAGGCTGAAAAAGACAGCGGAGTGTCTAGCATAGTGGCACAAAGGCGGGGGGGGATCCAGTGCGCCCCTGCAGTACAGGAGGATGATATCCGGCAGTGGTTGTATGGTACAAGAAGGCAGGGGAGGTACTGAGGTTGCCGTGAAGGCTGCGTGAAGGTGGCACTTGAATGGTAAGTGATGGTAGTCGGAGGGTGACTGATGGCAGTCAGAGGAAACCGATGGCAGTCGGGGGCACGGCTGAAGCACAGTGGCGGGTCCACACGTCACCTTTTGAGCCCCCTGTCAGCCCCCCCCCCCCCCGCCCGCCCTTCACGCCCCACAGCGTCTTTTGTGGCGTGTGCATGGCCGTGGGGGACGAGGTCTGCCCCCCTGCCCCCACGCAAGTCGCCCGCCCCAGCGCCGAGGGCCGCGCCGCGGCCGGCCCGCCCCCCCCGTCCGGCCTCAGCGACCTCCCCCCTGTGGACGACCCGCCGGCCGTCCCCCCGCCCCCGGAGTGCGTGGGCGACCCCCCGGGCGAGCTGCACGCCCCGGACGCGCCTGCGGCCCCTGGGAGTGGTCCCGACTGCGCGGGGCTCCACCCGCACGTCCAGGCCCTCGTCCGTCAGTTGGGGCGGGCGCTCAGCGCCGCCGAACGGGAGATGTGCCGCGGCATCACCGACGCGGGGCTCGCGCAGATCCACCGGCTGTTGGATGAGGGTCTCGACCTTGAGGACGTGTTTGGGGAACTCCTGCTCGCGTTCCTGCGGCGCAAGCGCCAGGCGGCCGCGGAGGCGGGGGGCGGCGACGTGGCCGGGCTGGACCCGCGGCTGCAGCTGCTGTTGGCCGGGCTGGGCCGCCCCCTCTCCGCCGCGGAGCTGCAGATGTGCCGGGCCCTGACCGAAGCGGCCATCGCGAAGGTCTACGGGGCGCTGGAGGCGGGCCACAGCCCCGAGGACCTGCTGGCGCAGATGCAGCACTCCTTCGCGCGCCGGCAGCAGCGCGACGTGCCGCTCCCGCAGCCGCTGCAGGTGGGGTCAGGGCAGGCACGCATTAGAACAAAAAAATGGAAGGAGGACCCCCCCCCCCCCCCCACTCCCCCTCTTCCAATGCAGGGGGAAGCCTGAGCCGGGATCCTAGAAAATTTTTTAGGTGGACAGTTTCAGGTGCAACTTGAGGGTGAAAAATAGCAACCACTCCTGGTGCAACAACCATCCACAGAGCACCAGGAGTCAACAGCAACAACCATCCAGAGAGCACCAGGAGTCAACAGCAACAACCATCCAGAGAGCACCAGGAGTCAACAGCAACAACCATCCACAGTGCACCAGGAGTCAACAGCAACAACCATCCACAGAGCACCAGGAGTCAACAGCAACAACCATCCACAGAGCACCAGGAGTCAACAGCAACAACCATCCACAGAGCACCAGGAGTCAACAGCAACAACCATCCACAGAGCACCAGGAGTCAACAGCAACAACCATCCACAGAGCACCAGGAGTCAACAGCAACAACCATCCAGAGAGCACCAGGAGTCAACAGCAACAACCATCCAGAGAGCACCAGGAGTCAACAGCAACAACCATCCAGAGAGCACCAGGAGTCAACAGCAACAACCATCCACAGAGCACCAGGAGTCAACAGCAACAACCATCCACAGAGCACCAGGAGTCAACAGCAACAACCATCCACAGAGCACCAGGAGTCAACAGCAACAACCATCCACAGTGCACCAGGAGTCAACAGCAACAACCATCCAGAGAGCACCAGGAGTCAACAGCAACAACCATCCACAGAGCACCAGGAGTCAACAGCAACAACCATCCAGAGAGCACCAGGAGTCAACAGCAACAACCATCCACAGAGCACCAGGAGTCAACAGCAACAACCATCCACAGAGCACCAGGAGTCAACAGCAACAACCATCCAGAGAGCACCAGGAGTCAACAGCAACAACCATCCACAGTGCACCAGGAGTCAACAGCAACAACCATCCAGAGAGCACCAGGAGTCAACAGCAACAACCATCCACAGAGCACCAGGAGTCAACAGCAACAACCATCCAGAGAGCACCAGGAGTCAACAGCAACAACCATCCAGAGAGCACCAGGAGTCAACAGCAACAACCATCCAGAGAGCACCAGGAGTCAACAGCAACAACCATCCAGAGAGCACCAGGAGTCAACAGCAACAACCATCCACAGAGCACCAGGAGTCAACAGCAACAACCATCCACAGAGCACCAGGAGTCAACAGCAACAACCATCCACAGAGCACCAGGAGTCAACAGCAACAACCATCCACAGTGCACCAGGAGTCAACAGCAACAACCATCCAGAGAGCACCAGGAGTCAACAGCAACAACCATCCACAGAGCACCAGGAGTCAACAGCAACAACCATCCACAGAGCACCAGGAGTCAACAGCAACAACCATCCACAGAGCACCAGGAGTCAACAGCAACAACCATCCACAGAGCACCAGGAGTCAACAGCAACAACCATCCACAGAGCACCAGGAGTCAACAGCAACAACCATCCAGAGAGCACCAGGAGTCAACAGCAACAACCATCCAGAGAGCACCAGGAGTCAACAGCAACAACCATCCAGAGAGCACCAGGAGTCAACAGCAACAACCATCCACAGAGCACCAGGAGTCAACAGCAACAACCATCCACAGAGCACCAGGAGTCAACAGCAACAACCATCCACAGAGCACCAGGAGTCAACAGCAACAACCATCCAGAGAGCACCAGGAGTCAACAGCAACAACCATCCACAGAGCACCAGGAGTCAACAGCAACAACCATCCAGAGAGCACCAGGAGTCAACAGCAACAACCATCCACAGAGCACCAGGAGTCAACAGCAACAACCATCCACAGAGCACCAGGAGTCAACAGCAACAACCATCCAGAGAGCACCAGGAGTCAACAGCAACAACCATCCAGAGAGCACCAGGAGTCAACAGCAACAACCATCCAGAGAGCACCAGGAGTCAACAGCAACAACCATCCACAGAGCACCAGGAGTCAACAGCAACAACCATCCACAGAGCACCAGGAGTCAACAGCAACAACCATCCACAGAGCACCAGGAGTCAACAGCAACAACCATCCACAGAGCACCAGGAGTCAACAGCAACAACCATCCAGAGAGCACCAGGAGTCAACAGCAACAACCATCCACAGAGCACCAGGAGTCAACAGCAACAACCATCCAGAGAGCACCAGGAGTCAACAGCAACAACCATCCACAGAGCACCAGGAGTCAACAGCAACAACCATCCACAGAGCACCAGGAGTCAACAGCAACAACCATCCAGAGAGCACCAGGAGTCAACAGCAACAACCATCCAGAGAGCACCAGGAGTCAACAGCAACAACCATCCAGAGAGCACCAGGAGTCAACAGCAACAACATCCACAGAGCACCAGGAGTCAACAGCAACAACCATCCACAGAGCACCAGGAGTCAACAGCAACAACCATCCACAGAGCACCAGGAGTCAACAGCAACAACCATCCACAGAGCACCAGGAGTCAACAGCAACAACCATCCAGAGAGCACCAGGAGTCAACAGCAACAACCATCCACAGAGCACCAGGAGTCAACAGCAACAACCATCCACAGAGCACCAGGAGTCAACAGCAACAACCATCCACAGAGCACCAGGAGTCAACAGCAACAACCATCCACAGAGCACCAGGAGTCAACAGCAACAACCATCCACAGAGCACCAGGAGTCAACAGCAACAACCATCCAGAGAGCACCAGGAGTCAACAGCAACAACCATCCAGAGAGCACCAGGAGTCAACAGCAACAACCATCCAGAGAGCACCAGGAGTCAACAGCAACAACCATCCACAGAGCACCAGGAGTCAACAGCAACAACCATCCACAGAGCACCAGGAGTCAACAGCAACAACCATCCACAGAGCACCAGGAGTCAACAGCAACAACCATCCAGAGAGCACCAGGAGTCAACAGCAACAACCATCCACAGAGCACCAGGAGTCAACAGCAACAACCATCCAAGAGCACCAGGAGTCAACAGCAACAACCATCCACAGAGCACCAGGAGTCAACAGCAACAACCATCCACAGAGCACCAGGAGTCAACAGCAACAACCATCCACAGAGCACCAGGAGTCAACAGCAACAACCATCCCAGAGCACCAGGAGTCAACAGCAACAACCATCCACAGAGCACCAGGAGTCAACAGCAACAACCATCCACAGAGCACCAGGAGTCAACAGCAACAACCATCCACAGAGCACCAGGAGTCAACAGCAACAACCATCCACAGAGCACCAGGAGTCAACAGCAACAACCATCCACAGAGCACCAGGAGTCAACAGCAACAACCATCCAGAGAGCACCAGGAGTCAACAGCAACAACCATCCACAGAGCACCAGGAGTCAACAGCAACAACCATCACAGAGCACCAGGAGTCACAGCAACAACCATCCACAGAGCACCAGGAGTCAACAGCAACAACCATCCACAGAGCACCAGGAGTCAACAGCAACAACCATCCACAGAGCACCAGGAGTCAACAGCAACAACCATCCACAGAGCACCAGGAGTCAACAGCAACAACCATCCACAGAGCACCAGGAGTCAACAGCAACAACCATCCACAGAGCACCAGGAGTCAACAGCAACAACCATCCACAGAGCACCAGGAGTCAACAGCAACAACCATCCACAGAGCACCAGGAGTCAACAGCAACAACCATCCACAGAGCACCAGGAGTCAACAGCAACAACCATCCACAGAGCACCAGGAGTCAACAGCAACAACCATCCACAGAGCACCAGGAGTCAACAGCAACAACCATCCACAGAGCACCAGGAGTCAACAGCAACAACCATCCACAGAGCACCAGGAGTCAACAGCAACAACCATCCACAGAGCACCAGGAGTCAACAGCAACAACCATCCACAGAGCACCAGGAGTCAACAGCAACAACCATCCACAGAGCACCAGGAGTCAACAGCAACAACCATCCACAGAGCACCAGGAGTCAACAGCAACAACCATCCACAGAGCACCAGGAGTCAACAGCAACAACCATCCACAGAGCACCAGGAGTCAACAGCAACAACCATCCACAGAGCACCAGGAGTCAACAGCAACAACCATCCACAGAGCACCAGGAGTCAACAGCAACAACCATCCACAGAGCACCAGGAGTCAACAGCAACAACCATCCACAGAGCACCAGGAGTCAACAGCAACAACCATCCACAGAGCACCAGGAGTCAACAGCAACAACCATCCACAGAGCACCAGGAGTCAACAGCAACAACCATCCACAGAGCACCAGGAGTCAACAGCAACAACCATCCACAGAGCACCAGGAGTCAACAGCAACAACCATCCACAGAGCACCAGGAGTCAACAGCAACAACCATCCACAGAGCACCAGGAGTCAACAGCAACAACCATCCACAGAGCACCAGGAGTCAACAGCAACAACCATCCAGAGAGCACCAGGAGTCAACAGCAACAACCATCCACAGAGCACCAGGAGTCAACAGCAACAACCATCCACAGAGCACCAGGAGGTCAACAGCAACAACCATCCACAGAGCACCAGGAGTCAACCAACAGCAACAACCATCCACAGAGCACCAGGAGTCAACAGCAACAACCATCCACAGAGCACCAGGAGTCAACAGCAACAACCATCCAGAGAGCACCAGGAGTCAACAGCAACAACCATCCAGAGAGCACCAGGAGTCAACAGCAACAACCATCCACAGAGCACCAGGAGTCAACAGCAACAACCATCCACAGAGCACCAGGAGTCAACAGCAACAACCATCCACAGAGCACCAGGAGTCAACAGCAACAACCATCCACAGAGCACCAGGAGTCAACAGCAACAACCATCCACAGAGCACCAGGAGTCAACAGCAACAACCATCCAAGAGCACCAGGAGTCAACAGCAACAACCATCCAGAGAGCACCAGGAGTCAACAGCAACAACCATCCACAGAGCACCAGGAGTCAACAGCAACAACCATCCACAGAGCACCAGGAGTCAACAGCAACAACCATCCACAGAGCACCAGGAGTCAACAGCAACAACCATCCACAGAGCACCAGGAGTCAACAGCAACAACCATCCACAGAGCACCAGGAGTCAACAGCAACAACCATCCACAGAGCACCAGGAGTCAACAGCAACAACCATCCACAGAGCACCAGGAGTCAACAGCAACAACCATCCACAGAGTACTCAGGACCACTGCTAAC
>OZ038404.1:13454927-13746816 GCA_964036045.1 Eutreptiella sp. 'Long Island Sound 2002' | reverse complement strand
TGCACTTTTCAGCCATTTATGCTATGTTGGGGGTTTTGGCAACCTTGGTGAACCCGTGGTACCCACCCTGAGGGGTGTGAGTGGGGATGTTGTGACAGTATATGCCTACTAGGATACGAAAGGACGTTTTTTGCAGTCTGTAGCCTTGCTGAGGGCCGTTCACAACCCGTGCCAAAGACGCGAAATGGCTGTTTCCACCAATAATGGCCTAGTGAATGGGGAGGTACACAACCTGCTTCTGCAGTTTTTCACCCTAGGCAGCTCAAAAATCGAAGTTTTCGAAACTTGTTTTTTTGATATTGTCACCACTTAAAATGACCATCCAAGGTATGTAAAGCATATTTTAGGCCGTATTTATGTAGTTTTTACCCTATTTAGGGTGTGTGTGGCTTGGGGTAGAATCTCTGCGAGGTGGACTTGCCGAAGGCAATAGAATGGAAAATCACCTCGCAGAGGTTGTTAGATCAAAGCCAGGCAGGCGTATATATTGGGAAAACGCCACATACCCCCCCATTTTGGCCTTTTTGGGGCTATTCGCGTACCCTACCCCAAGGGGTTGAATTGTTAATTTAACCCCTTGTAAAGTTATTATTTTGTCCAATAAATACAGCCCCCAATGAGTTTTTGGTCCGGACCCCCCCAGACCCCCCCACTTGAAACCCACTTTTTTGATGTTTTGAGGGAGGGGGGGGGGGTGGGGGTGGGGGGGGGGTCAAAAATGTCGAAAAAAATGACCCCCCCTTTTTTTTGGTCGAAAATCATGAATCTTTTGGTTTTTTTCGATTTTGAGCCGAAAAAGTGTTTCCGGGTCCCGACTCCATGGGGTTTGTATGGGGCGGAGTGGGACGAGCGCTGATGCAGCTTATGCACTTTTCAGCCATTTTTGCTATGTTGGGGGTTTTGGCAACCTCGGTGACCCGTGGTACCCACTTTGAGGGGTGTGAGTGGGGATGTTGTGACAAGATATGCCTACTAGGATACGAAAGGACGTTTTTTGCAGTCTCTAGCCTCCCTTGGGGCCGTTCACAACCCGTGCCAAAGACGCGAAATGACTGTTTCCAGTAATAATGGCCTAGTGAATGGGCCGGTACACAACCTGCTTATGCAGTTTTTCACCCCGGGCAGCTCAAAAATCGAAGTTTTCGAAACCTGTTTTTTTGATATTGTGACCACCCAAAATGACCATCCAAGGTATGTAAAGCATGTTTTAGGCCGTATTTACCTGTTTTTCAACCTTTTTGGGTATTAGGTCCGGGGGGGGGGGGGGGTCTCCCAAGTGATTGGTACACAACCTGCTAATGCAGTTTTTCACGCTCGGCAGCTCAAAAATCGAAGTTTTCGAAACTTGTTTTTCTGATATTGTGACCACCCAAAATGACCACCCAAGCTATATAAAGCATGTTTTAGGCCGTATTTACATGTTTTTCACCCTATTTGGGTAATAGGTCCGTGGGGGGGGGGGACCTCCCAAGGGGTTGGTACACAACCTGCTTATGCAGGTTTTCACCTTGGGCAGCTCAAAAATCGAAGTTTTCGAAACTTGTGTTTTTGATATTGTGACCACCCAAAATGATCATCCAAGGTATGTAAAGCATGTTTTAGGCTGTATTTACGTGTTTTTCACCCTATTTGGGTAATAGGTCCGTGGGGGGGGGGGGACCTCCCAAGGGGTTGGTACACAACCTGCTTATGCAGGTTTTCACCCTAGGCTGCTCAAAAATCGAAGTTTTCGAAACTTGTGTTTTTGATATTGTGACCACCCAAAATGATCATCCAAGCTATGTGAAGCATGTTTTAGGCCGTATTTACGTGTTTTTCACCCTATTTGGGTAATAGGTCCGTGGGGGGGGGGGGGGGGGGCCTCCCAAGGGGTTGGTACACAACCTGCTTATGCAGGTTTTCACCTGGGGCAGCTCAAAAATCGAAGTTTTCGAAACTTGTGTTTTTGATATTGTGACCACCCAAAATGATCATCCAAGGTATGTAAAGCATGTTTTAGGCTGTATTTACGTGTTTTTCACCCTATTTGGGTATTGGGTCCGGGGGGGGGGGGGGGGGGTCTCCCAAGGGATTGGTACACAACCTGCTTATGCAGGTTTTCACCCTAGGCTGCTCGAAAATCGAAGTTTTCGAAACTTGTTTTTTTGATACCGTGATCACCTAAAATGATCATCCAAGGTATGTAAAGCATGTTGTAGCCCGTATTTATGTAGTTTCCACCCTATTTTGGGTGTGTGTTGCTCGGGGTAGATTCTCTGCGAGGTGGACTTGCCGAAGGCAATAGAATTGAAAAACAATTTTTCACCCTGACATGGGGGTCCCGGTCGCTGAGCTGGGTTGGGGGAGGGGGAGGGTCAAATTATTTTGTCATGATTTTCATCCATGATTGAATTCTCCATAAAATTCGGAGTATTTTGAGTATAGACACATGCAAAAAAAATGTTTTTACCCCCTCAGTGGTCCTGTGGGTGCCTTAAAACCCCTCTGGACCCCCCCCCCCCTCTTACAAACAATGTCTGCTGTGGAGTGCAAGCCTCTTTTGTGATTTGCTGTCTGTTCCCCCTCTTTGCTGTTGGTCACACACCCTGATATTCTCTTGAAGCATTTAGGTCAGTGGAATTCTGCACCCCAGCCATCCGCACGAGCCGCCATGGCAGTAAGTGTTGGTGAGTGGCAAACTTTCCCATTTCCCCGTCGCTGAGTGCACTGCGCTGATTTCTTCATAAATGGAACTGTGGGGAAGGTCTTCAACCCTGGGGACAACAACGGGGAAAATGGAACTGTGGAAACGGAGTGTTCCGTCCCATTTTCCTCTCATTTTCCCCATCTCTGTTTCTTTTTTCTCCGAATTCCCCCGTTGTTCTCCCACTGCGGAAGTTGTTCCGATATTTTCCATCCTGGTTTCTTCATGATTCCCTATTTCCCTCCGTTTTCACCTATTCCCCCCCATTTTCCCACATCATTCTCCATTTCTCCCAACTCTTCTGAATTTCCGCCATTTTCCTCATCTTGCCAGACTCCAAAAACCTGGTTTGGTGAGGTGGTGAGCTCAGTGGCGGTGAGCGCGGATGCTTGGCACTCACATTTGACCTTCTGTTACACACTGTGGAATCCATTTTCTTCCCTTACAGGACCCTTAACATGCCCAGTGGACACACTGAGGTCCTCGGTCACATTGTCACTTTGGTGCGCTTTGATGCCAGCGGTGGAAGCGTCACCGAGGAGAACGTTCAATTCGAGATGACCATTCCGAATATTGGTTCAGGATACTCTGTTTTCCGCTATCCTGACACATCGAGCGACGGCACTGAGCTCCTAGCCGACGGTGGAAGCACTGGGTCGTGCGCATCTCCTTCACCCACGTGCATTTCAGTGACCAGTCTTCGGACATCCAGCTTTGGAGTTTTCGCAGCGGGTGCAAGTTCAAGCCCAAGCCCAAGCCCAAGCCCAAGCCCAAGCCCAAGCCCAAGCCCAAGCCCAAGCCCAGGCAGCAGCAGCAGTGACAACTATTGGTGGATTGGATTGGCAGCTGGTTTGCCTGGTGGTCTACTACTAGGCGTCTTGTTGTCTCAAAGTTTTTTGTGGTGGAGAGCATCAATAGATGAGTGTCCTCCTGATGCAGAACTTGATTATTCTGAGATAGATGTTTCCTATCTCCCTGAGACAGATGCTTCCTATCTCCCGCATGTTCACGCAACGCCTGAGCCTGTCTTGCACTACTAGTTTGTTTGCCATTTTGTGGTCTTTCTGCATTATCTGCGGGTTGCACACACTGATACAAGAGATCCAAGGGCAGTCTTCAGTGTCCATATCGATCAGCAACATGTTCACGCATTGTGAAAGTGTTTAAATCTGAAAGGTAGTGTAGAACAACATTAGTGCCTGCATGTATGTGCACTGCACCCAATGCCATGGCCCTAAAACCGGACAGCCAGTCGTTTACCTGCAGCAGGTATGCTGCATACGCCTGTCAAGTGCTCCTTGTTCTCCTCAGACCTGACCAGCAGTGCTGGCAGGCCACAATGTTGAATTTCAGCCACCAGGCAACCAGGCAGCTGGTTTGCCTGGTGGTCTGATACTAGGTTTCTTATTGGAACAGGTTCCTTCTTTTTGGAAGGCATCTGAGGCACCGTTGAGCTCAACAGATGAGTATCGGGCAGGGTGGTCTTTTAGAAGCCTGTGACTTTTTTTTTTGCTAAGGACCGCCCTCAGGGACCACCAACCGCAGACGGCCAACCGCCTGGCCTGGCTGTGCAACTGTGTCTGTTGCATCTAAGGCAATGCATTTCTCCATGTATTTCGCAGAACACTTCGTTTTTTGGAATTTCAGCTTGTAGTCAGCTGCATGTACGGCCATAGGTTGTTTTTTTTTTTTGGAAACACAAGTTCTGAGTCCCATGCAAGGATGTGCAAAACCAGGAAGGGCCAGCCTATTATCCCCCCCCCCCTGGTTTGCATTTGTCTGTTTTTTAATTAGGTCACCCCCCCCCCCCCTGCGGAAGAACCACCGTGCGCAAGAACCCCTCCCCCCACCCGCCTTCTGCGGCACTACCTTTTTTCACCACAGAATTCGGTTTTTCATGGTTATGGTGGATGCAGGACAGCTATTCAGCCCTTTGGTGTTCATTTGTCAACGCATTTGACTGTGGATGGCTCCAAAGCCCAAGGCAGCACCGAAGCCTGGCCCCAAGGGGCAGCACAGACAGGCAGTCAGGATGGTGTATCACAGGAAGAAGGGTTTCCTGTCAGAACCAGTTGAACATTAGATCATTCCATGCTAATGAGAAGGTGCACTGCAGCCCAGTCTGCTGAGATTCGCCCCTTTTGTGTTCATTTGTCAATGTGTGTATCGTTGCTGTATGGCACAACTGATTCTCCACTTGCACCTGGCTTGGCCGTGCAACTGTGTCTGTTGCATCCAAGGCAATACATTTCTCTATGTATTTCGCAGAATGCTTCGTGTTTCGGAATTTCAGGTTGTTCCTGCACCGCTGTGACCCGCATGTACGGCCATGGCTCCTTGACATGCGACTGGCCACAGTGTGCATGTCAACGTACAGACCAGTTTACAGCATCTGCACCCACCAACCAAAGCCCATTTGGGCGTGGAATGCTGTGAACTGTGAGCCAGTGGTGGCATGCTGTTCCCAATGGGGTTAGCACTTTTCTGTTGTTCCGCAATTTGCTGTATGGCGCAACAGATTCTCCATTTGCACCTGGCCTGGCTGTGCAACTATGTCTGTTGCATCCAAGGCAATACATTTCTCTATGTATTTTGCAGAACACTTCGTGTTTAGTAATTTCAGGTTGTTCCTGCACCGCTGTGCACCGCATGTACGGCCATGGCTCCTTGACATGTGACTGGCCACAGTGTGCATGTCAATGTATGGGCCAGTCTACAGCATCTGTGGCAGCAACAGGAGAAATCAGTCATACAATCTTGCTATGTCACATCTTTAGGAAGATTCGTGTCCATGGGATAGGGAAGGGAAGGGACAGAGAGATGAACAAATTAACAGGTGCCAACAATAATAGTTAGCTTGGAAGAGGCTGAGGCACCTCCTATTTTCTATGAAAAAGAAACAGACCATGTCACTTTTGAAAGACATGCGTTGTCATGAATGTTAATGCCCGCTAAAAGCATTTGAGATTGCACCATGCATGGCACAGAAAAGAGGTCCTGTATTTTGTTTTTAGATGCGCAGTAGTAGGTGAACAGTTTGACGACAAGATGCCAGAGGTTTTTTATCATTTAGGTGGCGAACCAGTGAATTCACCAGTATCTAGCGTCAAGTGGCTGCAGATGAAAGGGGGATGGTAGAAAGTTTCAATTTCAGTTCTGATTTAATGACCCTGAAATTCGTCCAATTACTGAATAGAACAGCAGCAAAAAGTTGTGGTGCTCCAATGGAAATGTGGTAGACACTTTGGGGCTACAATGTTTTGCATAGCTACCCTCTTACTCATGGGCTTTTTTTGACATTTCATCCATGCATCTCAAGACCATTTTTTTATCTGCTTTTTTTTTCAAACAATGGGCAGGGATGGAGCAAAAGGGCAACAAAAAATTGGCATCAAAAATAAAACGCAATGCATCTTTCAATGGTAGCAAGGTTAGGGCCACACATGCTAGATAGTTTCAAAAGCGGATAGGATAGTTGATGGATAGAGGATATCTTCTGCAAAGAGCAAGGTGGAAATCTGTCCCCGCAGATTTGTTCATCTAATCCCACGCTACACGCTACGGTGGGGATCCCCGATACGGCAGGGGTGAGGTAGCCACTTTGCCCACTTGTGGGCCACTTCTGATCTTGCCCCCCGCTTTGAAGCGGTGGGGATCCCCGATACGGCAGGGGTGAGGTAGCCACTTTGCCCACTTGTGGGCCACTTATGA
Source organism: Eutreptiella sp. 'Long Island Sound 2002' (assembly GCA_964036045.1). Taxonomy (NCBI): domain Eukaryota; phylum Euglenozoa; class Euglenophyceae; order Eutreptiales; family Eutreptiaceae; genus Eutreptiella; species Eutreptiella sp. 'Long Island Sound 2002'. Next base: position 13,740,422 of record OZ038404.1, on the reverse strand, counting down.
TCTTGCCCCCCGCTTTGAAGCGGTGGGGATCCCCGATACGGCAGGGGTGAGGTAGCCACTTTGCCCACTTGTGGGCCACTTCTGATTTTGCCCCCCGCTCTGAAGCGGTGGGGATCCCCGATACGGCAGGGGTGAGGTAGCCATTTCACCCACTTGTGGGCCACTTCTGATTTTGCCCCCTGCTCTGAAGCGGTCAGGATCCCTGATACGGCAGGGGTGAGGTAGCCACTTTGCCCACTTGTGGGCCACTTCTGATTTTGCCCCCCGCTCTGAAGCAGTGGGGATCCCCAATACGGCAGGGGTGAGGTAGCCACTTTGCCCACTTGTGGGCCACTTCTGATTTTGCCCCGCGCTCTGAAGCGGTGGGGATCCCCAATACGGCAGGGGTGAGGTAGCCACTTTGCCCACTTGTGGGCCACTTCTGATTTTGCCCCCCGCTCTGAAGCGGTGGGGATCCCTGATGCGGCAGGGGTGAGGTAGCCACTTTGCCCACTTGTGGGCCACTTCTGATTTTGCCCCCCGCTCTGAAGCGGTGGGGATCCCCGATACGGCAGGGGTGAGGTAGCCACTTTGCCCACTTGTGGGCCACTTCTGATTTTGCCCCCCGCTCTGAAGCGGTGGGGATCCCCGATACGGCAGGGGTGAGGTACCCACTTTGCCCACTTGTGGGCCACATCTGATTTTGCCCCCCGCTCTGAAGCGGTGGGGATCCCCGATACGGCAGGGGTGAGGTAGCCATTTCGCCCACTTGTGGGCCACTTCTGATTTTGCCCCCCGCTCTGAAGCGGTGGGGATCCCCGATACGGCAGGGGTGAGGTAGCCATTTCGCCCACTTGTGGGCCACCTCTGATTTTGCCCCCCGCTCTGAAGCGGTGGGGATCCCCGATACAGTAGGGGTGAGGTAGCCACTTTGCCCACTTGTGGGCCACTTCTGATTTTTCCCCCCGCTCTGAAGCGGTGGGGATCCCCGATACGGCAGAAATGAGGTAGCCATTTCGCCCACTTGTGGGCCACTTCTGATTTTGCCCCCCGCTCTGAAGCGGTGGGGATCCCCGATACGGCAGGGGTGAGGTAGCCACTTTGCCCACTTGTGGGCCACTTCTGATCTTGCCCCCCGCTTTGAAGCGGTGGGGATCCCCGATACGGCAGGGGTGAGGTAGCCACTTCGCCCACTTGTGGGCCACCTCTGATTTTGCCCCCCGCTCTGAAGCGGTGGGGATCCCCGATACGGCAGGGGTGAGGTAGCCACTTTGCCCACTTGTGGGCCACTTCTGATTTTGCCCCCCGCTGTGAAGCGGTGGGGATCCCCGATACGGCAGGGGTGAGGTAGCCACTATGCCCACTTGTGGGCCACTTCCGATTTTGCCCCCCGCTCTGAAGCGGTGGGGATCCCCGATACGGCAGGGGTGAGGTAGCCACTTCGCCCACTTGTGGGCCACCTCTGATTTTGCCCCCCGCTCTGAAGCGGTGGGGATCCCCGATACAGTAGGGGTGAGGTAGCAACTTTGCCCACTTGTGGGCCACTTCTGATTTTCCCCCCCGCTCTGAAGCGGTGGGGATCCCCGATACGGTTGAAATGAGGTAGCCATTTCGCCCACTTGTGGGCCACTTCTGATTTTGCCCCCCGCTCTGAAGCGGTGGGGATCCCCGATACGGCAGGGGTGAGGTAGCCACTTTGCCCACTTGTGGGCCACTTCTGATTTTGCCCCCCGCTCTGAAGCGGTGGGGATCCCCGATACGGCAGGGGTGAGGTAGCCATTTCGACCACTTGTGGGCCACTTCTGATTTTGCCCCCCGCTCTGAAGCGTTGGGGATCCCCGATACGGCAGGGGTGAGGTAGCCACTTTGCCCACTTACGGAGAAGGTTTTATAGTGATTTCAACACTGTGTGTTTGTTGTGCCTCTCTTGCTGCTTGCTGCTGATGTAGGGTTCCTGCTGCTTGTTTTTGATGAGAAAAATGTTTTATTGCTGAAATACAACCAATCCTGGATAACCCAAGGCAGAGATAAGCAAGTAGAAGACGATCAGGATCAAAGCATGAAGGGCTGCAGTCACAATGTGTTAGATAAAGACAACTATCAACAATAGACCACAGCAATTAGCACAGATTGCAACTCAGGATGAAATATTTTACATGTTTGAGAAAACCTGATAGGAAAACTGCCCCAAGGGCTCACTCTCATCCACAGTGCCATCTTGAGATGTGCACTCTTTGTGTTTGGGTCCCATAGGTGCTGAGGTGGCATGGCTTGTGGCACTGAGGTCACTGCCATGTCACATGGGACAATCCTACTTAGCTAGGCTGACTGGGTATTGAACCCAGGACCTCTCAAAAAGAGGTGCCCCAGCCCCCTAGGGTGCATACCACTAGGATAGCTAAGAATTCATGAGAAAACATAGACAAATTCATAGGCTCTGCCCTCAGTATATCAGTGCCTCAGCAACCCAGGAAAAGATGTTTTAGTGTCTATAGCTTGGGGATAAAGGGGTCCACACAACATCCTGATTTACTGTTTGGTTCCATAGGTCAAAATGTGTTATCACCCATTTTGGTTGGGCCAATACTAAGATAAAAATGCATGAGTGCTTAGAGCATCTCTAATACAACTAAAGTCTACCCTGTAGCATTGGAAAAGCACTTTTTCTTACTCCCCCCTTGTGCTGTGGTGGCCACCACTGTCGCATTTTCAGGAAAAAGGGATTTTTTCTTGGCCTTGCCTTGGTTTCCACACCTACATTAAAATACCTATAGCTTCCCTAACACTGGAAAAGAGCGCTTTACCATGGCCAGCGGCTCTTGCTGCATTGTTGATGACAATCTCCAACAGAAAACTCAGCGCTCTTGACCCTGCCGGGGTTCCTGTGGCTTGGTGGGGTTAGAATAGGGCATGCCAAGACCATATGCATTTGCATCCCTCCCTCCAAGCTGCAGCGTAACACAACCCAACGCCAGACTCTCATAGGACACTCGACCCGTGTCTCATTGAACCTGGTGGAGCCACCTGTCCTGGTACTGGGGCGAGGGTGCGCCGATTTAATTAGAATTGCCCCTTGGAGGGGTCTTGATTCTGGTTCAGTCTCCTGCGGCTGCCTTTCGGCCCGAACAGCGGCCTACTCAACGAGGCTTTGCGAGGAGGTCTGTACAACAGAGGAATGGGAGGATGAGGGACGAATCCACGCAAACGCGAAGCGAGAACACCTAAATCCGTCAAATGACGGCCTCGAATTTTTCTGAAGGCACACACCTGGACAGAATCCAATTGTGCATCGGATGCACATTTTTATAAAATTTGTAGTCATCTCTTGATTTCTTAAATCAAGAAATTCTTACGCAGAAAAAGGCGGCGCGCAGGAGCGGCTCCTAGCGAAGCGACGGAAAATAAAGAAATAATGAAATTATAAACGTATGTCTAACATAATGCCAAAAATGACGAGACACACATAGATAGATACAAATCGTGATTCCACCCACGTTGCCAGACACAATGAAAATTCAAGAATTCAATAAACATACAAAAGGATTTCGATGAATCAGGTATAAACCTCAGGTGTGCTCGTCTCGTATGCCGCATGCACATTGCTCGTCTCGCGTCTCCGTGAACGTCCCCTGTAGCAGCGCTAACAAACGATAGAGGGATAAGACTGTAAGATTGCCGATGATTAGAGGTAAGATCAGGGTGATTAGACATACACACAAGTGCATAGCGACATTTTTCGCTTGTGCTTCGTTTTCTTCCTCGCCTTGCTTCACTGTCCAGCGGTAGGTAAGGTAGGTAAGCCCAGGTGGGGCCACCCCCTGGTGAAGTTCCTGATTGTGGATAAGATTAGGAGGAAAGACTGATCAAGGTTGTCAGGTTGAAAAACTCGTGCATGCTCATGCATTCACACACGCATTAAAGGGTTAGGCCACGCGTGGTGCGCTCGGTACAACCCTTGTCTAGGTTACCCAGGGGCTCCACCCCACGTTCTATAAGAGAACGTGTGGAGTTCCTTAAGCTTGCTTGCTTGTACTGAGGTTTGAGGACAGCGCTTTATAGGGCTACCTGAGAAGCGTATAATACGTGGAGGTAGTCTTGGTTCCTCAGCCGCAAACCTCAGTCATCTGCCTTTGCTTTACAGGTGGCAAGGTCAGGGTGATTGGTGCAGCAGCGTTCGCCTTTTTTTTCCTGACCTGCTAAACAAGGGCGCTAATACACAAACAAATAACTCCGCCTCTGCCTGTGGCAGGGCCAGGAGTCCGACTGCATCGACTTCCGCGCTGTGCACGCCACCTGTGCGCCTTTCCCCTCCAAGCCCCAGCAGGGAAACGTGCTGTGACGTCCCTGTTAGGACACAGTTGCTTAGCAGTGCTGTGTTCTCTTGTCTTCTTCACAGGTGGGTCATTAGGAACCACGACTTCATCGTCCACGCCACACAGTAGAGCGTGCGTGTAGGAGTGGTAATCCTGAGTGGGGGCTTGAGCCAGTTGCAGTAGCGCTCGCCTACCAGGATGGTGCCACTGTAGGGTGTGTAGGACCTGTAGTACGTGTGTCACTGTCCCACCCGTTTCCTGCAATTTTAGCAGGGTTGGTGGGCAGTGACAGTGGTTAGGTCAGGATTTTGGCCATGATAGCAAACAGGCGTTTTCATGCCTTCATAGCTTTTGGCCACCCCTCCCCTGTAGTAGCCAGGTAGGTAGGAAAAACAATACCTGGACTCAGAACTGGGTATTTCCCCCAAGGTTTTGCGCCAGCACAGAAACTGGGCGCTTAGGGGAAAAGAGACCCGGGGCGTACCCCGTGGCACCGGTTAAGACAATCCTCCAGGTTTAGCAAGCGGGCAGACTTGGGTATAATTAGGACACCACTTCTGCGGCTTGCTCTCAGGACCCTAGGAATAGCACACCCACACATATGCTTAGGCAGGTAAGGGTATGGTTCAGTCCCTAGCTTTAGTCTTGGAGGCAAGCGTCTCAGCGAGCCTCAGCAACTCACCGAGGTTGTTCTGGGACAAGTAGTCAACCAGAACTGAGTTTAGGCGTCCCTCAGGTAGAACAAACGCAGAGAAGGGCTCCCAGGTGGCCTCTTCGACTCCAAACCCTTCCCAGAGGGTGAGGAAGCGCCAACCCTGGCGATAGCGGTGGCGTAGGACAGACTTCACCAGGTAGAAGCCCTCCTTAGCCATCTCCTCGGCGTTCATGTCGGGGAGTTCCTCTTCAACTTCCATAGGGCTGGCAGCCCCTTGTAGGTCTGAGGCGGCGATTTCCTCGTCGTTAAGCTCCCACTCTTCCCCACAGAGGTCTTCTGGATCATAGTAGCGCTTCAGATGTTGAGCAGCGCACACCAGGGTCCCCCCTAGACGGGGGGAACACCGCACTGTTATACGGTGTCCATCCACAGATAGAATCTTGTAGGGCCCGAAGTATGGGTCATCGCTGGTAGAGCATGGCCAGGCGGGTAGTCGGCTGTGGTGCACCAGCACCCAGTCCCCCTCTTGGTAGGTGGCTGGTACTCGGTGCTTGTTCTTCTTGTTCCACTGACGCTCCCTCACTCTCTGGAGCATAGCCTTGGCCTTGTCCACCTTCGCTTGTTGCTCTTGGACCCTTTCACCCACAGAAGAATGGGTGTCTTCTGATAGGGAGCATGTAGGAACCACGCCGGGCGCCCTAGGAATAGCTCATGGGGCGAGTAGCCAGTAGTGAAGCGGTACCCAGAACCTATGGCCCATGGCCCGGAGGCCTGTGGTCAGTCACACCCGTTGTGGCCCATGGCCCGGAGGCCTGCGAGCCGTCATACCCGTGCGGAAGCCGTTGATACCGGCTATCCCCGTTCTCTAACCCGTGAAATCTGGAATCCGATTTCTAACCAATAAATCGATGTAGAATTACTGTGATTTTATTGTCTTGATCGATTTTCGGTCAGAAATCGGTGAAATACCCGATTTCTACCGCGATTTCTAATTGTCGTGAAATCGCCGCCTGATGTCGCCTGTTCGCGCGCCTTCGTCGCTTCTCCGTGGCGAGTTTTGTGATTGACTTTTCTCGAGTACCTGTGAGGTTCTAAGAGAACTTAAGGGCTGAATCTAGAGGGTATTTTATGAACTTTCATCTGGTGTATTCACCAGAATTTTTCGCCGTTGCGTTTTCGAGAAAATCAGCGCGCAAGGCTTTCCGTCGATCGTGCGAACTCATGCTTCTCAAGGACCAAGAGTTCGCACGGAACCCTACGTCTCCCCCCTATGTCTTTCATCCATGCCCCTTTCACGCGGGCATATCATCTTGCTTAGGGAAGCGGGCGATGGCGGTGTTTTAGGCAGCCTATGGGTCTCGCAAACCCAAGTCGTTTGCGTGCGCAAACGCTAACTTTGTGCCCTTGTGAGCATGAACGTTAATGACCGAACACAATGCTCACACGACCAAAAGCCCGAGGCCATTTTCGTTTTACGAGCCAACTCAACGATGGCTCCACGCAATTCAATGCGTACCAAAACTCTATTTTCAAAAGAGGGCAAGTTTTGGTCGAAAATTAGGCCAAAATGGCCAAACCCCCGAGGCTCGTATTCGAAGCCTATGGGGAGTTGAGCCTCGAACCAAGGCAATATGTAAAGTAGAGACCACGAAGGACATCGTGGATGGCTTGGTTGATTTTTACAACCTTGTCTTCTGTTTTATATTATTTCGCCTTGTGAGCACGCCTGCCACATTGCCTCTTTGCACACGCGCTCATATGCAAGCACTATGTAAGTGCGGCTAACCCCCATCTGCTCAGATTTTCACTGATCTAACCCAGATTGGCTACATTTTGGTCATTTTCTCTGCTTCGGCGGAATCGCCGCCTCGCAGCTCAGTCTCAGGATCAGACCTATATATTTCTGATGTGCCGGATCTGATTCCGCGGTCCATTCATCGTAAATCCGTCGCGTTCCGATCATTTTCCCGGAATCGCCAACTGCCGCTGTCGCGCCCGGTGAGCCAAATCAGCCAAATATTTTTCACAATCGGATTTATATAAATCTTTTCAGATAGTTTTGGACACTCAGATGTACTTAGAATAATCCGCATCAATTTTCTTCATAGACTGGGATTTTCTGCCGGATAACAATCAACATGGATCTTGCTTCTGTTGTTGCTGCTCTCGCCTCCGTTGGTGTCCGTGTATCCGGTTCTACCCCCAACAGCAGCGTTCAGGTCGACTCCTCGCGTGCCTGCCCCACTGGTCTTGCCGGCCCCGAGCCCTCCGGCACCTTCCACGACCCAGGGCAGCACTTTCATGGTAGCAGAGGCTACCTGAATGTTGTTCCTTTGGTGTCCCAACCACAGCCCGCTCCCCAGTACGGCCCCGTAGACCCCGCCGGTTCTCGAGAAGTAACGATTACACTGCCTTGGTGCTGCGCGAACGAGGCCTTGAGAGGAATGCCTTGCGCGAGTCCAAGCTGCCCAAGAAGGGCACAAATCAGCAGCTGTGAGGACCCAAATTACCCTAATCCCAGTCGAAATTGGCCATCAAGCAGCTGGAATCCGCCAGCCTACGGCGATGGCAACGCTCCGGTAGACCTTACGGAGCTGGCAGGTACCAACATTCCTTACCAATGTCCAACATTTGAGACCACGGACGCCGATCTTGACGACATTGAGATGGGTGGTCCAGGTGAGGTACCTAGCTATAATCGACCAGCCTCTTGGGCACAATGGGACGACCATTTGTCCCTAGAAGTGACCCGTAACCTTGAGGCCCTTGAGGCCCTTTGTCTCTTAGCCACGTCTAAGTTGATCGGACAAGAAAGAATCGCCTCTGATTTTTTAATGGAATATTTTTTCCTCCTTCAAGAAGAAATTAATACCAGGATGTGGTGGCGTTCTCAAGAAGATGACTCTTTTGCCATTTTTTTGCAGATCTGGGAGGCAAGTCCCTTCCCGAAGGAGAAGACCAAGGCACCTGTTGCCGGGCCCTCCGCCCCTCATCCCCCTGTTTCCATCCGCGACGATCTAGCCGCTGCGGTTGAGGAAGGAATTTTAGAGGCGGCCAGGCAGGCAAGCCTGGAAATTAGGGCTGAAGGAGCTCCCCAAGTGGACTCCTGGCTGCGGACCACCGAGATCAGCGGTCCGACAGCCTGCTCAGGCCCTTCAGGACACGGTATGTACTGTCCTGCCGACTGTTCCTGCAGATTCCAGCGAGATACTGAGCTCCAATTGCTCAAAGATCAAATGCAACTCATCATTCAAACGCTGGGAATAAAAAATCTTTTCAAGACGCACATGCGGTCTGAGGGCGCATCATCGGTGGAACAAGCAACAGAACCGTCGGAGGAGGCGACAGAAATTTTTTCAATTGCTCCTTCGGTGGACTCCAAGACCACCGATGCAAGGATCAGCAGGACCAAGCTAAAGGAAAGGGTTAAAATCTCTCGATCTGAGAGTAGGACGGCGAAGGCTAGGACTGAGGCTCCCGTGGGGGGCCGGCCACGGGCCGCTGCGGTGGACACACGCAAGTGAGCAGGCAGGCAAAGCACTACGCTCACAAGGGCATCAATGCGTTGTCATGTGACAAAGCGTTTCAGATTCCTTGCCACTCTGCAAAGAGGGAACGAAAGTATGTACAGCAACACATCAGGATATGTACACATGGGGTTAAGACTGGACTGAGGTAAGGGCATCACAGGACCATAGACACTCAGTCGCAACTCATATCCCAATCCTAGGTCCGACCCTCTCAGTGGCTGATGGGGGCGGGGGCTCAAACACAACCCATGCCCTGCTCAGTCCGGACCCTGAAACCCTGCCAATAGGGGGGGTGTCCCGCCCAGCCACAGGCGAGTTCCTGGAAACCAAGGGGGCTTCAAGGTCAACCAACAGTGGCTCCCTATGCTCCCTTAATGGCAGGTCCCAACTCCACTCTGAGCCAGAGATATGGCCCCGCCATTATCACCCAGGAGTTGGCAGCTGAAAATGGGCTATTTCAGCCCAAACTGAAATTAACTCGAAAATCCCCAGAATTGACCCCTCGTCCGGACCCGCCAGAGGTAGGGACGAGGCAACTGACCCTATGCCCTTCGAGTACGAACCCCCTGGAGCCCTCACCCAACCTGGTTCCCTCTGAGGTCCCGGCATCAGGGCAACACGGATGAGTCATGTGGGGTCATGATGCCAAAATCACCAAAATTGGCGTCATTCCCACGCGTGGCTCGCCCGGCCAAGGTAAGGCCAATGGCTCACAGGGTAGGAGGCAGGACCTAGGACTTATATCTGAGTGTACAACTTGGATTTAGGTCCAGGCTCCCTATGGGCTTAGAGAAATGGGGCCGCCAATTGACCACACGGAAGGGGGAAATTGGGGTCCCAAAATTGGGTCATTTTGGCTGCCTGAAATGAGCCAAAGTTCGGTGTGCTCCCAATAGTATATCTCCACGCCGGCTTGGAGATCGGATCCGCCATTCCATACGCGATCCACCAGGAGTCCAATTGAGACTCCCATGCCCTTGGCTCTCAAAGATCTCCATGCCACTCGGCGTGGTGACGATCCCAATTGGGTCCACAAATGTCAAAATTGCAAAATTGCCCACACTCACTTTGGGCTAGCGCCTTAACGAAGGCGGCTCCGCTTCGCCCACGTGGTGTGTGGACCATGGGGACCATTACCCATAACACCCATGTCATGTATGGTCCATTGGTCCATGCGTCCGGCGTGCACGAAGGTTAGAACATGGGGCACGGCGGGCAGCAAAAGTGAAAAAATGCTCAAAATGGCCAAAAATGCGCACACTCATGGTTGGGGCAAATGAGGCACATGCCCGACTCGGACCGGAGTGTGCCATAGGATTGGTATCAAGTCATGTTGGTCCAACATATCTTTTGGGCGTCGCCCAACTCCTCCAATATTGGGAATGGCAGGGTCGCCAAGTGAGCCCATGATTTGGGATAGTCCCAAATCGCCAACATGGCAGCCACGGTATGCCAAGCTTAAGAGGAGTTATTCGCCGGGTCCAAGATATGTTGGGCACCGAAGTATGTACCCTCATATCATACTTGGGTCATGATGTCAATTGAGCGCAACGTTGAAATACACGGTCGCCACTTGACATCATGACGGGCCAAAAATGGCAAAATTGGCACAAGCACACACAAAAGTGCCTTGAAAGGTGCATAATTATATTATAATATCTTTGGCTTGGATCGTGCAATCACTTAATCCTTCTAAACACAATGACTTGACACCAATGACCTTCGATCCCACATATGTGCTCCACTTGGGGCGCCTTGAAAGGTTACGAGCGCTACTTCCCAAGTGGGCACACGAAAATATGGAAAATTGTAAAACACACACCTTGCTCCCAACGCATCGCTTCGGGTTCACCACACAAGCTTCCCTTCACGAAGGTTAGGCTTGCAATTGATCGTGGGGAGTATGGAGAAGGGGCTTGCACAATATGAGGTCCATTGGCGGGCTTGTCTTGGAGCAATGGACCCGCCAAATGGGCACGCAACACCACACATGGCACATACCACATATTGCCCAAAAAGGCAGCTCCCACCACGATATGTCATGCCCCTCCAAGGGCATAACTTTGTGTCAATCGCTCATAGGAACTCAAGGAGAGTTCCTATGCAACACCAACACTTGCGCGCTACACTCGAAAGTTATCTTAACGCACGCAATGTCATGACCAAAGAGTTATAACGCAAACTCTACCCTCTTGACCATGATCCATTACACTAGCGCGCACGTGTGGAAACGCAAGGCATATGATGCTTCCTAAATTACATCGGGAGTATTGTGAATACATCCCACGTTTCCTTATTGTCGATCTTCGCAAACAACGCGAGATATGACCTTCACAAGTGGCCTCACGAATCAACTTTGTTTTGCCCATATCTTTAAGACAAATGGAGGGCAAGAGAAAAGGCAAGTTGATTCGTGCATAGGGAAACACGTAGGTCCACTCGAAAGAGGTCAAATCAAGTGCGGGGATGTCGAAGTCGAAAATCCGATTTCGACATCCTGAAAAATTCGGATTAAGGTTGCGAGTATTAATTATGAAAATTGCGGAAGCATCCATGCAGTTCCTGGCGACTTTGGAGCCTTCGTGACGGATAGCGTTAAAATTTCCATTAATTACAGTTAAACTGGCGGTTACGGTAAAGTCGCGATCCAACCGCCAGCAGTCAAAACAGTGAGTATCAGAACGGAAGCTTTAAAATTGACGGAAACAATATGAAAATAAAACCCTGTTGATTCCTGATATTCTGATACACAAATCTCCGCTGGCGGTGCATCGGTTGCCGATGCGGGGCTTTACGGCACGGAACGGCACGGAACATGGGGTTAGTGGACCGGAGACCGGTTGTATGCCCTAACCTGGCCATGGGGTTCTGGGTACCGCTTCACCCTCCTCCTTAGAGCAAACCCTGGGGGGGGCTCGATAACACCCAAGCATGGCAGCGGGTACCCAGGACCATCTCCTGAAAAGGGGGGGGGGGGGGGTGTCACATCCTCACTTCAGTAAGCCACAGTAAGATAGGTATGATGCTGTATAAGCTCGTAGCACATGTATAGTATCAAGTATCAAGTCCCGGGTCCTGGCGGCGATTGTTCGGCATCCAAAGGACCCGTTAACCCATACCAGGCGCACCGGGTGCCGGCTGCTACGGTCACCACCACAGTGGCAGTGGCATACACGGCCAACATAGGCGACACACGACGACCGAGGTGGTCCCACAAGTCGAGAGCGACCACAAAGATCCATCAGGCTACCCCAAGCTTCCCAAGGCCCGCCGACTGGGGAGAGTCCCCACGGGTCCTTCCTCGGGCGCACCATGTCCATATCCATACGACGCGAGTCCAGAGTGCCATAGTCGAACTCCTTAAGAACCCCAGATCTTAAGGGTACTCCTCCTGAAGGGATCGGGCATCAAGGCCGTCTTTTCCCTCGCCCTACTGCCACGAAGGCCATACATGAGGGAGTCCTCATGCAGTGTGGGCGGAGGCGTTGACTCCTCAAACCACCAGTTTCCCAGGCAGACTGACCGAGGTCAGGAGCACCGGAGGCCGCCATCCGAATGCAAGTGCGTCTGCGAATCGGTAGGCTCACACTGGGACTGACAGTGGCGGACCGCTGGGAGTGTAGTCAGGCAACTGGGCTTCCCGCCTGGCGCCATCAGGATCTCCACACATCACAGCGAATAGGGCAACACGGTATCACAGGCACTCAAACAGTAGAATCTGTATTCCGGTACTGGTCCAGGCTGGACCAGGCTGTATGAACATGTACACGGCGACTCAGGGCGCCTTTGTATACGATTCGCATCCCTTCGGAGGGGAAAAACAGTCCACACCCCGGTGCTGGGCTGAAGACAGCTACATACAGATGCACATATCCTGGAGGGCAGAAAAAGTAAACAATAATCGGGTAAACAGGCGTGTAAACACACTCTGAACAGAGTGCCAAACCAGGCCCTGGTTAGGATAAGGCATATGCAGGAGGGTGGACAGGAAAACGCCTGAGTTCAGGCATATATAGTCTCCAGACACACGTCGACTGGTCTGGATTCCGCAAATGCCATGGAACCAGACCACACACCAAAAATTCGCAATGCCGATGACAGCGGCATCCGTTGCGCAACGTCGTATGGGCTTCAAGGCCCCAAGAGCTCAGAAATATGAAGGTCAGTCGCCCTACCTGGTTTCCCAAGGATTCAGCAGGGGGGGGAGTGTCGAATAGAATTGAAAGAGAGGGGCCATCCTCCTCTGGATTCAGCAGGGGGGGGTATATGGCCACTCTGTCACCGAAAGATGGAAGAGAGCAAGCAAGTAAGGGACGATTCGTCGGCCTCACAAGCGCTCAAAACGCATCAGGGGAGAGCTCAGGACGCTGATCAGGCACCCCTGGCTGCAATCGCCCGGGTGAGTGCTGCCAAGTCCGAGACGTGGATCTTGGTCTTGTGCTTGCGGATGTACTTCATGAAGGGAGTATTGACCCGCGGCACGAACGAGGAGACGGGTTCCCAGGTGTCGTGGGACGGCCCATAGCCTCGCCAACGAACCTTGAACTCCAGACCTCCGGGTGCCGAGACCTTCGGACGCTGAGCCAGGATCTTCTCGACAGTATAGTCGTCCTGCTCAGCATAGTCGTCGTCCGAATCGGCCTCATGTTTGGCGTAGTCCAGGGACACATGTCGGCCACGGAGGTCGGGTTCCCGCACACGGAGTTGACTCTCGTGGCGCTCCCGGAACTGTCCGTGACCCACCTTGATGCGGTAGGTGTCCTCACCAATCCTGCGGACCACCTCGCCGGGTGTGAACCAGGTCTTGGTGCGGTGGGTGCCCATAGGGCGGGGTCTGATCACCCACACCGGGTCTCCCACCCTGAACTTCTGCGCTGTCGAGCTCGGGGCGGACTTCTGACGCTCAGCATGCTCCTTCTCAAGCTGCTGGCGGATGTCCCGCGCCGTTTGCTCTTGCCGCGCGAAGAACTCCTTGGCATCCATAGCCATGCCATCACCAGACAAGGGAAGTCCCCTACCCAGGGGGTCCCTGCCAAACAGAATCTGGTGAGGGGACAAACCGCCCGGAGTGGGGGTGTCATGATGGGCCTTCAGAGCAGGCCACATCTCCTCGAACCAGTTCCGCCGTGGATTGGTGATGTGGATCTTGCGCAGCTTCTCGAACAGCTGCCGTCCAGCCACTTCAGCACGGCCGTTAGACCGGCTGAGATAGGCGACGCTCTTGGCATGACGTATCCCCATGAGGGAACACATAGCCTTGAACCAGCCACCAGTAAACTGGGGCCCTCGGTCACTGCAAATGGTGCGGGGGATGTCAAAGACGGTCAGCCAATGACGAATCATCATGACTGCCACTTCCTTGGCAAGCAACCCCTTTTTGCGTGCCGGAACGGCTACAACGTAGCCGCTGTGGCGGTCCACACAGAGAACCACACAGTCAAAGGTCTCCTTGCCAATGTGCACTTCGGGCATGGAGAAGACGTCCATGGCCACGCTCTCCATGGGCTGGTCAGGAACCGGGGTCCATTGGGGTTCCCCCTTGATGTTCCGGTTGTCGGGATTGCAGGCCTGACAGACCGAGCAACCCTTCCTGACCTTCTTGATGGCGGTGTAGAGAACGATATGGTCGATCTCGAACCGACGCTGCATGTCAAGAGCTTGCTTCTTGACCCCTGGGTGCAGCATGTGGTGGTGCCAAGCTTCACACAGCTCGAGCACCCGGGACTCTGGTACTAGCAGCTTACCATTCCGGTAGAGCTTGCCATCTTCCTCAGTCAGCCCCTTTGGCCACTTCTGCCCGTCGTCAGGGTCGGTCACAGCCCTATACTCGGCCGCAAAGGCCTCAGACTTGGCGTAGTCGTCGGTCCAGTCGTCCTGGAGGCAAGACTCCGGGAAGAGGTGCTTGTCCGACTCAGACCCCTCAGGGGCGAGTACTCTGACCGCTCTGCTCACCCTCGTTGCGAGGGGGGCATCCGCGGCCATGACGACGAAGCATTTGGCACCCTCCTCCTCCATCAGGCGCTCCATTTCGATGATCCTCTTGGCTTCAGCGGTCTCAGCCTCATCGCCATGGGCAGAGATATCCTGCATGCCCTTGCTGGCTGGATAGGCCCACCTACTGAGACAGTCCGCCACGGTGTTATCCTTTCCAGGAATGTAAACAACCGTAAGGTCGAACTTGGCCAAGGTCTCATGCCATCTTGCCCGTCGGGAGGCGGGACCTGAGGGGGTGTCCACGTGCTCCTTGTGCCACGACTGCAGACTCTGATGGTCGGTGCAGACGGTGACGGGATGGAGGGCTATGTACCCGGCCCATTTCCTGAGAGCCATGACGATGGCATACGCCTCCTTTTCACGGGGCGTCCACGTCCGTCTCTGGCCTTCCGCCAGGACTCGGCTCCAGAAGGCCACGGGCACGTGCCTCCCGTCGTCAAGCACTTGCTCCAACACAGCGCCAATGGCGTAGTCGGAAGCGTCGGTGCGCAGGACGAACCCTCGGTCGGGATCCACGAGGTGCAGACCCACTGCGGATAGCAGCGCCTGCTTCATCCCCTCAAAGGCACGGTCGGACTCAGCCGTCCAGACCAGAGCCTTCTTGGACCCCTTCTTGGTCTCCTCTCGGTTGCGCTTGAGCATGGTCGTCATGGGGGCTGCGTACTCGGCATACATTTTGATATACCCCGAGTAGTAGTTGCAGAACCCCAGATACGCCCGTAGCTCAGAGACCGTCTTGGGCTTTTCCCAGTGCTCAATCGCAGCCACCTTGCCAGGTATGGGCTTTCGCTGCCCGTTCCCGACTACGTGGCCAGCGAAGACCACCTCGCTTACCGCAATGGTGGCCTTGTCACTGCTGCCCGTGAGTTTGTGCCGAACCAGAAGGTCCAGCACTCGAGTGACGTCCCTCTCGTGTGCCTCCAGGAGCTCCTCGTAGCTCATGCTGGGGTCCCCGGACGCGATGATCACGTCGTCCACGAAGGGGTCCGCACAGTCGCGCACCGGCTCAAGCAGGTTCTCCAGCATCCGCTGAAAAGCCGCATTGCCGTTGGTAACGCCCTTGGGCATCACCTTCCACTGGAGAGGTCCAAGTGGGGTGCTCATGGCTGTGCAGGCACGGGACTCTTCGGCGAGAGGCATCTGATGATAACCATGTTTCAGGTCGATCACCGTGAAGATCCTCCGCCGGTGTTGCTTTTGCAGCATGTCCTCAATGAGGGGCAGCGTATAGCTGTCGTGCTGCGTTTGGGCGTTCAGGCCGCGGTAGTCGACCACGAGCCGCCACTCACCGGCAACCTTCTTGGGGACGACGAAGCAGGGAGAGGCCCATTCGGAGTGGCACGGCTCAAGCCAGCCTCTCTGGATGAAGTCACGGAGGATCTTCTCCATGGCCTCTTTCCTCTCGCCCCTCAGGGCAAACTCCCGGTGTCGATACACACGGGGGTCCTGCTTCAGTCGTATCTTGGCCTCGCCATACGGTCCACGCACCGGTGGGGGAAACACAGGCTTACCGCTGAAGAAGGTGTCACCATACTTCTGCTTCAGCCTGGCCCTCAATGCCTGGATCTTGGGGCAGTCATCGGACTCCGCCTTGGCTTTTCCGGGCACTTGAACCACGGAGCTTACTTGAGGGGTAGCGACCCCGCTCGCTTTCGGCTCAGGTGGTCTTCCCAGGTGGCCCAAAGGGCCATCCCTGGTCTTGCCTCGGAACAGATCGCCGTAGGTGGGTGGGTTACCGCCAGGCGGCTCGTCTTGGCTGGACATGTGATCCAGCACCCTCTGTACGAAGGTATTCCCGTCATAGGAACCGGAGACGATTGAGTCCACTTCCCACCAGGCTTTGTCCTGGCCTTTGCCCTCACGCTGGTTCCCCCAGTCGTGAAAGGGCTGATCCATATACCCCTGAACCAGATCCCACTCCTCTTCAGTGAGGGGGTCTTCGGAGTCCGATTCTTCGATGTCAACAGGGGGAACCGCAAAGCATTGCCTCCAAGGCTCTGCTATGATGCGGTTGACACACACGAAGTCCGTGGTGTCGGCCTGATCAAGGCCCCCATCCACATAGTGGAATTCTGTTGGCCATCTCTGGGGCGGCATGGGCTGTCCCTTAGCGTCCTGATAGACACTCTCTCCAGCCGGTAGGACGACCTTGTTTAAGGTCATGTTGGTCAATGAGGCTACCCAATGTCGGGTACTTTCCTCCTCGGTGCATCCCATAGGAACAACCAGCACTGCCTTGGAGCGGTCCTTGCGAATCTTCGCTATCGCTCTTGGAATGTCCCAGCGGGGGCAATGGATCCACATCAATCCCTGATGCGGACCCCAGTGCTTCTTCCACGCGGAGTCCTGGGCGCTCCAGTACTTCTCACATACCCGCAGATGGGCGGAGGTTCCTGAAGAGAACGCATCCAGGGCCAGATCCGAAGCTCCCAGGTCCGCGACCATTCGGTTCGCCACTTCGGGCCTTACGCCGTACTCCTGGTTTGCTGGCCCAGTGGGCTCAGTGTCCAGCGCGGCCACTTCGAGCTGATTGCGTTCGGGGTGGATCCATTGGCATTCCACATGGTGCTCAGGTGACGAAAGCCACGAGAGTTGGTCGTCCTGGTACAGGGTCATGGAAGCCTGGGCCGGGAGGACGCCGGAGTCCGTCTCCATCATGAAGTCGTACCCGACGATCATGTCCCAGTCCATCTCGGCCTCGTAGAAGCTACCGTGCAGGAGGATTTCCTTGCCGAGGTCTGGGCGGCTCAGCTCACGATGGTTCACGAACTGCAGCCCAATGGCCGCTTCCTTCGTGCCTCCCACCATGTACTGGCCGTTCGCCACCTTCAGCCTGACAGGTTTCCGACTGTCGGTCAGACACTCTGGTGGAAGTAGGCCAGCCTTGACCAAGCTGACCTGAGCTCCCGTGTCGACCAACACGTCGAAAACCTTTTCCACTTCCCCGCATAAGGCACGGACCTTAAGATGCAACTGCCGCTCGCGACCGACACGGCGCACGGCGTGCAAACTCAGGATCTCCGGCCGTTCCAGAAGCTCCACAAGCGACTGGTGCAGGTCGTGGACAATGGGCTCAGGCTGCCCATCTGCAGCATCCAGCTGCGGTGCGGGTGATCCTCCGATACTCTCGGATAGATCCTGTAGTACATCAAACACGTTCTTGGTCGCGAAGGACGGACGGGTGCAAGGGTTCGTGCCTTCACTTGCCCTCACCCCGCCTCCGCGACTGGGCGCCGGACCGGGCCTTCCGCCCGCGGCATTCCCCTTGTGCTTATCGACTCCCGACTGGGATGGTTCGGCGCTTCCCACGTCACCATCCTGCGACCGCCCTAGCTGGGGCCCTTGGCTGCAGGGGCTCCGCTAGGGGGCGTCGGTTGTGGAAGAGGGGGTGTTCTCCTCGGCCTCAACGTCGTTGACGCCCTTCTTCCTCCTCTCACTACGAGTAGGCTTCTTGTCCTTGTCCTTGTTCTGGTTGTTCTGGTTGTTCTCCTTGTTCTTGTTGTCCGATCTGGGGACCCAGTTCCGCTTGATCTCCTGGATCTCCTTGGCCAATTCGGTCCCCACCGACGACATCAGCTTGGCCGGCTCGTCCTTGTCCACCTCCATCTTGGCTTCCCGGATACCCGCGGGCGCACGCTTCTTCGACCCGTGCGCCTTCTTTTAAGCCTCCGTGTCGGCCTTGTGGACGGGGCATGTTCGGTGGTCATGGTTGAAGCCTCGCTTCCTCCCATAACACACGAAACAGCCCTGAGGGTGAGCTCGTATGAACTCCCCAAAGGACAGCGGAGGGTCGCCAATGCGGCGAGGATCCCTCTTCTCCTGCTTCCTCCAACCCTGCTGCAGGGGCTTCCAGTTTGCCGGCTTGTTCCCCGCGCTCAGGTTCTTGGCCACGAAGGCACACACGGCCACTTCGGCGGGCTCATCGTCGTCGTCATCGTCGACGAGAGTCTCATCGCCGCCGGCTCCCGCTGGGTCCATGGCATCTTCCCCGCCAGGTCCCTCGCCAACGTAGTTGACGTCGCGGTCGCCGGGCCTCAACCCGCGGGTGTGGTGGAGGTTTCGGTACTCCTTGAGTACTTCCTCGCCAACCCACTCCAGGATCTCGTCGCAGCTCATCCGCGCTGGGATGGGCTGCAGACGGATGGTTTGGCCGCTCAACTCACAATCGTCAAGGCGCCACATCGCGGTCTTCTCGCGATCGCCCGAGACGGTGATGAGAAGAGCGTTCCGCAGGGAGTGCCGTTTGACATCCCGGGCCACGTTCTTCTTCGCCCAAGCCACCACGTTCGTATGATACTCCTTGGGGAGCATCATCTTGACCGTGTGGTTGGACTTGGCCCGCTTGGATTCCTCCTTGGTGACCCTCTTGATCCATGCTTCCGGCAGCATGGAGAGCAGGCGAGCCTGCTCGTCACCCTCGTTCCAATCCTCCACGTTGCGGCGGAAGAGGGTGTATTTCCCTCGGAAGTCTCACCACTCTCGTAGGCGGATCTCCTGTCCATCATGCTCAAGCTTGATGGACTTCCAGCGCTTGGCCGCCACCTGCGGAGCGTCCACCCGCTCCTGCTCGTTGAGCCACTTCTTGGCTTCCTTGAGGGTCTTGATTTTCCCCTCCTTGGTCGCCATGAAGTATAGCTCTCCGAGCACTTCCGGCAGGCGGTACCTGAACCGTTTGAAGACATACTTCTCCGCATCAGCGGGAGGCAGGTCTTCAGTGACGGTCAGCCCCCAATCGTCCAGCTTCTCCAAGAAGCGGTCGAGGTTGAGGGGGTTGCCATCGTACATGGGGGGCTTGATGTCCTTCAAGTCTTCCCACACGGCGGCGTCCGCGGCCTTAGAGACCATGAACGCCGGCCGCGAGGTCGACCGAGGTTCCCATCGGCCTCGCCCACGGACTCCCACGGCCGCCACGTCCATCTCCTCCATGGAATCCCTGTGGCTACGCCGCGGTTCCTCCACGTACGCTGAACCAAAATGTTGACGCCGTACTCTTTCCATGTACGCTTCTTCATCACGGCGCCGGCGGCTGAGTTCAGCGGCCTCCCGTCGTACACCACGCGGCGGGCTGATGTCGAACTCCTCCAGGTCCAGGTCCAGGTCCTCACCTTCGCCGACATCCCACTCCACGTCTCCTCTGGGGACCTCGTCCCTGAGTGCACCATAACGTCCTCCAGCCGTTGGGATTGGCAGGGGGCCAGGTGGTGGCCCAGGTGGTGGTGCGGGGCGCCGGGGGCGTACCGGTGTCCGCGGTGGAGCACGGCGGTTGCGGTACTCCGCGCTGAGCCACTCATCACGCCATTCCTCACTGCCACTGCCGGGCGGCACGCGCTCGTTGCGGCGGCCCGCGCTGTGGTGAGAGGGGGCGGTGAGAGACGGGGCACTGGCACTGGGGCGACTCCTGGGAGCTCCGCCGGGGGCGTGGGGTCTGCCTGGACCTGGTCCGGGTCCCCAGCCGTCGTCCGACGAGCCAGACTCCAGGGGTGGGTGGTCGCTGCCGACGCTCCCGCGGGCTTCCAGCGCGTCCAGCCTCTCCTGCAGGCCGCTGACGACGTTGGTCAGCGACTTGGTCTCGGCCCTGGCGATGTCCAGGTCCTTCTGCGCGCGCGCGGCGACCGTGGAGATGCGAGCCATCTCGCTCTTGCCCGTGTCTACCTCCAGCTCGAGCAACTGGACTCTCCTGCGGAGGTAGACAATCCACCGCCAGGTGGTATCCGGGTCGCCGTTCCCTGGTGGGTCGTCGGGGTCCCCAGGGGGTCCTCCAGGAGGGCCTCCGCCGGGTCCGCCCGGTCCAGGGGGTCCTCCCCCGCCCGGTGGTCCGCCTCCAGGGGGTCCACTTGGTGGGCGTCCTCCAGGGGGTCCAGAAGGTCCTCCGCCAGGGGGTCCCGGTGGGTCTCCGCCGGGTCGCCTCGGTGGGTCCGAGGATGGGCGCTTCCTCGTGATGCCGAACTCCATGTCATCATCCTCGTCCATGTCGCCCCACCTGGGCGTCTCGGTCACGGAGGACTCGGAGCTCCGGTAGGGAGGAGGGTGATCCTCATCCTCACCTTCCGGTTCCATGGGGACGTCTCCGCCGCCTCCGCCCGTCCAAGCCACCACTTGGCGATGTCGACGGCCTCGTTCATCCCCGTCACTGGCGGTGAAGAAGGGGTCTTTGTCGTGGGGGTGTCCACCCGTTGGCCTCCGCGGCCTCTCGGGGGTCTTCCCCTTGCCCTTCCTCCGTCGATGGGCGGTGGTGCCACTGCTCCCACTGCTGCCCGTGTCCGCCTCATCCAGCTTCATCCTGGAGGAGGCGTCCCCTTCGAAAAGCTTTCGAAGGGTCTCCACTCGTGATCCTCCCGGGGGAGTATCGCGGCGGAGTTTGGCCTCTGCCTCCTCCATGGCGGCGGCGGTGGCTGCAGCAGCTCGCGCTTCGGCTTCTTCCCGAGCACGAGCCGCCTCGGCTTCCCGGGCCTGCTGCAGCTGCGCCTTCTGCGCCTCCAACGCCGCCAGCTCCGCCTCCGTCATGGCCTTCTCCTCAGCGACCTTCCGTCGCGCGGCCTCGATGGCTTCCTTCTTGGCGGCGTCCTCCTGGGCCTTAGCCGTCGCTTCGGCGTGGGCCCTTTCCTCCGCCTCCTTCTTTGCCCTCTCTTGGGCAAGCGCCTCTTCCAGCGCCTTCACCTCGGCCTCCTTGCAGGCAATGGCCTCCTGCGTCAGGCGGGCTTCCTCGTCGGCTGCCGCCAACTCACCGTTGACCTGGGCAGTTGCTGCCCCATGGGCGGCTACGGCCGTGAGTCCGGCCGCAATGGCCGCCATGGACTGGGTGTGGATGGCCATGCCATGCGCCCACTCCGCAGCCTCCTCCTGGGCGATGCCGGCGGCGCCCTCCACGGCAGCGCTGTACTGCTTGGCCCGTTGCCGGGCAACCCGACGGTTGCAGGGCACCCCACAGGCGCGCTCACAGGCGCGCGCCACGTCCCTTTCGGGAGCGACGCTGCTGCTGGAGCTGGCCTGGTCGGCCGGCATCCTCCCGCGGTGGGCCGACTCCACGTCGCTGCTGGGGCCTGCTGGGGCCTGCCGGGCCCTCAGGAGCAGCGGACGGGGCTTGGCCTGGGTCTGCTTGGCGACTTGGATGTAGTCGCCAAGGGTGGTGGAGCCGGGGTGGTGACCACCATTGGCCCGTTGGGGACTGGGGGCTGGGGTTCCGCCCTTGGCGCCTTGGGCGGCTTCGGCGGCCAGGGACTCCTGGTACTCCCGCCACCTCCGGTCCCTCTTCCTGTCCCCGGCGGACCGCTTCTCCTTCCCCGGAGACGCGCTGCTGCTGCCCTGCAGCCTGCGCTCGCTCCCCGGTTCCTGGAAGTTCCTCTCGATCACGTCCCACAGGGAGACGTTGATCGAGGCGCCCGACGGGTACACGTTGGGCTCCTCGTCCTCCTCAATCCCGTCGGGACGCAGGCCTTCGCCGGGCCTGTCCGGCCGGGTCCACGTCCTCCAGCGCCTCTGCTGGTGGCGGTACTCGTACCCTTCCGCCCGCAGCCAGTCCTCCACGGCCTGCAGGCGGTCGGGGGCGATGTCCGTGCGGAGCTCGAAGCTCCTGGGCATGCCGCCTTCGCACTGGGGGTGGCTGTGGCGGTAGTGCTGGTCCCAAACCAACCCACGCAGCAGGCGTGCTGCATGGGGGTGGGGCCGCGGCCACGTCCTGCCCGCTTCCTGCCAATTCACCATGGCAGCGGGGGCGTGCTTGGTCTTGAGGTCCTTGGTGTGCACCCGTTCTACTCAACGAACTTGTGGTGGTTGTTGAGGCGGGTGCTGCAGCACTGGGCTGGATGTGCGGCTGGTGCTGGTCAGCCGGTGGTTGTGGAGGTGGTTGACGCGGCCTTGCTGGTCGGCCGATGGGACTCCGGGTCGGCCGATGGGGCTGATGCAGGAGTCCGGGTCTGTGCACCTCTTTCACGGTTGCTGCGCGGTCAGGGCGATGCTCTGGACGGCGCTGCGGGCTTCGTGACGAACTCGGCGCTGTCGCTGAGTGGCGCTGCGAGCCGCTGCGCTGCGCTGCGAGACGCTGCGCTGCGCTGCGAGCTGCGAGCTGCGCCGCGCTGCTGCGACGCGCTGCTCGGGGTTGGTGGCCCCGAGTGGCACGCGAGGGTTGGGTAACCCCGCGGCGGTGAAACGCTTTTGACGCGTTCCCGTGGGGGGCCGGCCACGGGACGCTGCGGTGGACACACGCAAGTGAGCAGGCAGGCAAAGCACTACGCTCACAAGGGCATCAATGCGTTGTCATGTGACAAAGCGTTTCAGAATCCTTGCCACTCTGCAAAGAGGGAACGAAAGTATGTACAGCAACACATCAGGATGTGTACACATGGGGTTAAGACTGGACTGAGGTAAGGGCATCACAGGACCATAGACACTCAGTCCCAACTCATATCCCAATCCTAGGTCCGACCCTCTCAGTGGCTGATGGGGGCGGGGGCTCAAACACAACCCATGCCCTGCTCAGTCCGGACCCTGAAACCCTGACAATAGGGGGAGTGTCCCGCCCAGCCACAGGCGAGTTCCTGGAAACCAAGGGGGCTCCAAGGCCAACCGACAGTGGCCCCCCATGCTCCCTTAATGGCAGGTCCCAACTCCACTCTGAGCCAGAGATATGGCCCCGCCATTATCACCCAGGAGTTGGTAGCTGAAAATGGGCTATTTCAGCCCAAACTGAAATTAACTCGAAAATCCCCAGAATTGACCCCTCGTCCGGACCCGCCAGAGGTAGGGACGAGGCAACTGACCCTATGCCCTTCGAGTACGAACCCACTGGAGCCCTCACCCAACCTGGTTCCCTCTGAGGTCCCGGCATCAGGGCAACACGGATGAGTCATGTGGGGTCATGATGCCAAAATCACCAAAATTGGCGTCATTTCCACGCGTGGCTCGCCCGGCCAAGGTAAGGCCAATGGCTCACAGGGTAGGAGACAGGACCTAGGACTTATATCTGAGTGTACAACTTGAATTTAGGTCCGGGCTCCCTATGGGCTTAGAGAAATGGGGCCGCCAATTGACCACACGGAAGGGGGAAATTGGGGTCCCAAAATTGGGTCATTTTGGCTGCCTGAAATGAGCCAAAGTTCGGTGTGCTCCCAATAGTATATCTCCACGCCGGCTTGGAGATCGGATCCGCCATTCCATACGCGATCCACCGGGAGTCCAATGGAGACTCCCATGCCCTTGGCTCTCAAAGATCTCAATGCCACTGGGCGTGGTGACGATCCCAATTGGGTCCACAAATGTCAAAATTGCAAAATTGCCCACACTCACTTTGGGCTAGCGCCTTAACGAAGGCGGCTCCGCTTCGCCCACGTGGTGTGTCGACCATGGGGACCATTACCCATAACACCCATGTCATGTATGGTCCATTGGTCCATGCGTCCGGCGTGCACGAAGGTTAGAACATGGGGCACGGCGGGCAGCAAAAGTGGAAAAATGCTCAAAATGGCCAAAAATGCGCACACTCATGGTTGGGGCAAATGAGGCACATGCCCGACTCGGACCGGAGTGTGCCATAGGATTGGTATCAAGTCATGTTGGTCCAACATATCTTTTGGGCGTCGCCCAACTCCTCCAATATTGGGAATGGCAGGGTCGCCAAGTGAGCCCATGATTTGGGATAGTCCCAAATCGCCAACATGGCAGCCACGGTATGCCAAGCTTAAGAGGATTTATTCGCCGGGTCCAAGATATGTTGGGCACCGAAGTATGTACCCCCATATCATACTTGGGTCATGATGTCAATTGAGCGCAACGTTGAAATACACGGTCGCCACTTGACATCATGACGGGCCAAAAATGGCAAAATTGGCACAAGCACACACAAAAGTGCCTTGAAAGGTGCATAATTATATTATAATATCTTTGGCTTGGATCGTGCAATCACTTAATCCTTCTAAACACAATGACTTGACACCAATGACCTTCGATCCCACATATGTGCTCCACTTGGGGCGCCTTGAAAGGTTACGAGCGCTACTTCCCAAGTGGGCACACGAAAATATGGAAAATTGTAAAACACACACCTTGCTCCCAACGCATCGCTTCGGGTTCACCACACAAGCTTCCCTTCACGAAGGTTAGGCTTGCAATTGATCGTGGGGAGTATGGAGAAGGGGCTTGCACAATATGAGGTCCATTGGCGGGCTTGTCTTGGAGCAATGGACCCGCCAAATGGGCACGCAACACCACACATGGCACATACCACATATTGCCCAAAAAGGCAGCTCCCACCACGATATGTCATGCCCCTCCAAGGGCATAACTTTGTGTCAATCGCTCATAGGAAATCAAGGAGAGTTCCTATGCCACACCAACACTTGCGCGCTACACTCGAAAGTTATCTTAAAGCACGCAATGTCATGGCCAAAGAGTTATAACGCAAACTCTACCCTCTTGACCATGATCCATTACACTAGCGCGCACGTGTGGAAACGCAAGGCATATGATGCTTCCTAAATTACGTCGGGAGTATTGTGAATACATCCCACGTTTCCTTATTGTCGATCTTCGCAAACAACGCGAGATATGACCTTCACAAGTGGCCTCACGAATCAACTTTGTTTTGCCCATATCTTTAAGATAAATGGAGGGCAAGAGAAACGGCAAGTTGATTCGTGCATAGGGAAACACGTAGGTCCACTCGAAAGAGGTCAAATCAAGTGCGGGGATGTCGAAGTCGAAAATCCGATTTCGACATCCTGAAAAATTCGGATTAAGGTTGCGAGTATTAATTATGAAAATTGCGGAAGCATCCATGCAGTTCCTGGCGACTTTGGAGCCTTCGTGACGGATAGCGTTAAAATTTCCATTAATTACAGTTAAACTGGCGGTTACGGTAAAGTCGCGATCCAACCGCCAGCAGTCAAAACAGTGAGTATCAGAACGGAAGCGTAAAAATTGACGGAAACAATATGAAAATAAAACCCTGTTGATTCCTGATATTCTGATACACAAATCTCCGCTGGCGGTGCATCGGTTGCCGATGCGGGGCTTTACGGCACGGAACGGCACGGAACATGGGGTTAGTGGACCGGAGACCGGTTGTATGCCCTAACCTGGCCATGGGGTTCTGGGTACCGCTTCAAGAATGCCAAGCGAACTGCCTCCCGTACTGCCCCTCCTGCTGCTGATTCCAATGCCTTAGCCCAGCTGTTGCTCGCCCAGACCCTCGCCGGAGCTGGTGTGGCGAATGATGCCGCCAAGGTGTCTGCCATTACGGCCGGTGTTGGGCTGGATTCGCTTCTTAATCCTACTTCATTGCGACTTCGTCAGGTTGCCAAGCAACCGAAGTATAATGGGAACCCCAGACGTTGGCCTCAGTTCCAACGGGAATTTAAACTGTGGGTTAAGACTCAAAAACGTCAAGATGAGCAGTTCCTGATGGCCCTCTCGGATTGCCTTGAGGGAGCGCCGGCCAACACTTGGCTCAGGACTTGGAGTGATCGTGAGGATACAAGTTCCCCCCTTACCTTTGATGAGGTGTGGGAACAGTTGGAGGTACGTGGATCCCGGCTGCCAGAGGACCAT
This sequence comes from Eutreptiella sp. 'Long Island Sound 2002', assembly GCA_964036045.1. Classification (NCBI taxonomy): domain Eukaryota; phylum Euglenozoa; class Euglenophyceae; order Eutreptiales; family Eutreptiaceae; genus Eutreptiella; species Eutreptiella sp. 'Long Island Sound 2002'. Next base: position 13,714,410 of record OZ038404.1, on the reverse strand, counting down.
TACCACCAAATGTTGAAGAATTTTCCTTCATTCTCGCGATTAATCTTGCACGAAGTGCAAGACAAAAGACAGCGCTTCTGGAATTTAGTGGAAGAATCTGAACATTCAGGCGAAAAATTTTCTAGTGCCGAGCTGAAAAATCTGATTTTTGACATGATCCCCTCAGAAACCGCCGCCACCCTTCGGAACAAACAGTCCGAAGAAAAGGTCAAGACCTGGTGGGCGGAGGTCGAAGGCTTCGATGCCTCGGCCAACAGGTTTACCGTCAGGGAGGCACTTCAAAAGTGCTCCCCCACGTCGTTTTCGAAGGTGAAATTCACTGAAAACACGTGGAAAATCAAGTTTAATGAACACGAGGATCGGGACTTGTTTGTCCAAGTCCTCAACAGGGGAGTAAGCTTCCATGGCCATCGCCTGAAGGCCAAGAACTGGGTGTTTTCGTTCACCCCAAAGGAACTCTGGGAAGAGGTTGAGCGGCTCGCTGACGCCGCCAATCAAAATTTCTATGAGGGTCTTGGGGGAAACAAGAATACCCAGCAAAACACCCAAAATGGGGCCCAAAAGGGCAACAAAAAGGAGAATGACACCCGGAATGTTCAGGATCACTGTAGCATCTGCCTTCTTTTAGGTTCTACGAACCGAGCTAAGACGCATTCTACTGGTAATCACCGATGGTCTCCTTACGATCACAAGGTGATTGGTGAAAATATCAGTAATCCGCAGAATTCAGACAGGAATGACAGACAGGTGCATGGTGGAAAGGCTGGAAAAGGGAATCCGACCCCCTCCGGTGGAAACAAAAATACTGGAGGCCCTGGCGGGTCCCAAGGCAAAGGAAATCAGACTCCATCCGGCTCCGGTGGGCAGCCGAACGGCCAGACAAATCCCAATAGCAACGCCGGAGGCGGAAATCGAAATCCAGGCCAAACCCCTCAATCCGGTACAAACAAGGGAAATGCTCCAGGATTCCAGGGTAAGGGTAAGGGAAATCCTTCGGGAACCCCTTTCTCTGGTAAGGGCAGAGGGCGTGGCGACGGTGGAGGTCCATCATCCGGCGGCCGTGGCCGTGGACATGGAAAGGGCAACCATCGTGTGGATCAGGTCTCAGGTGCAGATCAGGTGTCCGATGCGGATCGAGATTACGCTGAAAATGCCTTGAATCCAGCAGATGATCCGTTCCAAGATGAGTGGGTCGACGAATCAGGGTGTGTTCACAATGTTAACGCAGTCACTGGAGGTCAGAACGCCTAGGGGAGCCACGAAAATCGCCCCTCCCCAGGCGATTTCAGGCATGATCCCCAGATTCCATCTCGACCACTACTTGATGTAGGGTCGCTTTTCTCCTCTCCCCTGGATCCGGCAGCGGATCCTTCTGTTGTAGTGGACGAGGTTGGTGTACAGTCCAAGCACAGGGCCCGTCAGTTTGTCACAAAGCTGTGGGTCTCTGATCGCAAGGGCAATTTCCACCTCGCCACTTGTTTGTGTGACAATGGATCAGAGGTAAATCTCCAATCCAATTCTTTCTTACCCGACGACTGCGTGTTTGAGTCGCCTCATCCTGTTACCCTCGAGGGAGTTTCTGGACATTCTCTCGCAGGTGGGCAACGCGGTTGTTATATATCAACTCATTTGGTCGTTCAAGACTTTTGGGAAGAAGGCAATGTGGAGGAAGTTATCCTTAAGGATGACTACTTCTATCGTGCCGATATAAAGTATGACCTTTACTTGGGCCATCCTTGGCTTAGCAAGAACAGGGTGGCGCCCGTAGGTCATCGGCGTTGTTTTTTGCTGGAGTCAGGTCCCTTGGAGCGTCCTGAATTTCGTTTTTTGCACGCAGGGTTTAAAAGTGCAGAAGAATTTTTGAAGCGAAAGGTTACACCAAAGTTTGGCGAAGATGTCACCATTGCAGAGGTGAATGGGAGTGCCGATTACTCCCGAGAGTTAGAATGTCTTCGTAGGGACTCCCAGCCACGACGCCCTTCGCGCTGGCACTCTTCATCCTACAGAGTTGTCGACAAATGGCGCGATACAATTTGTGAATATTTTTATGAACACCATTCCTTTTGGCCACAGTATGATGCCTTTGCTAACCGCGAGAACAAGCGCTTTGACAAGCACTTTCGCGACGCTTGGACCCATAAATGGGACAAGAAGTTATGGATTAATCCTCCGTTTCACTTAATCCAGCAGGTCATCCACAAAATCAAGCAAGATAAAACCCAGGCGATTTTAGTTGTGCCCTTGTGGGACGACAAGCCTTGGTTTCAGGAATTACAAGACATTTGTGTAGATTACATCGAACTTCCCAGGAAGATTAAGCTGTATGCCAGGGACGACACAGGTCCCCTGCCACAGCGGTCCTGGAGTTCGCTTGCATTCCTGGTGGATGGAAAGCTTTCTGACTCTAATTCTGCTGATTCTGGTACTGATTCCTGTGTCGGGTCTGAATCTGAGGTTGAGCGTGGTACTGATGATGAATCTATTTTTTCTGATTTTTGTCCGTCAGATACCCAAGGTGATCCAACGTCAAATGGATCCGCCTCGTCTCCCTCTTCCCCAATACGATCGACATCGAAAAGAATCTTCAGTGCACGGGCGAAGAAAAATTTTAAATCGCGCCGCAAATTCAGAGTTTTTTATGAAAAACCCCGTGTGGAAGCTTTCATAGATCCTTTCGAGGAGCTGGATCACGAAGAGAATCTCTGGAATGTCGACACTCGACCCACCTATCTTCAAGAGGCAGTTGATACGGACCTTTTTAGGGACATCCGTAAGAAGATTCTTCCTGCCAAGGCCGAAGAAGTCGCCAACGTTTTTTCGACAGTAATTCCTGGCGATCAGGTGGACACTGAGTTGTGTTCCAAGTCAAGAGAAAAGATTTTTGAGGAACGAAAGGACACAACCCTTTCGGGGAAGTTGATCAAAGACCCCCCTGTCCGTGGGCAGTTCGGTGAAGCCTTCATCGAGCTTCGTGAAGGTTACAAGGCGAAGAAACAGCGTCCTTATGAGAACCATGGACATAAACATGAGATCCTCAGAAAAATAATCGAGAGAAATCTCAGGGAATTTGGTTGGCTTGAGGGTTGTATGACCAGCGAATGGTGCTGTGCACCCTTCACAGTTCCGAAGCCGCCGCCTGCAGACCAGAACACTATTGATGGTTGGCGAATGGTTGTTGATTTTCGCAATCTCAACGCCGAAACCAAGGCGGATTCGCACCCCCTGCCCCTCATTGAGGAGGAAATCGCCAAGAGGGCAAGAGGTCGTTTGTTTTCTGTGCTGGATCTCCGTCACGGCTTTCACCAAATGCCGTTGAGGAAGGACAGCCGACCTCTTACCTGTATGTGCACGCCATGTGGCCCAGTCCAGTGGACGGTCATGCCCATGGGCCTGAAGAACGCCCCTTCGTTTTTTCAAAGAATGATGGAGGATGTGCTTTTTACAGCTCATCCTGAGCTTCGTGCCTTCGTGAGTGTGTACATAGATGACATAATCATCGCGACAGAGGGGGAGGGACTGACCGAAGCCGAGCTGGTGGCCCTACATGAAAAGCAGCTGAACCAGGTTTTGGACATTCTTGATGCCAATCAGCTGATTTGTGGGCCAAAGTAGGGAAAATTATTTTTAAAATCAGTCGAATTTTGTGATTCTCTCCTTGAGAATGGCACCCGACGACCCAGTCCAGGGAAGCTCGTCGCTATTCAGAAGTGGAAGCGCCCTGAGACGATCACGGAATTGAGAGGATTCCTGGGTTGTTGCAATTTTTACCACACTTTTGTGCCGAATTATGCCAAATTTGCTGCCCCCCTCACTGAATTATTGAAGGTAGGGAGAGATGCAGGCAAGGCAGGTTCAAAGGTTCGTGTCAAGTGGACTGACGAGTGCGAGGAGGCCTTCCATCACTTGAAGGCGGCCCTCTGCGAAGTCGCCACGTTGCATGTGCCGCAATTTGACCGACCCTTCTACATAAGAACCGACGGTTCTAGGTACGCGATCGGAGCTGTCCTTGAACAGGTTGATGAAGCCACAGGTGATCATTACCCTCTTGCATTTTGGTCTCGGAAGCTAGCCCCACGCCAAATGCAATGGTCGCCGCGTGAGCAAGAAACCTACGCCATAATCTGTGCTTTGAAAAAGTACCAATCGTGGGTTGGCACCAATCGAGTCGAGGTCCTGACGGATCATCGATCTCTGGAGTATTGGGCCACCGAACACATTGATACTGTCGCGAGCCCAGCTGGTCGACGGGCCAGATGGCACGAATTTCTCTCTCTGTTTGACCTCCATGTGTCGTATTTGCCTGGAAAACACAACACGGTAGCGGATGCTCTGAGCCGATGGGCTTACCCCGCTTCAGAGGGGCTGCAAAGTACCAACATCCATGGTACGGAGCAGGACCGCCACGTCGTAATCGAGTGGGATCAGGAAGAAAAAAAGCTCCTACGACGTGAATGCATGCAATGCGCAGTTAAACAGCATGCATTACCGTGCCATGACATCACGGCCTTTTCAGATCCGGCGCATGCCCATGAGATCTGCACCAAATCACTGTGAGTCGTGGAAAAAGTCACCGATCCCTCCTCAGGGAGTGTGAAACGGTTTGACTATACCCGACGTGTAAGTGGATTTCGATTGATTCAGGGCATTAAGCGTCGAGATCCGGCCAAAACTCCACCCCTGCCGAAAGATTCCCTTATCATCCGTGACTGGACGTCCGATTATCTGCATGATTCCATGTTTAAAGAGGTCTTTGAGAATCTCAAATCCAAAGATGCTCACAAGGATGGAATTTTTGCTGAGTACTCGTTGGATGGGGGGAAGCTGTGGATGGAGGGTAAATTGTGCGTACCAGACGCCCTGGCCCCCCGAGTGTTAAACTGGTGGCATAAATGGGAGTCCCCCCACGCACATGGCCGTCGATTATGGTCGATGATAAAACATAGGTTGTTTGGCTCAAGGCTATACACTCATTGCATGAAAGTAGCCGCCGGATGTGCCCAATGTGCTGTCTCGACGCCCCCCAGCGCAAAGAAGCACGGCCATCTGAGGCCACATCCTATTCCGGAGCGCCTCTTTAACAGTGTCACCAGTGATGTTTTCTATCTTGGTGAACTCGACGACGAAGAGTGCCATTGGACCAACAAAAAAGTCAATGGTGTGCTCCTTATTCAGTGCCGTCATTCTGGCTACATTCAGGTGTTGCCTTGTAACATCGAGTCGATGACTGGCAAGGCTGCCGCCAAATGGTGCGCGCAGACCTGGATGGGAGGTTGGGACGTCCCATCCGAGGTGGTTACGGACTCAGGCAAAGAGTACACCTCCGAATGGTGGAGAGAATTATGTGCTCGCCTTGGAATCCACCACCTCAGGTGTGAAATCCACTCGCATCGAGCGCTGCCTGGCGAAAGAGCCGGCCGCTCAATTATAAATATGCTTCGTAAGGAGCTCGCGAGTGAAAAAGATTTCCATTGGCTTGAAGTTCTCTTCGCATTGCTTCGCCGTTACCACAACACGCCTTTGTACCATGGCCTTTCTCCAAATGAAATTGTCTTTGGACGAAAGAAGTGTTGGTGGAACATGCCGTTGAATAATCCTCGCCCTTGTAAAGATGCTTCGTTGTTTTTGGACGACGTCCAACGAGCAGATAAAACTGTCTCGAAATTAATTGATAAGCATCAAGCTGACTGGCTTTGGGTCCAGAATCAAGGCCGAAAAAACCCCCACAATTTCGAAGTCGATGATCGAGTTTGGCTTCGAAAATCCGAAACCACCCTGGACGGAGATGATAAGCTTCTTCCCTTGTGGGAGGGGCCATTCGCTGTTACAGCGCGTCTAGGTGAGAACAGGTGGAGGATTCGTGTGGATGTCAGCAGGGAAATTGACGTTTCGGGCGATCGCCTCAAGAGAGAGATCCCCTCCCCCAAGGATCGGGTTAAACCCCTTTTTTGGACTTCGAAATTTTTGTCAGATCGGGTCATCGAAGGGGGGAAGTACGAACTCAAGAGGATTTTAGAAGCAAGACGTGACGGAAAGGGCGAATGGGAATTTCTATGTGAGTGGAGGGGCTTTGATTCCAGTCACAACAACTGGGAACCAGCCCATTCTTTTGTCCATGGGTACACCAAGGGGTTCATCGACTTCCTCAAGAAGCACCCCGAAATTGGCGTACTCCTGACAGACTGTTTGTCGAAACCAGACAGACAGGTGGAGAGCGACGGAAAGAGACCTGTGGTGAATCGAGATCCAGCCTTTTACGGCCCTCAGCAGCCACATTCCAGGGCTGATCCGTCGATCCCCCCTCCTGCGGTCAGGCCAGCCCAGGAGCCAAATGAGGACCAAGCTTCAAGTTCGGCCGCTGATTTGCAGCGCCCAAGCCGTACGAGGGCCCGACCAGACAGGTTGGTGGTCACATGTATTCGTGCTTGGCCGAATTGAGGGAGATCCGTCGTGACTTGAGTCGCCGGCCCATAATCTGGGTAACAGTCGTCTAGTCCAGGGCGTCATGGCACTCGTCGCTAGGGCTCAAGGGTGTAGGTTCGAAACCCTTGCATGTCCAACTCCTACAAAAGCTCCAGCCTCGCCCTGTCGACCACTTATTTCAATGTGAGTGTTCTGACGACTTGAAAGAACCACATTCTGCTCAATCCACTGTTCATTCTTCCTGATTACGTGATGATGTGGAGAACTGCAAATGTTTGATAATTTGACGTCAATCAACTTTTCTTTGGTCTCCGTTCGGCAGACAAGGCGTAGATACGCTGCCGAAAGCCACGGAGTGTGCTGCCGTGTTCAGAAAAAACCAAACTCAGGCTTAATTCAGGCAGATTAGGGGTAATCTTGTCTCTGTTGGTCTGTGCATTTTTGGAATTTGGCTACTCGTGCAGATGGAAGCAAATGTACATAGTAAAAACGCCGGCCGGCGACATTCACCCCTACAGGCACCCCCTGTAGTACTGGCTGCACCAGATGCGACGCCAGGAACTCAGATCTTACCTTCATTTGCCGTGATGCTGAAGCTAAAGTCCAGATTCAGATCCAGATTCCTTCAATTTACCTTGATCTCCTCAGGTTTGTCCATCATTCTGCCACTGTTGCAGAAAACCCAGACGTCAATTGTTCCGACAACCTTCACATAGGAGCTCTAGGGACTTCTAACAGCAACCTCAGAAGTCCGTAAGCTTCGTTGTATTTTTGGCACACGCCAATGTGAGCTCAATCCGACCTGAAACTGTCGAAAATGGTGAATCCAAGTGTCTTGTGGGACTCAATCGAAAGATTGGCCTTGTCCAAGTCGATTGACACCGCCGCCACTGTAAATAAAGGACCATTCGGTGTCTCTCAGTTATATACTGTCAGTAAAGCGCCTTCAGCGAACCTTCGGCGCGTTACATGCCAAGGATCCAGGGCCAGCATGTCCCATCATGATGCATCATCACATGATCCACATTTTCATAGAATCTGTTAGATGCTCGCGAACCAACGTGCCGGAAAGCACAATTGAGCTGAATAAACGACAATATATATTTACTTTAGTCTAAACGAAGGTATTAGTAGTTTCAGTTTTAGACATTCCGCTTCATTTCACCTTCATCTTAGGGAATTTGCTGATTTTAAGACATTTTAAGTTGATCTCCTTGTCATCTCTTCTCATTCCTCGAAGATCTGTTTACGGCCTTGCCTAACTTTGTTGACGCTGATGTTTTTCTATTCACTTAGGGCCTGCAGACTTCATCTGTATTTGTTTTCCCTCTCTGTGATTGGTTCATCTCCTTCATCCCTGCCCAAATTGACTCTCAATCTTGCTGAATCTAGTGATCATCCACCAGATGCGCCAAATCTGAAGCACATGTTGCACTTTTCAGAACGAGAAAAGCGGGAGTAACACGATGTAGAGTTCGGCGAGGACACCGTAGCGTGCCCGCGACAGCGAAACTGTGCCAGAGCGCTGAGATGTCACTCCATTTCTTGATTCCCCCACTCAATCCACCAATAATCTACCTCATTCTCAACCAATGCATGGTTTGGTATCGATTCTCGATACGTTTACATGCTTTTTAGCCCTTAACCTAATGTTTTACTGCACGGAGGACTGTTCATCACTCCTCATTCTGTCTCATTTCAGGTTCATCCATCCTGATTCAGTGCCAATTCAGCCCAAATCAGATCAGATCAGGCAGATTTCGCCCCATCGAGGCTACATTTCTATTTTTTTCTGGGACTTACCCGCACTACGTTCTTCGTTGACGTAGCGACACACCCCAGTGTGTTTTTGGAGGGGGAGTGTAAGTGCGGCTAACCCCCATCTGCTCAGATTTTCACTGATCTAACCCAGATTGGCTACATTTTGGTCATTTTCTCTGCTTCGGCGGAATCGCCGCCTCGCAGCTCAGTCTCAGGATCAGACCTATATATTTCTGATGTGCCGGATCTGATTCCGCGGTCCATTCATCGTAAATCCGTCGCGTTCCGATCATTTTCCCGGAATCGCCAACTGCCGCTGTCACGCCCGGTGAGCCAAATCAGCCAAATATTTTTCACAATCGGATTTATATAAATCTTTTCAGATAGTTTTGGACACTCAGATGTACTTAGAATAATCCGCATCAATTTTCTTCATAGACTGGGATTTTCTGCCGGATAAGAATCAACATGGATCTTGCTTCTGTTGTTGCTGCTCTCGCCTCCGTTGGTGTCCGTGTATCCGGTTCTACCCCCAACAGCAGCGTTCAGGTCGACTCCTCGCGTGCCTGCCCCACTGGTCTTGCCGGCCCCGAGCCCTCCGGCACCTTCCACGACCCAGGGCAGCACTTTCCCACTAATGACACGAGTGGGCGGAGACAATCTAACCATAGGCTGCATGTCTGAAAGCACCTACTATGGGCCCACACCGAAAGTGTTTACTCATATTTTTGCTCCTCAAGGTCCCAAAGATATGCTCATGCCAATATCGCCGATATATGCACTTTTTCCCATAAATAGTGTGCATCAAGGATTGAGGTGTTAAAAATGCTTTCATTGTGCTTTGAACCTCAACCCTTGTTGCAAAAGGGAAGCAAAGCTTCGGTTTGCATCCATGCAAAAGCCCGAGGCTCCTTTCTTTCGTGATACGGAGATACGATATTTGGAGGGACCACTTTTGGGTGAATGTTGGCCGTTTTGCCCAAAATGGCCACAAACTCCTTCTCCCCCTGATTTCACCCCCGAGGTTGCGTGCGCCACTTGACCAAGGGTAAGGGCAATTCGGAGAGGGCACATAAGCCCACATCGAATGGGGTGTTTCCCCATGTGGCCTCTCCTCTTGATGGGAGAGTTGTGAGTCACCCAATTTGGGGTATGTTGCCATTCTGCCCCATACGTGTGTCACTTTCCCTCCAATGGGAAAAATAGCTAGAGGCGACCATGAGGGATGGCAATTGGCATATATTGGGACCTAAGTCCCATGTGTCTATCGCATCTTTGGTTGAAAGGATCCTCGCCGTGGCCATTGAGATATGGAATCATGAGTGCGGGCCGTTTTGGCCAAATTTCGCTGTTTTTGCCATTGTATGCCATATTGGAATTACCATATCTCCATGGGGCACGGGATCTAGCCAGGATGGAATTGCGCATATTGTAGCATATGACCAAGGGTTGAACGCCCTTGAGTTTCGTATTTGCTCCTCCGGCTCATCCGGAGTTATTCAGCTTTTGGTGCGATCCACGATCCCCACCTTTGCACCGCATGTTGCTTTCTGCCCCGTCCGTGTGTTCATCCCCTCGGTGAACAGTAAGCAGCCGGCGTGACAGCAAGCGATAACCCAGGGCATGGGACCAAAGGGGATATCAAGGGTTGTGAATCTAGGCTTGGCGCGTCAATATCGCCAAGATTTCCTACCCTGGACGGTCGCCCGAGACGGCCGATTTTGCCATTTTGGCAATCAGGACCCCACGTGACGAACCCGTGGTGCCCTGATGCCGGGACCTCAGAGGGAACCAGGTTGGGTGAGGGCTCCAGGGAGTTCGTATGCGAAGCGCATAGGGTCAGTTGCCTCGTCCCTACCGCTGGCGGGTCCGGACGAGGGGTCAATTTTGGAGATTTTTGAGTTAATATCAGTTTGGGCTGAAACAGCCCATTTTCAGCTACCAACTCCTGGGTGATAATGGCGGGGCCATATCTCTGGCTCAGAGAGGAGTTGGGACCTGCCGTTAAGGGAGCATAGGGAGCCACTGTTGGTTGGCCTTGGAGCCCCCTTGGTTCCCAGGAACTCGCTTGTGGCTGGGCGGGACACCTCCCCTATTGGCAGGGTTTCAGGGTCCGGACTGAGCAGGGCATGGGTTGTGTTTGAGCTCCCGCCCCCACCAGCCACTGAGAGGGTCGGACCTGGGATTGGGATACAAGTTAGGGTAGAGTGTCTATTGTCCTGTGATGTCCTTACCCCAGTCCAGTCTTAACCCCATGTGTACATATCCTGATGTGTTGCTGTACATACTTTCGTTCCCTTGTTGCAGAGTGGCAAGGATCCTGAAACGCTTTGTCACATGACACGAGCGTATTGATGCCCTTGTGAGCGTAGTGCTTTGCCTGCCTGCTCACCTGTGCGTGTCACCGCAGCGTCCCGTGGCCGGGCCCCCACGGGAACGCGTCAAAAGCGTTTCACCGCCGCGGGGTTACCCAACCCTCGCGTTCCACTCGGGGCCACCAACCCCGAGCAGCGCGGCGCAGCAGCTCGCAGCTCGCAGCTCGCAGCGCATCGCAGCACCTCGCAGCGCAGCGCAGCGGCTCGCAGCGCCGCCCAGCGACAGCGCCGAGTTCGTCACGGAGCCAGCAGCGCCGTCCAGAGCATTGCCCTGACCGCGCCGCGACCGTGAAGGAAGTGGACAGACCAGACCCATCGGCTGACCAGCAAGGCCGCGTCAACCACTTCCACAACCACCGGCTGACCAGCACCAGCCGCACTCCCAATCCAGTGCTGCAGCACCCGCCTCAACAACCACCACCAGTTCGTTGAGTTGAACGAGTGCATACCAAGGACCTCAACACCAACTACGCCCCCGCTGCCATGGTGAATTGGCAAGAAGCGGGCAGGACGTGGCCGCGGCCCCACCCCCATGCAGCGCAACTACTGCGTGGGTTGGTATTGGACCAGCACTACCGCCACAGCCACCCCCAGTGCGAAGGCGGCATGCCCAGGAGCTTCAGGCTCCGCACGGACATCGCCCCCGACCGCCTGCAGGCCGTGGAGGACCGGCTGCGGGCGGAAGGGTTCGCCTTCCGCTTCCAGCAGAGGCTCTGGAGGACGTGGGCCCGGCCAGACAGGCCCGGCGAAGGCCTGCGTCCCGACAGGATTGAGGAGGACGAGGAGCCCAACGTGTACCCGTCGGGCGCCTCGATCAATGTCTCCATGTGGGACATGATCGAGAAGAGCTTTCCGGAACCGGGGAGCGAGCGCAGGCTGCAGGGCAGCAGCAGCGCGTCTCCGGGGAAGGAGAGGCGGTCCGCCGGGGACAAGAAGCGGGACCGGAAGTGGCGGGAGTACCAGGAGTCCCTGGCCGCCGAAGCCGCCCAAGGCGCCAAGGGCGGAACCCCAGCCCCCAGTCCCCAACGGGCCAATGGTGGTCATCACCCCGGCTCCAACACCCTTGGCGACTACATCAAAGTCGCCAGGCAGACCAAGGCCAAGCCCCGTCCGCTGCTCCTGAGGCCCCAGCAGGCCCCAGCAGGCCCCAGCAGCGACGTGGAGTCAGCCCACCGCGGGAGGATGCCGGCCGACCAGGCCAGCTCCAGCAGCAGCGTCGCTCCCGACAGGGACGTGGCGCGCGCCTGTGAGCGTGTCTGTGGGGTGCCCTGCAACCTTCGGGTTGTCCGGCAACGGGCCAGGCAGCACAGCGCTGCCGTGGAGGGCGCCGTCGGCATTGCCCAGGAGGAGGCTGCAGAGTGGGCGCATGGCATGGCCATCCACGCCCGGACCGTGGCGGCCATTGCGGCCGGACTCACGGCCGTAGCCGCCCATGGGGCAGCGACTGCCCAGGTCAACGGTGAGTTGGCGGCAGCCGACGAGGAAGCCCGCCTGACGCAGGAGGCCATTGCCTGCAGGGAGGCCGAGGTGAGGGCGCTGGAAGAGGCGCTTGCCCAAGAGAGGGCAAAGAAGGAGGCGGAGGAAACGGCCCACGCCGAAGCGACGGCTAAGGCCCAAGCGGACGCCGCCAAGAAGGACGCCATCGAGGCCGCGCGACGGAAGGTCGCTGAGGAGAAGGCCAAGACGGAGGCGGAGCTGGCGGCGTTGGAGGCGCAGAAGGCGCGGCTGCAGCAGGCCCGGGAAGCCGAGGCGGCTCGTGCTCGCGAGGAAGCCGAAGTGCGGGCTGCCGCAGCCACCGCCGCCGCAATGGAGGAGGCAGAGGCCAAACTCCGCCGCGAGACTCACCCGGGAGGATCACGGGTGGAGACCCTTCGAAAGCTTTTCGAAGGGGACGCCTCCTCCAGGATGACGCTGGATGAGGCGGACACGGGCAGCAGTGGGAGCAGTGGCCCCACCGCCCATCGACGGAGGAAGGGCAAGGGGAAGACCCCCGAGAGGCCGCGGAGGCCAGCGGGTGGACACCCCCACGACAGTGACCCCTTCTTCACCGCCAGTGACGGGGATGAACGAGGCCGCCGACATCGCCAAGTGGTGGCTTGGACGGGCGGAGGAGGCGGAGACGTCCCCATGGAGCCGGAAGGTGAGGATGAGGACCTCCCTCCTCCCTACCAGAGCTCGGAGTCTTCCGAGACCAAGACGCCCAGGCGGGGCGACATGGACGAGGATGACGACATGGACTTCGGCATCACGAAGAAGCGCCCATCCTCGGACCCACCGAGGCGACCCGGCGGAGACCCACCGGGACCCCCTGGCGGAGGACCATCAGGACCCCCTGGAGGACGCCCACCAAGTGGACCCCCTGGAGGCGGACCACCGGGCGGGGGAGGACCCCCTGGACCGGGCGGACCCGGCGGAGGCCCTCCTGGAGGACCCCCTGGGGACCCCGACGACCCACCAGGGAACGGCGACCCGGATACCACCTGGCGGTGGATTGTCTACCTCCGCAGGTGGGTCTTTTCCCTCGAGTGCGAGGTAGACACGGGCAAGGGCGAAATGGCTCGCATCTCCAGGGTCGCCGCGTGCGCGCAAACAGAGCTGGACATCGCCAGGGCCGAGATCAGCGGGCTGAACACGGTCATCAGCGGCCTGCAGCAGAGGCTGGACGCGCTGGAGGCCCGTGGGAGCGTCGGCAGCGACCACCCACCCCTGGAGTCTGGCTCGTCGGACGACGGCTGGGGACCCGGACCAGGTCCAGGCAGACCCCACGCCCCCGGCGGAGCCCCCAGGAGTCGCCCCGGCGCCAGCGCCCCCTCTCTCACCGCCCCCTCTCACCACAGCGCGGGCCGCCGCAACGAGCGCGTGCCGCCCGGCAGTGGCAGTGAGGATTGGCGCGATGAGTGGATCAGCTCGGACTACCACAACCGCCGTGCTCCACCGCGGACGCCTGTACGCCCCCGACGACCGGCACCAGCCCCGGTGCCAATCCCAATGGCTGGAGGACGTTATGGTGGACTCAGGGATGAGGTCCCCAGAGGAGACGTGGAGTGGGATGTCGGCGAAGGTGAGGACCTGGACCTGGACCTGGAGGAGTTCGACATCAGCCCGCCGCGTGGTGTACGACGGGAGGCCGCTGAACGCAGCCGCCGGCGCCGTGATGAGGATGCGTACATGGAAGAAGTACGGCGTGAACACTTTGGTTCAGCGTACATAGAGGAACCGCGGCGTAGCCACAGGGGTTCCATGGAGGAGATGGACGTGGCGGCCGTGGGAGTCCGTGGGCGAGGCCGATGGGAACCTCGGTCAACCTCGCGGCCGCGTTCATGGTCTCTAAGGCCGCGGACGCCGCCGTGTGGGAAGACTTGAAGGACATCAAGCCCCCCATGTACGACGGCAACCCCCTCAACCTCGACTGCTTCTTGGAGAAGCTGGACGATTGGGGGCTGACCGTCACTGAAGACATGCCTCACGCGGATGCGGAGAGATATGTCTTCAGACGGTTCAGGTACCGCCTGCCGGAAGTGCTCGGAGAGCTATACTTCATGGCGACCAAGGAGGGGAAAATCAAGACCCTCAAGGAAGCCAAGAAGTGGCTCAACGAGCAGGAGCGGGTGGACGCTCCGCAGGTGGCTGCCAAGCGGTGGAAGTCCATCAAGCTTGAGCATGATGGACGGGAGATCCGCCTGCGGGATTGGCGGGACTTCCGAGGGAAATACACCCTCCACCGCCGCAACGTGGAGGACTGGAACGAGGGTGACGAGCAGGCTCGCCTGCTCTCCATGCTGCCGGAAGCATGGATCAAGAGGGTCACCAAGGAGGAATCCAAGCGGGCCAAGTCCAACCACACGGTCAAGATGATGCTCCCCAAAGAGTATCATACGAACGTGGTGGCTTGGGCGAAGAAGAACGTGGCCCGGGATGTCAAACGGCACTCCCTGCGGAACGCTCTCCTCATCACCGTCTCGGGCGATCGCGAGAAGACCGCGATGTGGCGCCTTGACGAGTGTGAGTTGAGCGGCCACACCATCCGTCTGCAGCCCATCCCGGCGCGGATGAGCTGCGACGAGATCCTGGAGTGGGTTGGCGAGGAAGTACTCAAGGAGTACCGAAACCTCTACCACACCCGCGGGTTGAGGCCCGGCGACCGCGACGTCAACTACGTTGGCGAGGGACCTGGCGGGGAAGCTGCCATGGACCCAGCGGGAGCTGGCGGCGATGAGACTCTCGTCGACGATGACGACGACGATGAGCCCGCCGAGGTGGCCGTTTGTGCCTTCGTGGCCAAGAACCTGAGCGCGGGGAGCAAGCCGGGAAACTGGAAGCCCCTGCAGCAGGGTTGGAGGAAGCAGGAGAAGAGGGACCCTCGCCGCATTGGCGACCCTCCGCTGTCCTTTGGGGAGTTCATACGAGCTCATCCTCAGGGCTGTTTCGTGTGTTATGGGAGGAAGCGAGGCTTCAACCATGACCACTGAACATGCCCCGTCCACAAGGCCGACACGGAGGCTTACAAGAAGGCGCACGGGTCGAAGAAGCGTGCGCCCGCGGGTATCCGGGAAGCCAAGGTGGAGGTGGACAGGGACGAGCTCTCCAAGCTGGTGTCGCAGGGGACCGAGTTGGCCAAGGAGATCCAGGAGATCAAGCGGAACTGGGTCCCCAGGTCGGACAACAAGAACAAGGAGAACAACCAGAACAACCAGAACAAGGACAAGGACAAGAAGCCTACTCGCAGCGAAAGAAGGAAGAAGGGCATCAACGAGGTTGATGCGGAGGAGAACACCCCTTCTTCCACAACCGACGCCCCCTAGCGGAGCCCCTGCAGCCAAGGGCCCCAGCTAGGGCGGTCGCAGGATGGTGACGTGGGAAGCGCCGAACCATCCCAGTCGGGAGTCGATAAGCACAAGGGGACTGCCGCGGGCGGAAGGCCCGGTCCGGCACCCAGTCGCGGAGGCGGGGTGAGGGCAAGTGAAGGCACGAACCCTTGCACCCGTCCGTCCTTCGCGACCAAGAATGTGTTTGATGTACTACAAGATCTTTCCGAGAGTATCGGAGGATCACCCGGACCGCAGCTGGATGCTGCAGATGGGCAGCCTGAGCCCATTGTCCACGACCTGCACCAGTCGCTTGTCGAGCTTCTGGAACGGCCGGAGATCCTGAGTTGCACGCCGTGCGCCGTGTCGGTCGCGAGCGGCAGTTGCATCTTAAGGTCCGTGCCTTATGCGGGGAAGTGGAAAAGGTTTTCGACGTGTTGGTCGACACGGGAGCTCAAGTCAGCTTGGTCAAGGCTGGCCTGCTTCCGCCAGAGTGTCTTACCGACAGTCGGAAACCTGTCAGGCTGAAGGTGGCGAACGGCCAGTACATGGTGGGAGGCACGAAGGGAGCGGCCATTGGGCTGCAGTTCGTGAACCATCGTGAGCTGAGCCGCCCAGACCTCGGCAAGGAAATCCTCCTGCACGGTCGCTTCTACGAGGCCGAGATGGACTGGGACATGATCGTTGGGTACGACTTCATGATGGAGACGGACTCCGGCGTTCTCCCGGCCCAGGCCTCCATGACCCTGTACCAGAACGACCAACTCTCGTGGCTTTCGTCACCTGAGCACCATGTGGAATGCCAATGGATCCACCCCGAACGCAATCAGCTCGAAGTGGCCGCGCTGGACACTGAGCCAACTGGTCCTGCAAACCAGGAGTACGGCGTAAGGCCGGAAGTGGCGAGCCGAGTTGTCGCGGACTTGGGAGCTTCGGATCTGGCCCTGGATGCGTTCTCTTCAGGAACCTCCGCCCATCTTCGGGTGTGTGAGAAGTACTGGAGCGCACAGGACTCCGCGTGGAAGAAGCACTGGGGTCCGCATCAGGGATTGATGTGGATCCATTGCCCCCGTTGGGACATTCCAAGAGCGATAGCGAAGATTCGCAAGGACCGCTCCAAGGCAGTGCTGGTTGTTCCTATGGGATGCACCGAGGAGGAAAGTACCCGACATTGGGTAGCCTCATTGACCAGCATGACCTTAAACAAGGTCGTCCTACCGGCTGGAGAGATTGTCTATCAGGACGCTAAGGGACAGCCCATGCCACCCCAGAGATGGCCAACGGAATTCCACTATGTGGATGGGGGCCTTGATCAGGCCGACGCCACGGACTTCGTGTGTGTCAACCGCATCATAGCGGAGCCTTGGAGGCAATGCTTTGCGGTTCCCCCTGTTGACATCGAAGAATCGGAATCGGAAGAGCCCCTCACTGAAGAGGAGCTGGATCTGGTTCAGGGGTATATGGATCAGCCCTTTCACGACTGGGGAAACCAGCGTGAGGGCAAAGGCCAGGACAAAGCCTGGTGGGAAGTGGACTCGGTCGTCTCTGGTTCCTATGATGGAGATACCTTCGTAAGGAGGGTACTGGACCACCTGTCCAGCCAGGACGAGCCAATCGGGGGTAACCCACCCACCTACGGCGATCTATTCCGAGGCAAGACCAGAGATGGCCCTTTGGGCCACCTGGGAAGACCACCTGAGCCGAAAGCGAGCGGAGTAGCTACCCCTCAAGTAAGCTCCGTGGTCCAGGTGCCCGGAAAAGCCAAGGCGGAGTCCGATGACTGCCCCAAGATCCAGGCATTGAGGGCCAGGCTGAAGCAGAAGTATGGTGATACCTTCTTCAGCGGTAAGCCTGTGTTTCCCCCACCGGTGCGTGGACCGTATGGCGAGGCCAAGATACGACTGAAGCAGGACCCCCGTGTGTATCGGCACCGGGAGTTTGCCCTGAGGGGCGAGAGGAAAGAGGCCATGGAGAAGATCCTCCGTGACTTCATCCAGAGAGGCTGGCTCGAGCCGTGCCACTCCGAATGGGCCTCTCCGTGCTTCGTCGTCCCCAAGAAGGTTGCCGGTGAGTGGCGGCTCGTGGTCGACTGCCGCGGCCTGAACGCCCAAACGCAGCACAACAGCTATACGCTGCCCCTCATTGAGGACATGCTGCAAAAGCAACACCGGCGGAGGATCTTCACGGTGATTGACCTGAAACATGGTTATCATCAGATGCCTCTCGCCGAGGAGTCCTGTGCCTGCACAGCCATGAGCACCCCACTTGGACCTCTCCAGTGGAAGGTGATGCCCATGGGCGTTACCAACGGCAATGCGGCTTTTCAGCGGATGCTGGAGAACCTGCTTGAGCCGGTGCGCGACTGTGCGGACCCCTTCGTAGACGACGTGATCATCGCGTCCGGGGACCCCAGCATGAGCTACGAGGAGCTCCTGGAGGCACACGAGAGGCACGTCACTCGAGTGCTGGACCTTCTGGTTCGGCACAAACTCACGGGCAGCAGTGACAAGGCCACCATTGCGGTAACCGAGGTGGTCTTCGCCGGCCACGTAGTCGGGAACGGGCAGCGAAAGCCCATACCTGGCAAGGTGGCTGCGATTGAGCACTGGGAAAAGCCCAAGACGGTCTCTGAGCTACGGGCGTATCTGGGGTTCTGCAATTACTACTCGGGGTATATCAAAATGTATGCCGAGTATGCAGCCCCCATGACAACCATGCTCAAGGGCAACCGAGAGGAGACCAAGAAGGGGTCCAAGAAGGCTCTGGTCTGGACAGCTGAGTCCGACCGTGCCTTTGAGGGGATGAAGCAGGCGCTGCTATCCGCAGTGGGTCTGCACCTCGTGGATCCCGACCGAGGGTTCGTCCTGCGCACCGACGCTTCCGACTACGCCATTGGCGCTGTGTTGGAGCAAGTGCTTGACGAGGGGAGGCACGTGCCCGTGGCCTTCTGGAGCCGAGTCCTGGCGGAAGGCCAGAGACGGACGTGGACGCCCCGTGAAAAGGAGGTGTATGCCATCGTCATGGCTCTCAGGAAATGGGCTGGGTACATAGCCCTCCATCCCGTCACCGTCTGCACCGACCATCAGAGTCTGCAGTCGTGGCACAAGGAGCACGTGGACACCCCCTCAGGTCCCGCCTCCCGACGGGCAAGATGGCATGAGACCTTGGCCAAGTTCGACCTTACGGTTGTTTATATTCCTGGAAAGGATAACACCGTGGCGGACTGTCTCAGTAGGTGGGCCTATCCCGCCAGCAAGGGCATGCAGGATATCTCTGCCTATGGCGATGAGGCTGAGACCACTGAAGCCAAGAAGATCATTGAAATGGAGCGCCTGATGGAGGAGGAGGATGTTAAATGCTTTGTCGTCATGGCTGCGGATGCCCCCCTCGCGTCGAGGGTGAGCAGAGCGGTCAGTGTACTCGCCCCTGAGGGAGCTGAGTCCGACAAGCACCTCTTCCCGGAGTCTTGCCTCCAGGACGACTGGACCGACGATTACGCCAAGTCTGAGGCCTTTGCGGCCGAGTATAGGGCTGTGACCGACCCTGACGACGGGCAGAAGTGGCCAAAGGGGCTGACCGAGGAAGATGGCAAGCTCTACCGGAATGGTAAGCTGCTAGTACCGGAGTCCCGGGTGCTCGAGCTTTGTGAAGCTTGGCACCACCACATGCTGCACCCAGGGGTCAAGAAGCAAGCCCTTGACATGCAGCGACGGTTCGAGATCGACCATATCGTTCTCTACACCGCCATCAAGAAGGTCAGGAAGGGTTGCTCGGTCTGTCAGGCCTGCAATCCCGATAACCGGAACGTCAAGGGGGAACCCCAATGGACCCCGGTTCCTGACCAGCCCATGGAGAGCGTGGCCATGGACGTCTTCTCGATGCCCGAAGTGCACATTGGCAAGGAGACCTTTGACTGTGTGGTTCTCTGTGTGGACCGCCACAGCGGCTACGTTGTAGCCGTTCCGGCACGCAAAAAGGGGTTGCTTGCCAAGGAAGTGGCAGTCATGATGATTCGTCATCGGCTGACCGTCTTTGACATCCCCCGCACCATTTGCAGTGACCGAGGGCCCCAGTTTACTGGTGGCTGGTTCAAGGCTATGTGTTCCCTCATGGGGATACGTCATGCCAAGAGCGTCGCCTATCTCAGCCGGTCCAACGGCCGTGCTGAGGTGGCTGGACGGCAGCTGTTCGAGAAGCTGCGCAGGATCCACATCACCAATCCACGTCGGAACTGGTTTCAGGAGATGTGGCCTGCTCTGAAGGCCCATCATGACACCCCCACTCCGGGCGGTTTGTCCCCTCACCAGATTCTGTTCGGCAGGGACCCCCTGGGTAGGGGACTTCCCTTGTCTGGTGATGGCATGGCTATGGATGCCAAGGAATTCTTCGCGCGGCAAGAGCAAACCGCGCGGGACATCCGCCAGCAGCTCGAGAAGGAGCATGCTGAGCGTCAGAAGTCCGCCCCGGGCTCGATAGCGCAGAAGTTCAGGGTGGGAGACCCGGTGTGGGTGATCAGACCCCGCCCTATGGGCACCCACCGCACCAAAACCTGGTTCACACCCGGCGAGGTGGTCCGCAGGATTGGTGAGGACACCTACCGCATCAAGGTAGGTCACGGACAGTTCCGGGAGCGCCACGAGAGTCAGCTCCGTGTGCGTGAACCCGACCTCCGTGGCCAACATGTGTCCCTGAGCTACGCCGCACATGAGGCCGATTCGGACGACGACTATGCTGAGCAGGACGACTATACAGTCGAGAAGGTCCTGGCTCAGCGTCCGAAGGCCTCGGCACCTGGAGGTCTGGAGTTCAAGGTTCGTTGGCGAGGCTATGGGCCGTCCCTAGACACCTGGGAACCCGTCTCCTCGTTCGTGCCGCGGGTCAATACTCCCTCCATGGAGTACATCCGCAGGCACAAGACCAAGATCCACGTTTCGGACTTGGCAGCACTCACCCGGGCGATTGCAGCCAGGGGTGCCTGATCAGCGCCCTGAGCTCTCCCCTGATGTGCTTCGAGGCGCCTGTGAGGCCGACGGATCGTCCCTCACTTGCTTGCTCTCTCTCATCTTCCGGTGACCTGCCATCAGAGTGGCCATATACCCCCCCCTGCTGAATCCAGAGGAGGATGGCCCCTCTATATCTTGGGAAACCAGGTAGGGCGACTCACCTTCATATTTCTGAGCTCTTGGGGCCTTGAAGCCCATACGACGTTGCGCAACGGATGCCGCTGTCATCGGCATTGCGAAGTTTTGGTGTGTGGTCTGGTTCCATGGCACTTGCGGAATCCAGACCAGTCGACGTGTGTCAGCTGACTATATATGGCCTGAACTCAGGCGTTTTCTTGTCCACCCTCCTGCATTGCCTTATCCTGACCGTGGCGTGGTTTGGCGCTCTGTCCAGAGCGTGTTTACATGCCTATTTACCCAGATTGTTGCTTGTTTTTCTGCCCTCCAGGATATGTGCATCTGTATGTTAAGTGTCATCAGCCCATCGCTGAGGGATGGACTGTTTTTCACCACTAATCGGGATACAGAGGCGCCTTGCGTCGCCGTGTACATGTTCATACAGCCTGGTCCAGCCTGGACCAGTACCTGAATACAGATTCTACTGTTTGAGTGCCTGTGATACCGTGTTGCCCTATTCGCTGTGATGTGGAGATCCTGATGGCGCCAGGCGGGAAGCCCAGTTGCCTGACTACACTCCCAGCGGTCCGCCACTGTCAGTCCCAGTGTGAGCCTACCGATTCGCAGACGCACTTGCAGTCGGATGGCGGCCTCCGGTGCTCCTGACCTCGGTCAGTCTGCCTGGGAAACTGGTGGTTTGAGGAGTCGACGCCTCCGCCCACACTGCATGAGGACTCCCTCATGTATGGCCTTCGTGGTAATAGGGCGAGGGAAAAGACGGCCTTGATGCCCGATCCCTTCAGGAGGAGCTCCCTTAAGATCCCTTAAGGAGTTCGGCTGTATCACTCTGGACTCGCGTCGTATGGATATGGACATGGTGCGCCCGAGGAAGGACCCGTGGGGACTCTCCCCAGTCGGCGGGCCTTGGGAAGCTTGGGGTAGCCTGATGGATCTTTGTGGTCGCTCTCGACCTGTGGGACCACCTCGGTCGTCGCGTGACGCCTATGTTGGCTGTGTATGCCACTGCCACTGTGGTGGTGACCGTAGCAGCCGGCACCCAGTGCGCCTGGTATGGGTTAACGGGTCCTTTGGATGCCGAACAATCGCCGCCAGGACCCGGGACTTGATACTTGATACAATAGTTGCAGTTACTCAGTCTACAGCACCTTACCTGTTTTACTGTGAGATTTGACAGCCTAACCTGGGAATCAGCCTGAAGGAGGATGTGACACCCCCCCCCCCCCCTTCAGGGGATGGTCCTGGGTACGCGCTGCCATACATGGGTGTTATCGAGCCCCCCCCAGGGTTTGCTCTAAGGAGGGGGGTGAAGCGGTACCCAGAACCTATGGCCCATGGCCCGGAGGCCTGTGGTCAGTCACACCCGTTATGGCCCATGGCCCGGAGGCCTGCGAGCCGTCATACCCGTGCGGAAGCCGTTGATACCGGCTATCCCCGTTCTCTAACCCGTGAAATCTGGAATCCGATTTCTAACCAATAAATCGATGTAGAATTACCGTAATTTTATTGTCTTGATCGATTTTCGGTCAGAAATTGGTGAAATACCCGATTTCTACCGCGATTTCTAATTGTCGTGAAATCGCCGCCTGATGTCGCCTGTTCGCGCGCCTTCGTCGCTTTTCCGTGGCGAGTTTTGTGATTGACTTTTCTCGAGTACCTGTGAGGTTCTAAGAGAACTTAAGGGCTAAATCTAGAGGGTATTTTATGAACTTTCATCTGGTGTACTCACCAGAATTTTTCGCCGTTGCGTTTTCGAGAAAATCAGCGCGCAAGGCTTTCCGTCGATCGTGCGAACTCATGCTTCTCAAGGACCAAGAGTTCGCACGGAACCCTACGTCTCCCCCCTATGTCTTTCATCCATGCCCCTTTCACGCGGGCATATCATCTTGCTTAGGGAAGCGGGCGATGGCGGTGTTTTAGGCAGCCTATGGGTCTCGCAAACCAAAGTCGTTTGCGTGCGCAAACGCTAACTTTGTGCCCTTGTGAGCATGAACGTTAATGACCGAACACAATGCTCACAAGACCAAAAGCCCGAGGCCATTTTCGTTTTACGAGCCAACTCAACGATGGCTCCACGCAATTCAATGCGTACCAAAACTCTATTTTCAAAAGAGGGCAAGTTTTGGTCGAAAATTAGGCCAAAATGGCCAAACCCCCGAGGCTCGTATTCGAAGCCTATGGGGAGTTGAGCCTCGAACCAAGGCAATATGTAAAGTAGAGACCACGAAGGACATCGTGGATGGCTTGGTTGATTTTTTACAACCTTGTCTTCTATTTTATATTATTTCGCCTTGTGAGCACGCCTGCCACATTGCCTCTTTGCACACGCGCTCATATGCAAGCACTAATGACACGAGTGGGCGGAGACAATCTAACCATAGGGTGCATGTTTGAAAGCACCTACTATGGGCCCACACCGAAAGTGTTTACTCATATTTTTGCTCCTCAAGGTCCCAAAGATATGCTCATGCCAATATCGCCGATATATGCACTTTTTCCCATAAATAGTGTGCATCAAGGATTGAGGTGTTAAAAATGCTTTCATTGTGCTTTGAACCTCAACCCTCGTTGCAAAAGGGAAGCAAAGCTTCGGTTTGCATCCATGCAAAAGCCCGAGGCTCCTTTCTTTCGTGATACGGAGATACAATATTTGGAGGGACCACTTTTGGGTGAATGTTGGCCGTTTTGCCCAAAATGGCCACAAACTCCTTCTCCCCCTGATTTCACCCCCGAGGTTGCGTGCGCCACTTGACCAAGGGTAAGGGCAATTCGGAGAGGGCACATAAGCCCACATCGAATGGGGTGTTTCCCCATGTGGCCTCTCCTCTTGATGGGAGAGTTGTGAGTCACCCAATTTGGGGTATGTTGCCATTCTGCCCCATACGTGTGTCACTTTCCCTCCAATGGGAAAAATAGCTAGAGGCGACCATGAGGGATGGCAATTGGCATATATTGGGACCTAAGTCCCATGTGTCTATCGCATCTTTGGTTGAAAGGATCCTCGCTGTGGCCATGGAGATATGGAATCATGAGTGCGGGCCGTTTTGGCCAAATTTCGCTGTTTTTGCCATTGTATGCCATATTGGAATTACCATATCTCCATGGGGCACGGGATCTAGCCAGGAATGAAGCGCGCATATTGTAGCATATGACCAAGGGTTGAACGCCCTTGAGTTTCGTATTTGCTCCTCCGGCTCATCCGGAGTTATTAAACTTTTGCATGTTGCTTTCTGCCCCGTCCGTATGGTCATCCCCTCGGTGAACAGTAAGCAGCCGGCGTGACAGCAAGCGATAACCCAGGGCATGGGACCAAAGGGGATATCAAGGGTTGTGAATCAAGGCTTGGCGCGTCAATATCGCCAAGATTTCCTACCCTGGACGGTCGCCCGAGACGGCCGATTTTGCCATTTTGGCAATCATGACCCCACGTGACGAACCCGTGGTGCCCTGATGCCGGGACCTCAGAGGGAACCAGGTTGGCTGAGGGCTCCAGGCAGTTTGTATGCGAAGCGCATAGGGTCAGTTGCCTCGTCCCTACCGCTGGCGGGTCCGGACGAGGGGTCAATTTTGGAGATTTTTGAGTCAATATCAGTTTGGGCTGAAACAGCCCATTTTCAGCTACCAACTCCTGGGTGATAATGGCGGGGCCATATCTCTGGCTCAGAGAGGAGTTGGGACCTGTCGTTAGGGGAGCATAGGGAGCCACTGTCGGTTGGCCTTGGAGTTCCTTGGTTCCCAGGAACTCGCCTGTGGCTGGGCGGGACATCTCCCCACTTGGCAGGGTTTCAGGGTCCGGACTGAGCAGGGCATGGGTTGTGTTTGAGCTCCCGCCCCCACCAGCCACTGAGAGGGTCGGACCTGGGATTGCGATACAAGTTAGGATAGAGTGTCTATTGTCCTGTGATGTCCTTACCCCAGTCCAGTCTTAACCCCATGTGTACATATCCTGATGTGTTGCTGTACATACTTTCGTTCCCTTGTTGCAGAGTGGCAAGGATCCTGAAACGCTTTGTCACATGACACGAGCGTATTGATGCCCTTGTGAGCGTAGTGCTTTGCCTGCCTGCTCACCTGTGCGTGTCACCGCAGCGTCCCGTGGCCGGCCCCCCACGGGAACGCGTCAGTAGCCGAACTCTCTTGGGAGTACATCATCAAGGATATGACGGGGAGTAGTCTCACCCAGTCTCTGGTGCCTTCAGTTTTGCACCAGATCCTTACATTCTCCTTAAGGACACGAATCTGTCGCTCACATAGGGGGTTGCTCGTGTGAGAGTAGGGGATCCCCGTACCTGGACATTGAGGGATCTCAGGACCCTGTTGTACCAGCCGGTATCTGAGCGTACTCGTACGTCCTCATCGGAGTTTATCTCCTTGGGCGCCCCATAGACACAGAACCACTCCTCCAGGAGTATCTTGATAGTCTCCTCTCCGGTAATGTGCTTGGTACATGGGAACACCCTGGTGAACCTGGTCAACCCACAGGTTACCACGAGGGCGAAGTCATAGCCCCCGAACTTCGGCATCTCCGTGTAGTCCACGTATAGAACACTGTTAGCACAGTGAGGGATGGGCAGGGTCGAGTAGAGACCTCTTCCCCTGATATCCCCTGGTTTGCAGGACCTACACGGGCACTTGTCCACGATAGGCTGGAGGGTTTTCCGCAGTTGGTCGTCAGTCCACGTAGTGTGGAACCACTGCTTGAATAGCCTCAGGGTACGGTCAGCACCCACATGACCGCTGGACTCATGGGTCCACTTCAGCAGCGCTGGGACTCTGTCACTGGGTACCACGATGCGGTCCTCGTGCCAGAGGTAGCTCTTGTCCCTCTTCCACTGATCTTGGTTGACCAGGAGGGGTTCAAGGCGTTTCTCCAGGCGCTTGTAGATATCCCCAAACTCCTTCAGGTACTCCGATTGTTGGAGCCCATCCATGGGCCGTATCATAGTCATGTTGAGGTCCAAGTGCACGTCCATACGGCTGAACGCCTCCTTAGCTAGCGCTTCAGACCGGGCACCAATCAGGGCGTCGAAGTTGTTGCGGCTTATGTAGTCTGCACACTCGTTCTTCACTCCCTGGATATGGTGTACCGTCAGCCGTAGTTGGCTGAGGTAGGTCCACCAGCACCGTAGCTTGGCCTTCTCAGGTGGGGGACCCTTCTGGAAAGTGCGGACCGGCTCTTGGTCGCACCGCCAGACCACAGGGTTACTCCCCAACAGTCGTGCTTGTGAGGATAGCACCAGCATACCCGCGAGCAATTCCTGCTCATAGGTGGAGTAGTTACCCCTGGCCTGGTTCCATTTCTAGTTCCAGTGGCCCAGAGGTACTAGGACCCACTTGTGGTCAGGGTAGCGGTGCTTGAGAGTTCCATCTCGGTTGAGACCTTCAGTCCCCCATTGGGAAATAGCAGCGTCGAACTCCTCCTTCTCTAGTGCTTGCCATTGGAACAACGTTCCACGTCCACATTGCTGGCGTCGGTCACCAGGATAATCTCCCCTTGTGCCCTAGGCACGCCCAAGCACTTAGCGTTGGCCACCTTGTCTTTGAGCTCGTCAAACGCTTGTTGCTCTTGTGCGCCCCAGCACCAAGTAGTACTCTTCTTGATCAAGTTCGTCAGAATGGCGCTGGTGTAGGTGAAGTTTTTGATATGACGGCGATAGAAGTTACACGCCCCAATGAAACTGCGTACATCATGAAGTCCTTTCTTGGGGTCTTCGTGTCGTACCTTAGCGTCCATCAGGGGTTTGGCCTTAGAGGCCGCTGGAGTCCACCACCCATAGCCAACGTCAAACCCCAGGTACTGCATGGTCTCCTGCATGAACTCACACTTCTCCAGCTTGAGTCGTGTGTGGTTCTCTTGGCAGACCGCAAAGAACTCACCCAAGAGGATTAGGTGGTCCTCCTGGGTGTTGGTCCCGAGGCATACATCGTCGATGTGTGCTTCCATCTTGGCCCCACGGGATATAAGTTCCTGCACCTTAGGTCTCCTTCGTAGGATGGACAAGATGTTGTTCATCAGCTCTTGGAATAGAGCGGGTGCGTTGGCCACGCCAAACGGCATGACCTTCCACTTGAACACCCTCCCCTGAGGGGTGATGAAGGCTAGTAGCTCCTGAGCGTTGGGCGTCAGGTCCACCTGCCAGAATCCGCTCCTCTTGTCCGTCTTGGTCTTGTAGCGGCAGGAGGCTATCTTCTCAAGGGTAGACTCCATATTAGGAATGGACCCTGAGTGGTTCAGCGTTTTCTTGTTCAGCTCTCCGTAGTCCACTACCAGCCGTTTGGCTGTAGACCCAGGTTTAGCCACCAGGAAACAGGGGCTGCAGTGTTGGGGGTAGTCCCCGTGCTTGTACTCCAGGACTAGGCCAGCGTCGATACACTCTTGTATCTGTCGCTCTATCTCATCGGCCTGCTCTTTAGGAGCTGGATAGGGTCTCCTCCGGATCTTGTGTCCCACGAACTCGGGTTTCAGCTTGAGGTCCATCTGTACCAGCTTGTCACATGAGGCTGGAGGGGGTAGTTCTCCGAACACCTCCAGATAGGTCCTTATAAGCGTCTGCACCCGGGGGTCTAAAAGCTTGATCTTGTCCTCCATGTCCTCGTCGGAGTGTAAGTTGCTTGCCCCCTGAGTGATAGACGTCGGGAGGTGATCCTCCACGGACTCTTCGCCCTTGGTAGTATCCCTCAACCCTTGGTAGGCATATAGTAGGTCTCGTTCAACCATCTCCGGTGGACGAGGGCAACATAGGCACGCTCGAGGGGGTTCACATACACATTCCTCCAAGAGGTCGTCCTCCTCTGGGGTCCTCACATGGGCACCCCACACGCTCTTCATGATCTTAAGGTCTACCTCCCTTTGCCCGGTGGTGATCTTCTGTTCGAGGTCCTCCTTCAATTGAGATACGTCTCCCTTACGTGCTTGCTTCAGTGGCCATGAGCTGCCGGTGGGCTTAGCGTAGCATAGCTTTTTCGCCAGCAACCTCCTCTTGGAGTCCACATACTCCCTTAGCCTGGATCTAGGATCCAGCTCTTCGTCCACGGGGTCTTCCATCCTCATGCAGAGTGGAGGTTTCAGTGGGGCGACGTACTCGGCGTTCTCCACTTCCTCCACGCAAGTCTGCACGAAGAAGGCGTCATGCTCAGTTTCGTCATCTGAGTGGATAGAGCTGGGGAGCTCGGATAGTCCACACTCAGAGACTCCATCAGGAACAGGTACATGGCAGGAAGAGATCGGGGTGTTACTGTTAGTCACGACATATTCATCTCCCCCGGGTATAGTCTCAATAGCACCTTGCGGTCGTAATCGATTCTTCAAGTCACCCAAGGCGAGTCCATCGCTTTCTCGTTGTATAGTCAGGACCAGAGTCGAGTCCAGGTCCTCCCAGGGGATGGAGGTAAGACCTCCGTCCACCACGCTGAGCATACTCCCCCATCCAGGTCTCCCGATAGGCGTCTTACGCCCCAGAGGCACGTAGATGGCCTCATCAGGTAACCGAACAGACCTGATAGTCAGCCTGTCCAGGAGGGTTCGCCAGTACTCGTTGACCCCATGGGCTCCCCAATCGGGGGAGCACAGGACCATACGGGAACGTTCCAAGGCCACCTTGGTCAAGACCTTCCCCAGTTCACTGAACCTGGGGTTCCCGTAGGCCATCCCGAAAGAGGGCCAGTAAAATTTGTAGCTGCAGTTCTTCCCCTTGCTGCAGTAAAGGTCCAGAACATGTTGCTTGTCGCTGGCGAACAACTCCACACTCAGGTCTTCTCTAGAGTAACCAAACTCCTTAAGACCTTGGTCTAGGACTTCCCCCAATAGTTGTTAGTCCTCAGTTTTGGAGGCCGCCATCATGTTCGAGGGCTCCTCCTTCGATACCGTCAGGTAGCTCCAGGTGTGCTCAGACTGCTCCAGTGGTACGGACTCTCTGCCCTCGCCGTGGTCCACGTAGAGGATGTAGGGCGCTTGCAGCGTCAGGGATTGTATCTGGGAGTGCTGAACGAAGAAGTCAGTTCCCAATACAAAGTCGAAGGCTTCAGTGTCCATCACATAGAACCGATGGGCGATAGTTCGTGAGCCCATAGGTACCTCCACTTCACAGTCCCCGCAGCTGTGCACCACATGCCCATCCCCCATTCGTATAGCCGCGGTGGTCATGGTGTTCTTCGGGCCCCCACGAGGTAAAATGTTCTTGGCCACTATTGATATGGTGGCCCCAGTGTCCAATACCCCCAGGTATTCATGTCCCCCTAGTCGGATACGTACCCAGAACACCAAGTCCAGGGCCCCACCGAAGCGTCCCCGTCAGAACTCCGCGGGACAGGTCACCTCGAACCCCTTGTTCCGCAATTTGCGGGCCATCCTCATGAAACCGCTTCTCCTCTTAGCGTTGCCGTCATCACCGCCTTCATGCTCACGCTTAGCCCCTTGTTCTCGCTCAGCCTGCGTTTGTGAGCGTGTGGTAGGACCAGACTGCCCCCCAGAGGGCTCGGAGTTCCCCCCTGAATTAGGGTTGGGGTTGCCTCCGTTCTTGTCCACGTTCTTGTTGTCCTTGTCTGGCTGGCGGTTAGCGCCTCCTCCTCGTCCACCTTGACTCGTCTCTTGCCCTTGTCCACGTCCTTTCAGCTTGCCCTTGCCGGAGTCGTTGCCTTTGCCTTTGCCTCTGCCTCCACCTTTGCCAGAGCCTTTGCCAGGATCCTCACCCTTCAGCTTCGCTGACAGGCGCTGCTTGTGGTAGCAGTCATCCTCAGAGTGCCTCCTCTTCCCACAAAAGGCACAGGTGATAGGACACCTGTAGTGATCCGGCATCTTCGCCTTGGCGCCGGTGTTGGTCTCCTGCTTCTTCCCTTGGACTACGAAGCAGTCTCGCTGCTCGCAGTCTGGGGCGTGCTGCAGGTGGCCCTGCTTATCTCTGGCATCACACCAGAAGAGCTCCTTGACGTTTTGCATGATACGGGCGTGTTTGGGGGTAGTCCCCTGTCCAGGTCTGGATCCTTGGTACCCTTTGCCTTGGCTTCCAGAGCCTCTTCCTCCAGGACGGTAGTTGTTCAGGTGCTGGTCGCTTTCTTTCTCCAGCGCCAGCTCCAGGAGTAGTACACATAAATCCTCGTAGTGGAGGGCTCTAGCCTTGCGCTCTGCCGTTGAACGGCACTCGTCCCACAGCTCTCGGGGGAGCTTAGCCACCAACCAGATAAGCAGGTCGTCGCTGCTATAGGAACCGGGCGTGAATCGTCCAGCCCAGTGATCCAGGTCAGCCAATAGCTCAGAAACCCTGCCAGGTTTGGGGTTGTTGGGCAGCACGGCCAGGTTCTGGATCTCAGCCCTGATGGAGAGGTATGTTTCATAGGTCGGATACTGCCTCTCCAAGGCAACCAACACATCGGCAAAGGTGGCGGACTTAGTCACGATCTGCTTGACCTGCTTCTCCAGGTACTTGGTCTTGCAACACTGCAGGAGCAGATCGCACTTGACCCGTCCACTAGCGTGGGTTTGGCGGGTCCATCGAAGAAACCGGCCAAAATTCTCAGCGAACTCACTGAGGTCCTTGCCTGTGAACTCAGGCAAGTTCACCACGATCTTGGAGGTGGCAATAGCCTTAGCCTCCTGAGACCTGCGTCCCCCGTCGGGTCTTCTTCTTCTTCTTCTTCTTCTTCTTCTCCCCGCTTGGGTTCTCGGGGTCCTCAGGGTCGTCGTCCTCCGAGGGCGAAGCAGAAGTCATCGACAGCGGCTCATCATCGGAGGGGTCTCCGCCTAGGTCACTAGAACCATAGGGCTCCACGTCCACCATTGCCCTCAGGGCTGTCAGCCCCAGCCGGTCCAGCTCGGCTCTCGTAGAATTCCCCACGTGGCTGTAGGGTGGCTGGGTCGTCCTCGGCACGAAAGGGCTTCTCGGTATCGCTGCAGGGGTCGGCATCGGTCGGCTCCTCAGGCTCCCCAGGGTGTTTGTCAGCCCTGCCACCAGGTGGTTGGCCTGTACTCGATGGGGTGACATTCCCACCGTGGTAGGTGACGCTTGGGGCGGTATCAGGGGCTCCAGTTTAGCTCGAATCTCTTGAGTGAGATCGCCAACAATTTTAGAGGTGGCTCCTCGGAGCACCTCGTTGATCTCCGACCGCGTCAGGGACCTGTTGGAGGATCTCTCCGATCCTCTACTCCTGCTCCCGCATGACTCAGGTCCTCTCCTCAACCCACTCAAGGTTGCATACCCAGGAACATCCACATAGGCTCCCGTAGCGGGTAGAGGATGGTGATAGTCAGCCGCATACCATCGCGTCTCAGAACTGGAGGCCACCGGCTCACTGGTAGTAGTTGCCTCTGGAAACGCAGTGGTAGGTGGGTTCACACCATAGGCAGGGTAGGTAGGCATACCAGTAAAGCCTGTGCCCTCAGCCATAGGGTTGGAGCTCTGAAGCGGTGGGGATCCCCGATACGGCAGGGGTGAGGTAGCCACTATGCCCACTTGTGGGCCACTTCTGATTTTGCCCCCCGCTCTGAAGCGGTGGGGATCCCCGATGCGGCAGGGGTGAGGTAGCCACTTTGCCCACTTGTGGGCCACTTCTGATTTTGCCCCCCGCTCTGAAGCGGTGGGGATCCCCGATACGGCAGGTGTGAGGTAGCCACTTTGCCCACTTGTGGGCCTCTTCTGACTTTGACCCCCGCTCTGAAGCGGTGGGGATCCCCCATACGGCAGGGGTGAGGTAGCCACTTTGCCCACGTGTGGGCCACTTCTGATTTTGCCCCCCGCTCTGAAGCAGTGGGGATCCCCGATACGGCAGGGGTGAGGTAGCCACTTTGCCCACTTGTGGGCCACTTCTGATTTTGCCCCCCGCTCTGAAGCGGTGGGGATCCCCGATACGGCAGGGGTGAGGTAGCCACTTTGCCCACTTGTGGGCCACTTCTGATTTTGCCCCGCGCTCTGAAGCGGTGGGGATCCCCGATACGGCAGGGGTGAGGTAGCCACTTTGCCCACTTGTGGGCCACTTCTGATTTTGCCCCCCGCTCTGCAGCGGTGGGGATCCCCGATACGGCAGGGGTGAGGTAGCCACTTCGCCCACTTGTGGGCCACTTATGATTTTGCCCCCCGCTCTGAAGCGGTCGGGATCCCCGATACGGCAGGAGTGAGGTAGCCAGTTTGCCCAATTGTGGGCCACTTCTGATTTTGCCCCCCGCTCTGAAGCGTTGGGGATCCCCAATACGGCAGCGGTGAGGTAGCCACTTTGCCCACTTTTGGGCCACTTCTGATTTTTCCCCCCGCTCTGAGGCGGTGGGGATCCCCGATACGGCAGGGTTGAGGTAGCCACTTTGCCCACTTGTGGGCCACTTCTGATTTTGCCCCCCGCTCTGCAGCGGTGAGGATCCCCGATACGGCAGGGGTGAGGTAGCCACTTTGCCCACTTGTGGGCCACTTCTGATTTTGCCCCTCGCTCTGAAGCGGTGGGGATCCATGATACAGCAGGGGTGAGGTAGCCACTTTGCCCACTTTTGGGCCACTTCTGATTTTGCCCCCCGCTCTGAAGCGATGGGGATCCCCGATACGGTAGGGGTGAGGTAGCCACTTTGCCCACTTGTGGGCCACTTCTGATTTTGCCCCCCGCTCTGAAGCGGTGGGGATCCCCGATACGACAGGGGTCAGGTAGCCACATTGCCCACTTGTGGGCCACTTCTGATTTTGCTCCAAGCTCTGAAGTCGCGGGGATCTCCGATACGGCAGGGGTAAGGTAGCCACTCTGTTCACTTGTGGGCCAATTCTGATTTTGTCCCCCGCTCTGCAGCGGTGGGGATCCCCGATACGGCAGGGTTGAGGTACCCAGTTTGCCCACTTGTGGGCCACTTCTGATTTTGCCCCCCGCTCTCCAGCAGTGGGGATCCCCGATACGGCAGGGGTGAGGTAGCCACTTTGCCCACTTGTGGGCCACTACTCATTTTGCCCCCCGCTCTGAAGCGGTGGGGATCCCCGATACGGCAGGGGTGAGGTAGCCACTTTGCCCACTTGTGGGCCACTTCTGATTTTGCCTTCCGCTCGCAAGCGGTGGGGATCCCCGATACGGCAGGGGTGAGGTAGCCACATTGCCCACTTGTGGGCCACTTCTGATTTTGCCCCCCGCTCTGAAGCAGTGGGGATCCCCGATACGGCAGGGGTTTGGTAGCCACTTTGCGCACTTGTGGGCCAATTCTGATTTTGCCCCCCGCTCTGCAGCGGTGGGGATCCCCGATGCGGCAGGGGTGAGGTAGCCACTTTGCCCACTTGTGGGCCACTTCTGATTTTGCCCCCCACTCTGAAGCAGTGGGGATCCCCGATAAGGCAGGGGTGAGGTAGCCACATTGCCCACTTGTGGGCCACTTCTGATTTTGCCCCCCGCTCTAAAGCAGTGGGGATCCCCGATACGGCAGGGGTGAGGTAGCCACTTTGCCCACTTGTGGGCCACTTCTGATTTTGCCCCCCGCTCTGCAGCGGTGGGGATCCCCGATACGGCAGGGGTGAGGTAGCCACTTTGCCCATTGTGGGCCACTTCTGATTTTGCCCCCCGCTCTGAAGCGGTGGGGATCCCCGATACGGCAGCGGTGAGGTAGCCACATTGCCCACTTGTGGGCCACTTCTGATTTTGCCCCCCGCTCTGAAGCAGTGGGGATCCCCGATACGGCAGGGGTGAGGTAGCCACTTTGCCCACTTGTGGGCCACTTCTGATTTTGCCCCCCGCTCTGAAGCAGTAGGGATCCCCGATACGGCAGGGGTGAGGTAGCCACTTTGCCCACTTGTGGGCCACTTCTGACTTTGCCCCGTGGTCTGAAGCGGTGGGGATCCCCAATACGGCAGGGGTGAGGTAGCCACTTTGCCCACTTGTGGGCCACTTCTGACTTTGCCCCCCGCTCTGAAGCGGTGGGGATCCCCCATACGGCAGGGGTGAGGTAGCCACTTTGCCCACTTGTGGGCCACTTCTGATTTTGCCCCCCGCTCTGAAGCAGTGGGGATCCCCGATACGGCAGGGGTGAGGTAGCCAATTTTACCACTTATGGGCCACTTCTGATTTTGCCCCCCGCTCTGAAGCTGTGGGGATCCCCAATACGGCAGGGGTGAGGTAGCCACTTTGCCCACTTGTGGGCCACTTCTGATTTTGCCCCCCGCTCTGAAGCGGTGGGGATCCCCGATACGGCAGGGGTGAGGTAGCCACTTTGCCCACTTGTGGGCCACTTCTGATTTTGCCCCCCGCTCCGCAGCGGTGGGGATCCCCGATACGGCAGGGGTGAGGTAGCCACTTTGCCCACTTGTGGGCCAGTTATATGATTTTGCCCCCCGCTCTGAAGCGGTCGGGATCCCCGATACGGCAGGGCTGAGGTAGCCATTTTGCCCACTTGTGGGCCACTTCTGATTTTGCCCCGCGCTCTGAAGCGGTGAGGATCCCCGATACGGCAGGGGTGAGGTAGCCACTTTGCCCACTTGTGGGCCACTTCTGATTTTGCCCCTCGCTCTGAAGCGGTGGGGATCCCCGATACGGTAGGGGTGAGGTAGCCACTTTGCCCACTTGTGGGCCACTTCTGATTTTGCCCTCCGCTCTGAAGCGGTGGGGATCCCCGATACGGTAGGGGTGAGGTAGCCACCTTGCCCACTTGTGGGCCACTTCTGATTTTGCCCCTCGCTCTGAAGCGGTGGGGATCCCCGATACGGCAGGGGTGAGGTAGCCATTTTGCCCACTTGTGGGCCACTTCTGATTTTGCTTCCTGTTCTGAAGCGGTGGGGATCCCCGATACGGCAGGGGTGAGGTAGCCACTTTGCCCACTTGTGGGCCACTTCTGATTTTGCCCCCCGCTCTGCAGCGGTGGGGATCCCCGATACGGCAGGGGTGAGGTAGCCACTTTGCCCACTTGTGGGCCACTTCTGATTTTGCCCCCCGCTCTGAAGCGGTGGGGATCCCCGATACGGTAGGGGTGAGGTAGCCACTTTGCCCACTTGTGGGCCACTTCTGATTTTGCCCCCCGCCCTGAAGCGGTGGGGATCCCCGATACGGCAGGGATGAGGTAGCGATTTCGCCCACTTGTGGGCCACTTCTGATTTTGCCCCCCGCTCTGAAGTGTTGGGGATCCCCGATACGGCAGGGGTAAGGTAGCCACTTTGCCCACTTGTGGGCCAATTCTGATTTTGCCCCCCGCTCTGCAGCGGTGGGGATCCCCGATACGGCAGGGGTGACGTAGCCACTTTGCCCACTTGTGGGCCACTTCTGATTTTGCCCCCCGCTCTGAAGCAGTGGGGATCCCCGATACGGCAGGGGTGAGGTAGCCACATTGCCCACTTGTGGGTCACTTCTGATTTTGCCACCCGCTCTGCAGCGGTGGGAATCCCCGATACGGCAGGGGTAAGGTAGCCACTTTGCCCACTTGTGGGCCACTTCTGATTTTGCCCCCCGCTCTGAAGCGGTGGGGATCCCCGATACGGCAGGGGTGAGGTAGCCACTTTGCCCACTTGTGGGCCACTTCTGATTTTGCCCCCCGCTCTGAAGCGGTGGGGATCCCCGATACGGCAGGGGTTTTAGGTTTGAGGTTTGATTTTGCGGGTACTAGACGCCTTTCGGGCCCGGGGGGCCACCTGGTCGGGCCAGGTGATATCCCCCCCACCGGGTCCTAGTGGGGGGCACTCCAAGACGCACCTCCTACCTGGTGGCGGAGTCCCTCGGGTTCACAGGGCTCGGAGCCCCGTCCCTCCCCGGCTTCCCCTTTTCGCCCTCTCCGGTCAGTGCATCAATTCGCAACCGTGGCTGCGGGCGCTTACCCACTGCGTCGCCTCCCTAATGCGTGGTCGCCCGGGGCGCCGGCGCTGCCGGGCCCGTGCTACTGGCTTGTCGCCAGTGGGACCCCCTTGGGCTGGCGCGGCGGCCGCCTAGCCTAGGGGTTGGGGCGTGGCGCAGTGCGCCACTACTGCCTTGGCGGGTGCAGTGCCCCGTCCGTGTGTGCGCGGCGCTCGCGGCCGATTCGGGGGGCTCGCGCCGGTGCCTGGTGTTGTGTCTGCCCCGTTTCCCCCTTCCCGCCCCGCGTCTCCCGCGCTGTGTGTGGCGGGCCGTCCCGTCCGGGTGTCCCTTACCCTCGCTCGCTAATGAAATTGAAGTGGCCCCAAATATTTGGTGTTTCACTCTCACTTGGGTTAGGCAAAGCCGCAACCGACCTCAAACTCTGCACTCAATGTGGACACTGGCCAATGCTCGGGATGTCTATTCCATGTGCTTCAAAGTGTCGATTTCGCCCTGAAAGTGGGCCTCATCAGCAAAACATAGCTCTACAGGACAGGCCAACATCATTCATGCACAGTGTGTGCTGCACATTGTTCCATGCCACACAATTACAATAAATGCAACTCGTGGATGCTACAGCGCCAAACAAACACCAAGGTTGTTGCGACCTAATTCATTCTCAACGCTGTGCGCGCGTGTCTCCTGATCAATTTACGAAGCGAGGCCAAAGGCTTCAAAATCGCAAATAAACGTGTTTTACCCTTCAAGAAAGGTAACCTTTTTTGTATGCAATGCAAAACACGCGGCCACGACAGCTGTACTGCTGAATGATGCCATGCACGAAGTATATGCACTCGGGGGATTCCCACCCTCCCTCTACCCCCAGTGACACTCGACTCGTGGCTCTGCACTTGACTTAGCGAGCATTGCACATCATCCACGTGTGCCAACACCCGTTCACGTCGTGGAATCAATACCTTTGAACACTCATCCCATGAAAGAATCATTTGTGTGACTACCTGTTTAGGATAATCCAACAATTCCACCGCCGTAGTTAACCTTCGTAGGCAAAGGGCATAAAAGCGCTCGTGGGAACAAATACGTAGATACCTAATGCATTCGCCTCTAATCCATGAACATTTGGTGTGTCGGGGCACATTCAAACGCCAAGGAATATAGGTGCATGCATGCGACGGCTTCGATAGACACTTGTGCGTAGGGGGGCGAGTGATACCACCCATATGTCCAAAAAAGCAATTCCACAGCGACTCGCTCTATCCACAAAAGTAAAGGCGAGGTGTTTGGGGTATACCTTACACAAATACGTGTTCAAATCCTGCACACTGAGACTCAAAGGGTGAACGGCGAAGCCGTCATCAATGTAGCGCCATAATAGAATGTCACAGGGCAAGGGGGAGCGTCTCTCATATGCCCTAAGAACCAATTGGGCCCACGATGGAGCGCAGTTCGTTCCCATGGCAAAGCCAATCAATGGGAAAAGATGGCCACTCGCTCGTTGAGGAAGATGCAATGCGTAAACACTACGTTCATGAGAAACCTTCCATTGTACATATGCTCCTGGTAGTCCATATTCATATATGGGAACGATGTTTTCAACTCAACAAATTGATCCCAAGGCATTTCGGCAAACAAACAATGTAGAAATACACGTTCATGGCTCGAAATGGGTAGAGCGTCGGATTCATGTTGTAGAAAGTAGGCGCGCCAAAAATCCATCGCCATGGAGACATCGCTCCAACGGAAATTCGTGTATAGACTCTCAAACCGAAAGTGGATATGCACCATTCTCTCCCATCCGCCCCCCACACCAGGTCAGAAGAAAATTTCCTCGACCGTTTGAGTAGATCCAGCGTATCTAAGATGGGGGAGCAGAACGGGTCATGGTGTCGATCTATCTTGAGCAACATTGTGCCCATAGTGGCAAGTAGGATGGATGATGGTGTTGTTGCCCAACGAAACATGCCCACCACCGTTCGTGTTGGAAAACGCCCATTTGGCTTTAGGGTGAAACCCTCTTTATGTGTTTTTGCAAGCAAGTAGAAATTCGGGAGGCGGGGTTTCTGTTGAAAGTCCAAGAAATTTTGTAGGAACTCCAACATCATCTGTGGTAAGAATGGCATAATGACTTGCTTAAGCTTATTGAGCCACTCCTCTGCCTTGTCCTCCCAAAGTGAAACCTCACTCACCTCCCCCACTCGTAAATACACATCGTGTCCATGCAATTGACCACGCATGTGAGCCGTGGCCTCGTACACATATGCATTTCCTGACACAACCAAAGATCCACCGTCCTTATCGGACGCCATGACAATGTGTTTATTCAGAAATGACTCCAACAAATGAGCATTAAACTTCACACCTCGTGTTGTGTAAGAATTACTCAAATGATCAATGTATTCCCGAATTTGGTGCAACACAATTCCAATCGATTTATCGATTGTAACCGCTGCATAGTGGCGGATGTTTCTTGTAACTGCGAAGCCTGTAGCCTTGATGCCCCAGGGGTCGTAACGCCCGACACTGCCCCTGATATCTCCGAATCCCAACTGACCCTCTTCAGACCCATATCCAGCCTCTGGGAGTGACATATGCGAAGCACTTGTAAGCCCATTGAACTCCATGATGGAATATGAATAGTCAGAAAACCCGGTCTACAAAAATGGAGCAGACATAGAATCTCATTGCGCATTCATCGCACATAATGACTCATTGTGAAATCATTCGAAAAAATTTAAATAAATCCGACTGGGAAATCACGAAAGACAAATGCGACTCGACGCGCGCTCACAGGCGACATCTGGCGGCGTACAGAAAACACGAAAACAAGCGGAAAATTTACTGCACTAATGTACATCTGAGAATCATTGAAATTCTGATCACATTGATGTATAAATTGAGTGCTGTCACTGCTGCCGTTACACTCCCCCTCTGAAAACATACGCCAGTATGTCAGGCTGGGTCAAGTGAAGTGAAAAAAACGGCAAAAGTGACCAAAAACCGACTAATGTATGACAAAATGTGAGAAATTGAGCTGAATTGAGCAAAATTGTGCTGAGATCTGTGTTTTACGATGGCCATCGACTTGAATGAAACACATAGGTACCTTAGGGCACACAGAAACAGCTTTGTTCAAGCTCGAAAACTCGAACATTCAAAGTCTGAGTGAAGAATGTACATGCATGATCAAGATCCATGATCCATGATGAAATCAGGATCTGACATCCCACTGCCAGAAAACAGAAAACGAGCGTCACCATGTCGTCGAGAGTCCAAAAAATAGGGTATCCCTTCACGGAGTCCAAGATATATGAAACTGGTTGGTGTCATCTGCAGTCATGAGACCAGATGCCAGATTATGTTACAAAATGTGACTGAATTGAGACGAAAATCAGTGAATCACACACAGATTAAAGACGGCGAAGTCTGCAGCAAGCCAATATGGGTCCAATTCATTGTCGATAGATACTGTGTGTTGTGCTGAACGGAAATCCAGTTCTCATTCATAGCCAATCCAGGTCAAATCCTCATGATGATGATGATCCCAATGATGGAATTCCAATCATGTAAAAGTAATGATAGCCAAGAAAACCCAGTGAGTGTACACCACACTGTCAGTATCGTCTCCAGGGCTTCATGTTTAATCCAGTACGAGTCAAGAGGGGTAACTGACTCATTGTAGTCCCAGCATGTATAAGCATCCAATGCTTGGTACCAGGAATTTGCCAAATGTGAGTTAATTCTGAGGGGGATTCCAACACAATCCACAGATGAGCAGCGAGTCGACACAAGTAAGAACATCATCATCGTCACTTGGTCCTTATAAGCCCTATGCCAGCGGTCGATTGGGAAACAAACCAACTGTCCCAATGTAAGAGCTGATTGCAATAAGATTCTCAGCAGATCCGTCAAACACATGAACTGAATCAGATGTAGTCATGAAGCGGTACCCAGAACCCCATGGCTAGGTTACGGCCTACAACCGGTCTCCGGTCCACTAACTCCATATACGGAAGGGAAGACGCCCGTTGACGCCCGGTGCGAGCCCGGAGGGAGCGTGTTCCGTGCTGTAAAGCCCCGCATCGGCAACCGATGCACCGCCAGCGGAGATTTATATATCAGAATGTCAGGAATCAACAGGGTTTTATTTTCATATTGTTTCCGTCAATTTTTACGCTTCCGTTCTGATACTCGCTGTTTTGACAGCTGGCGGTTAGCTCGCGACTTTAGCGTAACCGCCAGTTTAACTGTTATATACAGATATTTTAGCGCAAATCGTGACGAAGACTCTAAAGTCTTCAGGAATTGCATTGATGCATCGGCAATTTTCACATTCTACACTCGCAACCTTAATCCGAATTTTTCAGGATGTCGAAATCGGATTTTCGACTTCGACATCCCCGCACTTGATTTGACCTCTTTCGAGTGGACCTACGTGCTTCCCTATGCAGGAATCAACTTTCCTTTTGTCTTGCCCTCCATTTGTCTTAGAGATATGGGCAAAACAAAGTTGATTCGTGAGGCCACTTGTGAGGGTCATATCTCGTGCCCCTTGCGAGGAATGACAATAAGGAAACGTGGGATGTATTCACAATACTCCCGACGTAATTTAGGAAGCTTTATATGCCTTGCGTCTCTACACGTGCGCGCTAGTGTAATAGATCATGGTCAAGAGGGTAGAGTTTGCGTTATAACTCTTTGGCCATGATATTGCGTGCGTTAAGATAACTTTCGAGTGTAGCGCGCGAG
Source organism: Eutreptiella sp. 'Long Island Sound 2002' (assembly GCA_964036045.1). NCBI lineage: Eukaryota > Euglenozoa > Euglenophyceae > Eutreptiales > Eutreptiaceae > Eutreptiella > Eutreptiella sp. 'Long Island Sound 2002'. Next base: position 13,674,441 of record OZ038404.1, on the reverse strand, counting down.
TGTTGGTGTTGCATGGGAACTCTCCTTGAGTTCCTATGAGCGATTGACACAAAGTTATGCCATTGGAGGGGCATGACATATCGTGGGGGGAGCTACCTTTTTGGGCAATATGTGGTATGTGCCATGTGTTGTGTTGTGTGCCCATTTGGCAGGTCCATTGCCCCAAGCCAAACCCGCCAATGGACCTCATATTGCACAAGGCCCTTCCTTATACTCCCCAGGATCAATTGCAAGCCTAACCTTCGTGGAGGGAAGCTTGTGTGGCGATCCCAAAGCGATGCGTTGAGAGCAAGGTGTGTGTTTTGCAATTTTCCATATTTTCATGTGCCCACTTGGGAAGTAGCGCTCGTGACCTTTCAAAGCGCCCCAAGTGGAGCACATATGTGGAATCGAAGGTCATTGGTGTCAAGTCATTGTGTTTAAAAGGATTGGTCGATTACTCAATCCAAGGCGAAGATATTATGATATATTTGTGCGCCTTTCAAGGCACTTTTGGGTGTTTTTTCGCCAATATTGCTGTTTTTTGCCCGTCATGATGTCAAGTGGCGACCGTGTATCTCAACGTTGCGCTCAATTGACATCATGACTCAGGTATGTTATGAGGGTACATACTTTGGTGCCCAACATATCTTGAACCCGGCGAATAACTCCTCTTGGGCTTGGCATACCGTGGCCGCCATGTTGGCAATTTGGGACTATCCCAAATCATGGGTTCACTTGGCGACCCTGCCATTCCCAAAACCGGAGGAGTTGGGCGACGCCCGAAAGATATGTTGGACACATATGACTTGATACCAATCATATGGCACACTCCGGTCCAAGTCGAGCATGTGCCTCATTTGCCCCAATCATGAGTGTGCGCATTTTCGGTCATTTTGAGCAATTTTCCACTTTTGCTGCCCGGTGTGCACTATGTTCAGCCCACCCGTGCACGCCGGACGCATGGACCAATGGACCATATATGACATGGGTGTTATGTATATTGGTCCCCATGGTTCACACACCACGTGGGCGAAGCGGAGCAACCTTCGTTAAGGTGCTAGCCCAAAGTGAGTGTGGGCAATTTTGCCACTTTGGCATTTGTGGACCCAATTGGGATCGTCACCACGCAAAATGGCATGGAGATCTTTGGAAGCCAAGTGCATGGGAGTCCCATTTGGACTCCTGGTGGATCGCGTATAGAATGGCGGATCCGATCTCCAAGCCGGCGTGAAGATATACTATTGGGAGCACCCCGAATTTTGGCTCATTTCGACCAGCCAAAATGACCCCCTTTTGGGACCCCAATTTCAACCCCCCGTGTGGTCGATTGGCGGCCCCATCTCTCGATGCCCACAGAGAGCCCGGACCAAATTTCAAGGTGTACACTCAGATAGAGGTCTGAGGTCCTGCCTCCTACCCTGTGAGCTATTGGCCTTACCTTGGCCGGGCGAGCCACGCATGAGAATGATGCCAATTTTGGTGATTTTGGCATCATGACCCCACTTGACGAACCCGTGGTGCCCTGATGCCGGGACCTCAGAGGGAACCAGGTTGGGTGAGGGCTCCAGGGAGTTCGTACTCGAAGGGCATAGGGTCAGTTGCCTCGTCCCTACCTCTGGCGGGTCCGGACGAGGGGTCAATTTTGGAGATTTTTGAGCTAATCTCAGTTTGGGCTGAAACAGCCCATTTTCAGCTACCAACTCCTAGGGGATAATGGCGGGGCCATATCTCTGGCTCAGAGAGGAGTTGGGACCTGCTGTTAAGGGAGCATAGGGAGCCACCGTCGGTTGCCCTTGGAGTCCCTTGGTTCGCAGGAACTCGCCTGTGGCTGGGCGGGAAAACCCCCTATTGGCAGGGTTTCAGAGTCCGGACTGAGCAGGGCATGGCTTGTGTTTGAGCCCCAGCCCCCACCAGCCACTGAGAGGGTCGGACCTGGGATTGGGATATGAGTTGGGACTGAGTGTCTATTGTCCTGTGATGCCCTTACCCCAGTCCAGTCTTAACCCCGTGTGTACATATCCTGATGTGTTGCTGTACATACGTTTGTTCCCTTGTTTCAGAGTGGCAAGGATCCTGTAACGCTTTGTCACATGACATGAGCGCATTGATGCCCCTGTGAGCGTAGTGCTTTGCCTGCCTGCTCACTTGCGCGTGTCCACCGCAGCGTCCCGTGGCCAGGCCCCCCACGGGAACGCGTCAAAAGCGTTTCACCGCCGCGGGGTTACCCATCCCTCGCGTGCCACTCGGGGCCACCAACCCCGAGCAGCGCGGCGCAGCAGCTCGCAGCCCGCAGCTCGCAGCGCAGCGCAGCGGCTCGCAGCGCCGCCCAGCGACAGCGCCGAGTTCATCACGGAGCCCGCAGCGCCGTCCAGAGCTTCGCCCTGACCGCGCCACGACCGTGAAGGAGGTTCACAGACCAGGACTCCTGCATCAGCGAGTCCCATCGGCCGACCAGCAAGGCCGCGTCAACCACCTCCACAACCACCGGCTGACCAGCACCAGCCGCACTCCCAGTCCAGTGCTGCAGCACCCGCCTCAACAAACACCACCAGGACCAGTTCGTTGAGCGGGACGAGTGCACACCAAGGACCTCAAGACCAAGTACGCCCCCCGCTGCCATGGTAAACTGGCAAGAAGCGGGTTAGACGTGGCCGCGCCCCCACCCCCATGCAGCGCACCTACTGCGTGGGTTGGTTTGGGACCAGCACTACCGCCACAGCCACCCCCAGTGCGAAGGCGGCATGCCCGGGAGCTTCGAGCTCTGCACCGACATGGCCGCCGACCGCCTGCAGGCCGTGGAGGACTGGCTGCGGGCGGAAGGGTTTGCCTTCCGCTTCCAGCAGAGGCGCTGGAGGACCTGGACCCGGCCGGACAGGCCCGGCGAAGGGCTGCGCCCCGACGGGATTGAGGAGGACGAGAACTCCAACGAGTACCCGTCGGGCGCCTCGATCAATGTCTCCATGTGGGACATGATCGAAAAGAAATTCCCGGAACCGGGGAGCGAGCGCAGGCTGCAGGGCAGCAGCAGTGCGTCTCCGGGGAAGGAGAAGCGGTCCGCCGGGGATAGGAAGCGGGACCGGAAGTGGCGGGAGTACCAGGAGTCCCTGGCCGCCGAAGCCGCCCAAGGCGCCAAGGGCGGAACCCCAGCCCCCAGTCCCCAACGGGCCAATGGCGGTCACCACCCCGGCCACGCCACCCTTGGCGACTTCATCCAAGTTGCCAAGCAGACCCAGGCCAAGCCCCGTTCGCTGCTCCTGAGGAAGTCAGGCGCCAGCAGCGACGTGGAGTCGGCCCACCGCGGGAGGGTGCCGGCCGACCAGGCCAGCTCCAGCAGCAGCGTCGCTCCCGACCATAGGGACGTGGCGCGCGCCTGTGAGCGCGCCTGTGGGGTGCCCTGCAACCTTCGGGTTGCCCGGCAACGGGCCAAGCAGCACAGCGCTGCCGTGGAGGGCGCCGTCGGCATCGCCCAGGAGGAGGCTGCGGAGTTGGCGCATGGCATGGCCATCCACGCCCAGACCGTGGCGGCCATTGCGGCCGGACTCACGGCTGTAGCCGCCCATGGGGCAGCGACTGCCCAGGTCAACGGTGAGTTGGTGGCAGCCGACGAGGAAGCCCGCCTGACGCAAGAGGCCATTGCCTGCAAGGAGGCCGAGGTGAGGGCGCTGGAAGAGGCGCTTGCCCAAGAGAGGGCAAAGAAGGAGGCGGAGGAAAGGGCCCACGCCGAAGCGACGGCCAAGGCCCAGGCGGACGCCGCCAAGAAGGACGCCATCGAGGCCGCGCGACGGAAGGTCGCTGAGGAGAGGGCCAAGACGGAGGCGGAGCTGGCGGCGTTGGAAGCGGACAAGGCTCGGCTGCAGCAGGCCCGGGAAGCCGAGGCGGCTCGTGCCCGGGAGGAAGCCGAAGCGCGAGCTGCCGCAGCCACAGCCGCTGCAATGGAGGAGGCAGAGGCCAAACTCCGCCGCGAGAATCCCCCGGGAGGATCACGAGTGGAGACCCTTCGAAAGCTTTTCGAAGGGGACACCTCCTCCAAGACGATGCTGGATGAGGCCGACACGGGCAGCAGTGGGAGCAGTGGCCCCACCGCCCAGCGACGGAGGAAGGGTAAGGGGAAGACCCCCGAGAGGCCACGGAGGCCAGCGGGCGGACACCCCCATGACAGTGACCCCTTCTTCACCGCCAGCGACGGGGATGAACGAGGCCGCCGACATCGCCAAGTGGTGGCTTGGACGGGCGGAGGAGGCGGAGACGTCCCCATGGAACCGGAAGGTGAGGGTGAGGATCTCCCTCCTCCCTACCGGAGCTCGGAGTCTTCCGAGACCGAGACGCCCAGGTGGGGCGACATGGACGAGGATGACGACATGGACTTCGGCATCACGAAGAAGCGCCCATCCTCGGACCCACCGAGGCGACCCGGCGGAGACCCACCGGGACCCCCTGGCGGAGGACCATCAGGACCCCCTGGAGGACGCCCACCAAGTGGACCCCCTGGAGGCAGACCACCGGGCGGGGGAGGACCCCCTGGACCGAGCGGACCCGGCGGAGGCCCTCCTGGAGGACCCCCTGGGGACCCCAACGACCCACCAGGGAACGGCGACCCGGATACCACCTGGCGGTGGATTGTCTACCTCCGCAGGAGGGTCCAGTTCCTCGAGCGCGAGGTAGACACGGGCAAGGGCGAGATGACTCGCATCGCCAGGGTCGCCGCGCGCGCGCAGAGAGAGCTGGACATCGGCAGGGGCGAGACCAAGTCGCTGAACAAGGTCATCAGCGGCCTGCAGCAGAGGCTGGACGCGCTGGAAGCCCGTGGGAGCGTCGGCAGCGACCACCCACCCCTGGAGTCTGGCTCGTCGGACGACGGCTGGGGACCCGGACCAGGTCCAGGCAGACCCCACGCCCCCGGCGGAGCCCCCAGGAGTCGCAGTGACGTCCCTCTCATGTGCCTCCAGGAGCTCTTCGTAGCTCATAGTGGGGTCCCCGGACGCGATGATCACGTCGTCCACGAAGGGGTCCGCACAGTCGCGCACCGGCTCAAGCAGGTTCCCCAGCATCCGCTGAAAAGCCGCATTGCCGTTGGTAACGCCCATGGGCATCACCTTCCACTGGAGAGGTCCAAGTGGGGTGCTCATGGCTGTGCAGGCACGGGACTCCTCGGCGAGAGGCATCTGATGATAACCATGTTCCAGGTCAATTACCGTGAAGATCCTCCGCCGGTGTTGCTTTTGCAGCATGTCCTCAATGAGGGGCAGCGTATAGCGATCATGCTGCGTTTGGGCGTTCAGGCCGCGGTAGTCGACCACGAGGCGCCACTCACCGGCAACCTTCTTGGGAACGACGAAGCACGGAGAGGCCCATTCGGAGTGGCACGGCTCGAGCCAGCCTCTCTGGATGAAGTCACGGAGGATCTTCTCCATGGCCTCTTTCCTCTCGCCCCTCAGGGCAAACTCCCGGTGACGATACACACGGGGGTCCTGCTTCAGTCGTATCTTGGCCTCGCCATACGGTCCACGCACCGGTGGGGGGAACACAGGCTTACCGCTGAAGAAGGTCTCGCCATACTTCTGCTTCAGCCTGGCCCTCAATGCCTGAATCTTGGGGCAATCATCGGACTCCGCCTTGGCTTTTCCGGGCACCTGGACCACGGAGCTTACTTGAGGGGTAGCTACTCCGCTCGTCTTCGGCTCAGGCGGTCTTCCCAGCTGGCCCAAAGGGCCATCTCTGGTCTTGCCTCAGGATAGATTGCCATAGGTGGGTGGGTTACCGCCAGGCGGCTCGTCCTGGCTGGACATGTGATCCAGCACCCTCTGTACGAAGGTATTCCCGTCATAGGAACCGGAGACGATGGAGTCCACTTCCCACCAGGCTCTGTCCTGGCCCTTGCCCTCACGCTGGTTCCCCCAGTCGTGAAAGGGCTGATCCATATACCCCTGAACCAGATCCAGCTCCTCTTCAGTGAGGGGGTCTTCCGATTCTCCGATGTCAACAGGGGGAACCGCAAAGCATTGCCTCCAAGGCTCCGCTACGATGCGGTTGACACACACAAAATCCGTGGCGTCGGCCTGATCAAGGCCCCCATCCACATAGTGGAATTCTGTTGGCCATCTCTGGGGTGGCATGGGCTGTCCCTTAGCGTCCTGATAGACACTCTCTCCAGCCGGTAGGACGACCTTGTTTAAGGTCATGTTGGTCAATGAGGCTACCCAATGTCGGGTACTTTCCTCCTCGGTGCATCCCATAGGAACAACCAGCACTGCCTTGGAGCGGTCCTTGCGAATCTTCGCTATCGCTCTTGGAATGTCCCATCGAGGGCAATCGATCCACATCAAGCCCTGATGCGGACCCCAGTGCTTCTTCCACGCGGAGTCCTGTGCGCTCCAGTACTTCTCACATACCCGCAGATGGGCGGAGGTTCCTGAGGAGAACGCATCCAGGGCCAGATCCGACGCTCCCAGGTCCGCGACCACTCGGCTCGCCACTTCCGGCATTACGCCGTACTCCTGGTTTGCTGGCCCAGTGGGCTCAGTGTCCAGCGCGGCCACTTCGAGCTGATTGCGTTCGGGATGGATCCATTGGCATTCCACATGGTGCTCAGGTGACGAAAGCCACGAGAGCTGGTCGTCCTGGTACAGGGTCATGGAGGCCTGGGCCGGGAGGACGCCGGAGTCCGTCTCCATCATGAAGTCGTACCCACCGATCATGTCCCAGTCCATCTCGGCCTCGTAGAAGCGACCTTGCAGGAGGATTTCCTTGCCGAGGTCTGGGCGGCTCAGCTCACGATGGTTCACGAACTGCAGCCCGATGGCCGCTTCCTTCGTGCCTCCCACCATGTACTGGCCGTTCGCCACCTTCAGCCTGACAGGTTTCCGACTGTCGGTCAGACACTCTGGCGGAAGTAGGCCAGCCTTGACCAAGCTGACCTGAGCGCCCGTGTCGACCAACACGTCGAAAACCTTTTCCACTTCCCCGCATAAGGCACGGACCTTAAGATGCAACTGCCGCTCGCGACCGACACGGCGCACGGCGTACAAACTCAGGATCTCCGGCCGTTCCAGAAGCTCAACAAGCGACTGGTGCAGGTCGTGGACAATGGGCTCAGGCTGCCCATCTGCAGCATCCAGCTGCGGTCCGGGTGATCCTCCGATACTCTCGGATAGATCTTGTAGTACATCAAACACATTCTTGGTCGCGAAGGACGGACGGGTGCAAGGGTTCGTGCCTTCACTTGCCCTCACCCCGCCTCCGCGACTGGGTGCCGGACCGGGCCTTCCGCCCGCGGCAGTCCCCTTGTGCTTATCGACTCCTGACTGGGATGGTTCGGCGCTTCCCACGTCACCATCCTGCGACCGCCCTAGCTGGGGCCCTTGGCTGCAGCGACTCCGCTAGGGGGCGTCGGTTGTGGAAGTAGGGGTGTTCTCCTCCGCATCAACCTCGTTGACGCCCTTCTTCCTTTCCCTACGAGTAGGCTTGTTGTCCTTGTCCTTCTTCTGGTCGTTCTGGTTGTTCCCCTTGTTCTTGTTGTCCGACCTGGGGACCCAGTTCCTCTTGATCCCCTGGATCTCCTTGGCCAACTCGGTCCCCTGCGACACCAGTTTGGAGAGCTCATCCTTGTCCACCTCCACTTTGGCCTCCCGGATACCCGCAGGTGCACGCTTCTTCGACCCGTGCGCCTTCTTGTAGGCCTCCGTGTCGGCCTTGTGGACGGGGCATGTTCGGTGGTCATGGTTGAAGCCTTTCTTCCTCCCATAACACACGAAACAGCCCTGAGGATGAGCTCGTATGAACTCCCCAAAGGACAGCGGAGGGTCGCCAATGCGTCGAGGGTCCCTCTTCTCCTGCTTCCTCCAACCCTGCTGCAGGGGCTTCCAGTTTCCCGGTTTGCTCCCCGCGCTCAGGTTTTTGGCCACGAAGGCACAAACGGCCACTTCGGCGGGCTCATCGTCGTCGTCATCGTCGACAAGAGTCTCATCGCCGCCGGCTCCCGCTGGGTCCATGGCAGCTTCCCCGCCAGGTCCCTCGCCAACGTAGTTGACGCCGCGGTCGCCGGGCCTCAACCCGCGGGTGTGGTGGAGGTTTCGGTACTCCTTGAGTACTTCCTCGCCAACCCACTCCAGGATATTGTCGCAGCTCATCCGCGCCGGGATGGCCTGCAGACGGATGGTCTGGCCGCTCAACTCACACTCGTCAAGGCGCCACATCGCGGTCTTCTCGCAACCGCCCGAGACGGTGATGAGGAGAGCGTTCCGCAGGGAGTGCCGTTTGACATCCCGGGCCACGTTCTTCCTCGTCCAAGCCACCACGTTCGTATGATACTCTTTGGGGAGCATCATCTTGACCGTGTGGTTGGACTTGGCCCGCTTGGATTCCTCTTGGTGACCCTCTTGATCCATGCCTCCGGCAGCATGGAGAGCAGGCGAGCCTGCTCGTCACCCTCGTTCCAATCCTCCACGTTGCGGCGGAGGAGGGTGTAATGCCCTCGGAAGTCTCGCCAGTCCCGTAGGCGAATCTCCCGTCCATCATGCTGAAGCTTGATGGACTTCCACCGCTTGGCAGCCACCTGCGGAGCGTCCACCCGCTCCTGCTCGTTGAACGACTTCTTGGCTTCCTTGAGGGTCTTGATTCTCCCCTCCTTGGTCGCCACGAAGTATAGCTCTCCGAGCACTTCCGGCAGGCGGTACCTGAACCGTCTGAAGACATATTTCTCCGCATCCGCGGGAGGCATGTCTTCAGTGACGGTCAGCCCCCAATCGTCGGGCTTCTCCAAGAAGCGGTCGAGGTTGAGGGGGCTGCCATCGTACATGGGGGGCTCCATGTCCTTCAAGTCTTCCCACACGGCGGCATCCGCGGACTTAGAGACCATGAACGCCGGCCGCGAGGTCGACCGAGGTTCCCATCGGCCTCGCCCACGGACTCCCACGGCCGCCACGTCCATCTCCTCCATGGAATCCCTGTGGCTACGCCGCGGTTCCTCCATGTACGCTGAACCTAGATGTTCACGCCGTACTCTTTCCATGTACGCATCCTCATCACGGCGCCGGCGGCTGCGTTCAGCGGCCTCCCGTCGTACACCATGCGGCGGGCTGATGTCGAACTCCTCCAGGTCCAGGTCCAGGTCCTCACCTTCGCCGACATCCCACTCCACGTCTCCTCTGGGGACCTCATCCCTGAGTCCACCATAACGTCCACCAGCCATTGGGATTGGCTCAGGGGCTGGTGCGGGGCGCCGGGGGCGTACCGGTGTCCGCGGTCGAGCACGGCGGTTGCGGTACTCCGCGCTGAGCCACTCATCGCGCCAATCCTTACTGCCACTCCCGGGCGGCACGCGTTCGTTGCGGCGGCCCGCGCTGTGGTGAGAGGGGGCGGTGAGAGAGGGGGCACTGGCGCTGGGGCGACTCCTGGGGGCTCCGCCGGGGGCGTGGGGTCTGCCTGCACCTGGTCCGGGTCCCCAGCCGTCGTCCGACGAGCCAGACTCCAGGGGTGGGTGGTCGCTGCCGACGCTCCCACCGGCTTACAGCGCGTCGAGCCTCTGCTGCAGGCCGCTGATGACCGTGTTCAGCTGCCTGGTCTCGGCCCTGGCGATGTCCAGCTCTCTCTGCGCGCGCGCGGCGACCCCGGCGATGCGAGTCATCTCGCCCTTGCCCGTGTCTACCTCGCCCTCGAGGAACTGGACCCTGCTGCGGAGGTAGACAATCCACCGCAAGGTGGTATCCGGGTCGCCGTTCCCTGGTGGGTCGTCGGGGTCCCCAGGGGGTCCGCCAGGAGGGCCTCCGCCGGGTCCGCCCGGTCCAGGGGGTCCTCCCCCGCCAGGTGGTCCGCCTCCAGGGGGTCCACTTGGTGGGCGTCCTCCAGGGGGTCCTGATGGTCCTCCGCCAGGGGGTCCCGGTGGGTCTCCGCCGGGTCGCCTCGGTGGGTCCGAGGATGGGCGCTTCTTCGTGATGCCGAAGTCCATGTCGTCATCCTCGTCCATGTCTCCCCACCTGGGCGTCTCGGTCTCGGAAGACTCCGAGCTCCGGTAGGGAGGAGGGAGATCCTCATCCTCACCTTCCGGCTCCATGGGGACGTCTCCGCCTCCTCCGCCCGTCCAAGCCACCACTTGGCGATGTCGGCGGCCTCGTTCATCCCCGTCACTGGCGGTGAAGAAGGGGTCACTGTCGTGGGGGTGTCCACCCGCTGGCCTCCGCAGCCTCTCTGGGGTCTTCCACTTTGCCGTTCCTCCGTCGATGGGCAGTGGGGCCACTGCTCCCACTGCTGCCCGTGTCCGCCTCATCCAGCATCGTCTTGGAGGAGGTGTCCCCTTCGAAAAGCTTTCGAAGGGTCTCCACTCGTGATCCTCCCGGGGGACTCTCGCGGCGGAGTTTGGCCTCTGCCTCCTCCATTGCGGCGGCTGTGGCTGCGGCAGCTCGCGCTTCGGCTTCCTCCCGGGCACGAGCCGCTTTGGCTTTCCGGGCCTGCTGCAGCCGAGCCTTGTCCGCTTCCAACGCTGCCAGCTCCGCCTCCGTCTTGGCCCTCTCCTCAGCGACGTTCCGTCGCGCGGCCTCGATAGCGTCCTTCTTGGCGGCGTCCGCCTGGGCCTTAGCCGTCGCTTCGGCGTGGGCACTTTCCTCCGCCTCCTTCTTTGCCCTCTCTTGGGCAAGCGCCTCTTCCAGCGCCCTCACCTCGGCCTCCTTGCAGGCAATGGCCTCCTGCGTCAGGCAGGCTTCCTCGTCGGCTGCCGCCAACTCACCGTTGATCTGGGCAGTCGCTGCCCCATGGGCGGCTACGGCCGTGAGTCCGCCCGCAATGGCCGCCACGGTCTGGGCGTGGATGGTCATGCCATGCGCCCACTCCGCAGCCTCCTCCTGGGCGATGCCAACGGCGCCCTGCAAGGCAGCGCTGTGCTACCTGGCCCGTTGCCGGGCGACCCGAAGGTTGCAGGGCACCCCACAGGCGCGCTCACAGGCGCGCGCCACGTCCCTGTCGGGAGCGACGCTGCTGCTGGAGCTGGCCTGGTCGGCCGGCATCCTCCCGCGGTGGGCCGACTCCACGTCGCTGCTGGGGCCTGACTTCCTCAGGAGCAGCGGACAGGGCTTGGCCTGGGTCTGCTTGGCGACTTGGATGAAGTCGCCAAGGGTGGCGTGGCCGGGGTGGTGACCACCATTGGCCCGTTGGGGACTGGGGGCTGGGGTTCCCCCCCTGGCGCCTTGGGCGGCTTCGGCGGCCAGGGACTCCTGGTACTCCCGCCACTTCCGGTCCCGCTTCCTGTCCCCGGCGGACCGCTTCTCCTTCCCCGGAGACGCGCTGCTGCTGCTGCCCTGCAGCCTGCGCTCGCTCCCCGGTTCCGGGAACTTCTTCTCGATCATGTCCCACATGGAGACGTTGATCGAGGCGCCCGACGGGTACTCGTTGGGCTTCTCGTCCTCCTCAATCCCGTCGGGGCGCAGCCCTTCGCCGGGCCTGTCCGGCCGGGTCCAGGTCCTCCAGCGCCTCTGCTGGAAGCGGAAGGCAAACCCTTCTGCCCGCAGCCAGTCCTCCACGGCCTGCAGGCGGCCGAGGCCATGTCCGTGCGGAGCTCGAAGCTCCCGGGCATGCCGCCTTCGCACTGGGGGTGGCTGTGGCGGTAGTGCTGGTCCCAAACCAACCCACGCAGTAGGTGCGCTGCATGGGGGTGGGGGCGCGGCCAAGTCTTACCCGCTTCTTGCCAGTTTACCATGGCAGCAGGGGCGTACTTGGTCTTGAGGTCCTTGGTGTGCACTCGTTCCACTCAACGAACTGGTCCTGGTGGTGTTTGTTGAGGCGGGTGCTGCAGCACTGGACTGGGTGTGCGGCCGGTGCTGGTCGGCCGGTGGTTGTGGAAGTGGTTGACGCGGCCTTGCTGGTCGGCCGATGGGACTCGCTGATGCAGGAGTCCTGGTCTGTCCACCTCCTGCACGGTCGCGGCGCGGTCAGGGCGATGCTCTGGACGGCGCTGCGGACTCCGTGACGAACTCGGCGCTGTCGCTGGGCGGCGCTACGAGCCGCTGCGCTGCGCTGCGAGTTGCTGCGCTGCGCTGCGAGCTGCTGCGCCGCGCTGCTCGGGGTTGGTGGCCCCGAGTGGCACGCGAGGGATGGGTAACCCCGCGGCGGTGAAACGCTTTTGACGCGTTCCCGTGGGGGGCCGGCCACGGGACGCTGCGGGTGACACGCACAGGTGAGCAGGCAGGCAAAGTACTACGCTCACAAGGGCATCATTGCGCTCGTGTCATGTGACAAAGCGTTTCAGGATCCTTGCCACTCTGCAACAAGGGAACGAAAGTATGTACAGCAACACATCAGGATATGTACACATGGGGTTAAGACTGGACTGGGGTAAGGGCATCAGAGGACAATAGACACTCAGTCCCAACTCATATCCCAACCCCAGGTCCGACCCTCTCAGTGGCTGGTGGGGGCGGGGGCTCAAACGCAACCCATGCCCTGCTCAGTCCGGACCCTGAAACCCTGCCAATAGGGGGGGTGTCCCGCCCAGCCACAGGCGAGCTCCTGGAAACCAAGGGGGCTCCAAGGCCAACCTACAGTGGCTCCCCATGCTCCCTTAATGGCAGGTCCCAACTCCACTCTGAGCCAGAGATATGGCCCCGCCATTATCCCTCAGGAGTTGGTAGCTGAAAATGGGCTGTTTCAGCCCAAACTGAAATTAGCTCAAAAATCTCCGAAATTGACCCCTCGTCCGGACCTGCCAGAGGTAGGAACGAGACAACTGACCCTATGCCCTTCGAGTACGAACTTGCTGGAGCCCTCACCCAACCTGGTTCCCTCTGAGGTCCCGGCATCAGGGCACCACGGGTTCGTCAAGTGGGGTCATGATGCCAAAATCACCAAAATTGGCCTCATTCCCACGCGTGGCTCGCCCGGCCAAGGTAAGGCCAATGGCTCACAGGGTAGGAGGCAGGACCTAGGACGTATATCTGAGTGTACAACTTGGGATTAGGTCCGGACTCCTCATGGGCATAGAAATATGGGGCCGCCAATTGACCACACGGGGGGTTGAAATTGGGGTCCCAAAAGGGGGTCATTTTGGCTGCTCGAAATGAGCCACAATTCGGGGTGCTCCCAATAGTATATCTCCACGCCGCCTTGGAGATCAGATCCGCCATTCCATACGCGATCCACCGGGAGTCCAAAAGGGACTCCCATGCACTTGGCTCTCAAAGATCTCCATGCCACTTGGCGTGGTGACGATCCCAATTGGGTCCACAACTGCCAAAATGGCAAAATTGCCCACACTCACCTTGGGCTAGCGCCTTAACGAAGGCTGCTCCGCTTCGCCCACGTGGTGTGTGAACCATGGGGACCAATATGCATAACACCCATGTCATATATGGTCCATTGGTCCATGCGTCCGGCGTGCACGGGTGGGCTGAACATAGTGCACGGCGGGCAAGAAATGTGGAAAGTTGCTCAAAAAGGCCGAAAATGCGCACACTCATGGTTGGGGCAAATGAGGCACATGCCCGAGTTGGACCGGAGTGTGCCATAGGATTGGTATCAAGTCATATGTGTCCAACATATCTTTTGGGTGTCGCCCAACTCCTCCGGTTTTGGGAATGGCAGGGCGCCAAGTGAGCCCATGATTTGGGATAGTCCCAAATCGCCAACATGGCGGCCATGGTATGCCAAGCCCAAGAGGAGTTATTCGCCGGGTCCAAGATATGTTGGGCACCGAAGTATGTACCCTCATAACATACTTGGGTCATGATGTCAATTGAGCGCAACGTTGAGATACACGGTCGCCACTTGACATCATGACGGGCGAAAAACGGCAAAATTGGCACAAAGACACACAAAAGTGCCTTGAAAGGTGCACAATTATATTATAATATCTTCGGCTTGGATCGTGCAATCAACTAATCCTTCTAAGCACAATGACTTGACACCAATGACCTTCGATTCCGCATATGTGCTCCACTTGGGGCGCTTTGAAAGGTTACGAGCGCTACTTCCCAAGTGGGCACACGAAAATATGGAAAATTGCAAAATACACACCTTGCTCCCAACGCATCGCTTTGGGATCGCCACACAAGCTTCTCTCTACGAAGGTTAGGCTTGCAATTGCTCGTAGGGAGTATGGAGAAGGGGCTTGCGCAATATGAGGTCCATTGGCGGGTTTGGCTTGGAGCGATGGACCCGCCAAATGGGCACGCAACACAACACAAGGCATAGACTCCATATTGCCCAAAAAGGTAGCTCCCCCCAAGATATGTCATGCCCCTCCAAGGGCATAACTTTGTGTGAATCGTTCATAGGAACTCAAGGAGAGTTCCTATGCAACACCAACACTCGCGCGCTACACTCGAAAGTTATCTTAACGCACGAAATATCATGGCCAAAGAGTTACAACGCAAACTCTACCCTCTACATGGGGTTAGTGGACCGGAGACCGGTCTTCCCTTCCGTAGATGGGGTTAGTGGACCGGAGACCGGTTGTATGTCCTGCCCTAGCCATGGGGTTCTGAGTACCGCTTCACTACTCGCCTTGGGAAGGACTCGTTCAAGTGCGTGCTCATTTCAGAGATTCTGGCACATGACTGACGCGTTCCCGTGGGGGGCCTGGCCACGGGACGCTGCGGTGGACACGCGCAAGTGAGCAGGCAGGCAAAGCACCACGCTCACAGGGGCATCAATGCGCTCATGTCATGTGACAAAGCGTTTCAGGATCCTTGCCACTCTGAAACAAGGGAACAAAAGTATGTACAGCAACACATCAGGATATGTACACATGGGGTTAAGACTGGACTGGGGTAAGGGCATCACAGGACAATAGACACTCAGTCCCAACTCATATCCCAATCCCAGGTCCGACCCTCTCAGTGGCTGCTAGGGGCGGGGGCTCAAACACAAGCCATGCCCTGCTCAGTCCGGACTCTGAAACCCTGCCGATAGGGGGGGTGTCCCGCCCAGCCACAGGCGAGTTCCTGCAAACCAAGGGACTCCAAGGGCAACCGACAGTGGCTCCCTATGCTCCCTTAACGGCAGGTCCCAATTCCTATCTGAGCCAGAGATATGGCCCCGCCATTATCCCCTAGGAGTTGGTAGCTGAAAATGGGCTGTTTCAGCCCAAACTGAAATTAGCTCAAAAATCTCCGAAATTGACCCCTCGTCCGGACCCGCCAGAGGTAGGGACCAGGCAACTGACCCTATGCCCTTCGAGTACGAACTCCCTGGAGCCCTCACCCAACCTGGTTCCCTCTGAGGTCCCGGCATCAGGGCACCACGGGTTCGTCAAGTGGGGTCATGATGCCAAAATCACCAAAATTGGCATCATTCTCATGCGTGGCTCGCCCGGCCAGGGCAAGGCCAATAGCTCATAGGGTAGGAGACAAGACCTAGGACGTATATCTGAGTGTACAACCTGAGATTAGGTCCGGACTCCTTGTGGACAAAGAGATATGGGGCCGCCAATCGACCACACGGGGGGTTGAAATTGGGGTCCCAAAAGGGGGTCATTTTGGCTGGTCGAAATGAGCCAAAATTCGGGGTGCTCCCAATAGTATATCTCCACGCCGGCTTGGAGATCAGATCCGCCATTCCATACGCGATCCACCAGGAGTCCAAATGGGACTCCCATGCACTTGGCTCTCAAAGATCTCCATGCCACTTGGCGTGGTGACGATCCCAATTGGGTCCACAAATGCCAAAGTGGCAAAATTGCCCACACTCACTTAGGGCTAGCACCTTAACGAAGGTTGCTCCGCTTCGCCCACGTGGTGTGTGAACCATGGGGACCAATATACATAACACCCATGTCATATATGGTCCATTGGTCCATGCGTCCAGCGTGCACGGGTGGGCTGAACATAGTGCACACCGGGCAGCAAAAGTGGAAAATTGCTCAAAATGACCGAAAATGCGCACACTCATGATTGGGGCAAATGAGGCACATGCCCGACTTGGACCGGAGTGTGCCATAGGATTGGTATCAAGTCATATGTGTCAAACATATCTTTTGGGCGTCGCCCAACTCCTCCGGTTTTGGGAATGGCAGGGTCGCCAAGTGAGCCCATGATTTGGGATAGTCCCAAATTGCCAACATGGCGGCCACGGTATGCCAAGCCCAAGAGGAGTTATTCGCCGGGTTCAAGATATGTTGGGCACCGAAGTATGTACCCTCATAACATACCTGAGTCATGATGTCAATTGAGCGCAACTTTGAGATACACGGTCGCCACTTGACATCATGACGGGCAAAAAACAGCAATATTGGCGAAAAAACACCCAAAAGTGCCTTGAAAGGCGCACAAATATATTATAATATCTTCGCCTTGGAATGAGTAATCAACCAATCCTTTTAAACACAATGACTTGACACCAATGACCTTCGATTCCACATATGTGCTCCACTTGGGGTGCTTTGAAAGGTCACGAGCGCTACTTCCCAAGTGGGCACATGAAAATATGGAAAATTGCAAAACACACACCTTGCTCTCAACGCATCGCTTTGGGATCGCCACACAAGCTTCCCTCCACGAAGGTTAGGCTTGCAATTGATCGTGGGGAGTATAAGGAAGGGCCTCGTGCAATATGAGGTCCATTGGCGGGTTTGGCTTGGGGCGATGGACCCGCCAAATGGGCACGCAACACAACACATGGCACATACCACATATTGCCCAAAAAGGTAGGTCCCCCCACGATATGTCATGCCCCTCCAAGGGCATAACTTTGTGTCAATCGCTCATAGGAACTCAATGAGACTTCCTATGCAACACCAACACTCGCGCGCTACACTCGAAAGTTATCTTAACGCACGCAATATCATGGCCAAAGAGTAATAACGCAAACTCTACCCTCTTGACCATGATCCAGTACACTAGCGCGCACGTGTGGAGACGCAAGGCATATAAAGCTTCCTAAATTACGTCGGGAGTATTGTGAATAGCTCTCCACGTTTCTTTATTGTCATTCCTCGCAAGGGGCACGAGATATGACCCTCACAATTGGCCTCACGAATCAACTTTGTTTTGCCCATATCTCTAAGACAAATGGAGGGCAAGACAAAAGGAAAGTTGATTCCTGCATAGGGAAGCACGTAGGTCCACTCGAAAGAGGTCAAATCAAGTGCGGGGATGTCGAAGTCGAAAATCCGATTTCGACATCCTGAAAAATTCGGATTAAGGTTGCGAGTGTAGAATGTGAAAATTGCGGATGCATCAATGCAATTCCTGAAGACTTTAGAGTCTTCGTCACGATTTGCGCTAAAATATCTGTATATAACAGTTAAACTGGCGGTTACGCTAAAGTCGCGAGCTAACCGCCAGCTGTCAAAACAGTGAGTATCAGAACGGAAGCGTAAAAATTGACGGAAACAATATGAAAATAAAACCCTGTTGATTTCTGACATTCTGATATATAAATCTCCGCTGGCGGTGCATCGGTTGCCGATGCGGGGCTTTACGGCACGGAACACGCTCCCTCCGGGCTCGCACCGGGCGTCAACGGGCGTCTTCCCTTCCGTATATGGGTTTAGTGGACCGGAGACCGGTTGTATGCCGTAACCTAGCCATGGGGTTCTGAGTACCGCTTCACCCCCCTCCTTAGAGCAAACCCGGGGGGGGGCTCGAGAACACCCACGCATGGCAGCGGGTACCCAGGACCATTTCCTGAAGGGGGGGCTGTCACATCCTCACTTCAGGCTGATTTGCAGGTTAGGTTGCCCGAATCTCACAGTAAGACGGGTACGGTGCTGTAGCTGTTAGTAAGTGCAAGTATAGTATCAAGTATCAAGTCCCGGGTCCTGGCGGCGATTGTTCGGCATCCAAAGGACCCGTTAACCCATACCAGGCGCACCGGGTGCCGGCTGCTACGGTCACTACGACAGTGGCAGTGGCATACACGGCCAACATAGGCGTCACACGACGACCGAGGTGGTCCCATAGGTCGAGAGCGACCACAAAGATCCATCAGGCTACCCCAAGCTTCCCAAGGCCCGCCGACTGGGGAGAGTCCCCAGGGGTCCTTCCTCGGGCGCACCATGTCCATATCCATACGACGCGAGTCCAGAGTGGTACAGCCGAACGAGCTCCTCCTTAAGGGATCGGGCATCAAGGCCGTCTTTTCCCTCGCCCTATTACCACGAAGGCCATACATGAGGGAGTCCTCATGCAGTGTGGGCGGAGGCGTCGACTTCTCAAACCACCAGTTTCCCAGGCAGACTGACCGAGGTCAGGAGCACCGGAGGCCGCCATCCGACTGCAAGTGCGTCTGCGCGTCGGTAGGCTCACACTGGGACTGACAGTGGCGGACCGCTGGGAGTGTAGTCAGGCAACTGGGCTTCCCGTCTGGCGCCATCAGGATCTCCACATCACAGCGAAAAGGGCACACGGTATCACGGGCACTCAAACAGAAGAAACTGTACTTAGGCACCGGTCCAGGCTGGACCGTATGTAAAAGCATGTAAATAGCGACTCAAGGCGCCTTCGTAGTCGATTCGCATCCCATCGGGGGAAAGAACAGTCCATACTTCAGTGATGGGCTGACATACAAATGCACATATCCTGGAGGGGCAGAAAAACAAGCGATAAGCGGGGTAAATAGGCGTGTAAACACACTCTGGATAGAGCGCCAAACCACGCCCCGGTTAGGATAAGGCAATGCAGGAGGGTGGACAAAGCGCCTGAGTTCAGGCCATATATAGTCTCGAGACACACGTCGACTGGTCTGGATTCCGCAAGTGCCATGGAACCAGACCACACACCAAAAATCGCAATGCCGATGACAGCGGCATCCGTTGCGCAACGTCCTATGGGCTTCAAGGCCCCAAGAGCTCAAAAAGTGTGAAGGTCAGTCGTCCCGCCTGGTTTCCCAAGGATTCAGCAGGCGGGGAGTGACGAATAGAGGAAGAGAGGGGCCATCCTCCTCTGGATTCAGCAGGGGGGGGTATATGGCCACTCTGATGGCAGGTCACCGGAAGATGGAAGAGAGCAAGCAAGCAAGGGACGATCCGTCGACCTCACAGGCGCTCAAATTGCATCAGGAGAGAGCTCAGGGCGCTGATCAGGCACCCCTGGCTGCAATCGCCCGGGTGAGTGCTGCCAAGTCCGAGACATGGATCTTGGTCTTGTGCTTGCGGATGTACTCCATGAAGGAAGTATTGACCCGCGGCACGAATGAGGAGACGGGTTCCCAGGTATCGTGGGACGGCCCATAGCCTCGCCAACGAACCTTGAACTCCAGGCCTCCGGGTGCCGAGGCTTTCGGACGCTGAGCAAGGATCTTCTCGACTATATAGTCGTCCTGCTCAGCATAGTCGTCGTCCGAATCAGCCTCATGTGCGGCATAGTTCAGGGACACATGTTGGCCACGGAGGTCGGGTTCCTGCACACAGAGTTGACTCTCGTGGCGCTCCCGGAACTGTTCGTGACCCAGCTTGATTCGGTAGGTGTCCTCACCAATCCTGCGGACCACCTCTCCGGGTGTGAACCAGGTTTTGGTGCGGTGGGTGCCCATAGGGGGGGGTCTGATCACCCACACCGGGTCTCCCACCCTGAACTTCTGCGCTGTCGAGCTCGGGGCGGACTTCTGACGCTCAGCATGCTCCTTCTCGAGCTGCTGGCGGATGTCCCGCGCCGTTTGCTCCTGCCGCGCAAAGAATTCCTTGGCATCCATAGCCATGCCATCACCAGACAAGGGAAGTCCCCGACCGAGGGGGTCCCTGCCGAACAGAATCTGGTGAGGTGACAAACCACCAGGAGTGGGGGTGTCATGATGGGCCTTCAAAGCGGGCCACATCTCCTCAAACCAGTTCCGACGTGGATTGGTGATGTGAATCTTGCGCAGCTTCTCGAACAGCTGCCGTCCAGCCACTTCAGCACGGCCGTTAGACCGGCTGAGATAGGCTGCGCTCTTGGCATGGCGTATTCCCATGAGGGAACACATTGCCTTGAACCAGCCACCAGTAAACTGGGGCCCTCGGTCACTGCAAATGGTGCGGGGGATGTCAAAGACGGTCAGCCAATGACGAATCATCATGACTGCCACTTCCTTGGCAAGCAACCCCTTTTTGCGTGCCGGAACGGCTACTACGTAGCCACTGTGGCGATCCACGCAAAGAACCACACAGTCAAAGGTATCCTTGCCAATGTGCACTTCGGGCATGGAGAAGACGTCCATGGCCCCGCTCTCCATGGGCTGGTCAGGAACCGGGGTCCATTGGGCTTCCCCCTTGACGTTCCGGTTATCGGGATTGCAGGCCTGACAGACCGAGCAACCCTTCCTGACCTTCTTGATGGCGGTGTAGAGAACGATATGGCCGATCTCGAACCGACGCTGCATGTCAAGGGCTTGCTTCTTGACCCCGGGGTGCAGCATGTGGTGGTGCCAAGCTTCACATAGCTCGAGCACCCAGGACTCCGGTACTAGCGGCTTACCATTTCGGTAGAGCTTGCAATCTTCCTCAGTCAGCCCCTTTGGCCACTTCTGCCCATCATCAGGGTCGGTCACAGCCCTATACTTGGCCGCAAAGGCCTCAGACTTGGCGTAATCGTCGGTCCAGTCGTCCTGGAGGCAAGACTCCGGGAAGAGGTGCTTGTCGGACTCAGCTCCCTCAGGGGCGAGTACTCTGACGGCTCTGCCCATCCTCATTCTGAGGGGGGCATCCGCAGCCATGACGACGAAGCATTTTACACCCTCCTCCTCCATCAGGCGCTCCATTTGGATGATCTTCTTGGCTTCAGCGGTTTCAGCCTCATCGCCATGGGCAGAGATGTCCGTCATGCCCTTGCTGGCGGGATAGGCCCACCTGCTGAGACAGTCCGCCACGGTGTTATCCTTTCCAGGAATATACACAACCGTGAGGTCGAACTTGGCCAAGGTCTCATGCCATCTTGCCCGTCGGGAGGCGGGACCAGAGGGTGTGTCCACGTGCTCCTTGTGCCACGACTGCAGACTCTGATGGTCGGTGCAGACGGTGACGGGATGGAGAGCTATGTACCCAGCCCATTTCCTGAGAGGCATGACGATGGCATACGCCTCCTTTTCACGGGGCGTCCACGTCCGTCTCTGGCCTTCCGCCAGGACTCGGCTCCAGAAGGCTACGGGCACGTGCCTCCCATCGTCAAGCACTTGCCCAAACACAGCGCCTACGGCGTAGTCGGAAGCGTCGGTGCGCAGGACGAACCCTCGGTCGGGATCCACGAGGTGCAGACCCACTGCGGATAGCAGCGCCTGCTTCATCCCCTCAAAGGCACGGTCGGAATCAGCATCCCAGACCAGAGCCTTCTTGGACCCCTTCTTGGTCTCCTCTCGGTTGCCCTTGAGCATGGTCGTCATGGGCGCTGCATACTCGGCATACATTTTGATATACCCCGAGTAGTAGTTGCAGAACCCCAGATACGCCCGTAGCTCAGAGACCGTTTTGGGCTTTTCCCAGTGCTCAATCGCAGCCACCTTGCCAGGTATGGGCTTTCGCTGCCCGTTCCCAACTACGTGGCCAGCGAAGACCACCTCGCTTACCGCAATGGTGGCCTTGTCACTGCTGCCCGTGAGTTTGTGCCGAACCAGAAGGTCCAGCACTCGAGTGACGTCGCTCTCGTGTGCCTCCAGGAGCTCCTCGTAGCTCATACTGGGGTCCCCGGACGCGATGATCACGTCGTCCACGAAGGGGTCCGCACAGTCGCGCACCGGCTCAAGCAGGTTCTCCAGCATCCGCTGAAAAGCCGCATTGCCGTTGGTAACGCCCATGGGCATCACCTTCCACTGGAGAGGTCCAAGTGGGGTGCTCATGGCTGTGCAGGCACGGGACTCTTCGGCGAGAGGCATCTGATGATAACCATGTTTCAGGTCAATCACCGTGAAGATCCTCCGCCGGTGTTGCTTTTGCAGCATGTCCTCAATGAGGGGCAGCGTATAGCTGTCGTGCTGCGTTTGGGCGTTTAGGCCGCGGTAGTCGACCACGAGCCGCCATTCACCGGCCACCTTCTTGGGGACGACGAAGCAAGGAGAGGCCCATTCGGAGTGGCACGGCTCGAGCCAGCCTCTCTCGATGAAGTCACGGAGGATCTTCTCCATGGCCTCTTTCCTCTCGCCCCTCAGGGCAAACTCCCGGTGTCGATACACACGGGGGTCCTGCTTCAGTCGTATCTTGGCCTCGCCATACGGTCCACGCACCAGTGGGGGAAACACAGGCTTTCCGCTGAAGAAGGTCTCGCCATACTTCTGCTTCAGCCTGGCCCTCAATGCCTGAATCTTGGGGCAATCATCGGGCTCCGCCTTGGCTTTTCCGGGCACCTGAACCACGGAGCTTACTTGAGGGGTAGCTACTCCGCTCGCTTTCGGCTCAGGTGGTCTTCCCAGGTAGCCCAAAGGGCCATCTCTGGTCTTGCCTCGGAATGTATCGCCGTAGGTGGGTGGGTTACCCCCGATTGGCTCGTCCTGGCTGGACAAGTGGTCCAGCACCCTCTGCACGAAGGTGTTCCCATCATAGGAACCGGAGACGATGGAGTCCACTTCCCACCAGGCTCTGTCCTGGCCCTTGCCCTCACGCTGGTTTCCCCAGTCGTGAAAGGGCTGATCCATATACCCCTGAACCAGATCCAGCTCCTCTTCTGTAAGGGGGTCCTCCGATTCTCCGATGTCAACAGGGGGAACCGCAAAGCATTGCCGCCATGGCTCTGCTATGATGCGGTTGACACAGACGAAGTCCGTGGTGTCGGCCTGATCAAGGCCCCCATCCACATAGTGGAATTCCGTTGGCCATCTCTGGGGTGGCATGGGCTGTCCCTTAGCGTCCTGATAGACACTCTCTCCAGCCGGTAGGACGGCCTTGTTTAAGGTCATGTTGGTCAATGAGACTACCCAATGTCGGGTACTTTCCTCCTCGGTGCATCCCATAGCAACGATCAGCACTGCCTTGGAGCGGTCCTTGCGGATCTTCGCTACCGCCCTTGGGATGTCCCAACGGGGGCAATGGATCCACATCAATCCCTGATGCGGACCCCAGTGCTTCTTCCACGCGGAGTCCTGTGCGCTCCAGTACTTCTCACAAACCCGCAGATGGGCGGAGGTTCCTGAAGAGAACGCATCCAGGGCCAGATCCGAAGCTCCCAGGTCCGCAACCACTCGGCTCGCCACTTCCGGCCTTACGCCGTTCTCCTGGTTTGCTGGCCCAGTTGGCTCAGTGCCCAGTGCGGCTACTTCGAGCTGATCGCGTTCGGGGTGGATCCATTGGCATTCCACATGGTGCTCAGGTGACGAAAGCCACGAGAGCTGGTCGTCCTGGTACAGGGTCATGGAGGCCTGGGCCGGGAGGACGCCGGAGTCCGTCTCCATCATGAAGTCGTACCCAACGATCATGTCCCAGTCCGTCTCGGCCTCGTAGAAGCGACCGTGCAGGAGGATTTCCTTGCCGAGGTCCGGGCGGCTCAGCTCACGATGGTTCACGAACTGCAGCCCAATGGCCGCTTCCTTCGTGCCTCCCACCATGTACTGGCCGTTCGCCACCTTCAGCCTGACAGGTTTCCGACTGTCGGTCAGACACTCTGGTGGAAGTAGGCCAGCCTTGACCAAGCTGACTTGAGCTCCCGTGTCGACCAACACGTCGAAAACCTTTTCCACTTCCCCGCATAAGGCACGGACCTTAAGGTGCAACTGCCGCTCACGCCCAACTCGGCGCACGGCGTGCAGGCTCAGGATCTCCGGCCGTTCCAGAAGCTCGACAAGCGACTGGTGCAGGTCGTGGACAATGGGCTCAGGCTGCCCATCTGCAGCGTCCAGCTGCGGTCCGGGTGATCCTCCGATACTCTCGGATAGATCTTGAAGTACATCAAACACATTCTTGGTCGCGAAGGATGGACGGGTGCAAGGGTTCGTGCCTTCACTTGCCCTCACCCCGCCTCCGCGACTGGGTGCCGGACCGGGCCTTCCGCCCGCGGCAGTCCCCTTGTGCTTATCGACTCCCGACTGGGATGGTTCGGCGCTTCCCACGTCACCATCCTGCGCCCACCCTAGGTGGGGCCCTTGGCTGCAGGGGCTCCGCTAGGGGGCGTCGGTTGTGGAAGTAGGGGCAGTCTCCTCGGCATCAACCTCGTTGACGCCCTTCTTCCTTCCCCTTCTAGTCGTCTTGTTCTTGTCCTTGTTCTGGTCGTTCTGGTTGTTCTCCTTGTTCTTGTTGCCCGACCTGGGGACCCAGTTCCTCTTGATCTCCTGGATCTCCTTGGCCAACTCGGTCCCCTGCGACACCAGCTTGGAGAGCTCGTCCTTTTCCACCTCCACTTTGGCCTCCCGGATACCCGCGGGTGCACGCTTCTTCGACCCGTGCGCCTTCTTGTAGGCCTCCGTGTCGGCCTGGTGGACGGGGCATGTTCGGTGGTCATGGTTGAAGCCTCGCTTCCTCCCATAACACACGAAACAGCCCTGAGGGTGAGCTCGTATGAACTCCCCAAAGGACAGCGGAGGGTCGCCAATGCGGCGAGGGTCCCTCTTCTCCTTCTTCCTCCAACCCTGCTGCAGGGGCTTCCAGTTTCCCGGTTTGCTCCCCGCGCTCAGGTTGTTGGCCACGAAGGCGCAAAGGGCCACCTCGGCGGGCTCATCGTCGTCGTCATCGTCGACGAGAGTCTCATCGCCGTCGGCTCCCGCTGGGTCCATGGCAGCTTCCCCGCCAGGTCCCTCGCCAACGTAGTTGACGTCACGGTCGCCGGGCCTTAACCCGCGGGTGTGGTGGAGGTTCCGGTACTCCTTGAGCACCCCCTCTCCAACCCTCTCCAGGATCTCGTCGCAGCTCATCCGCGCCTGGATGGCCTGCAGACGGATGGTCTGGCCGCTCAACTCACACTCGTCAAGGCGCCACATCGCGGTCTTCTCGCGATCGCCCGAGACGGTGATGAGGAGAGCGTTCCGCAGGGAGTGCCGTTTGACATCCCGGGCCACGTCCTTCCTCGTCCAAGCCACCACGTTCGTATGATACTCTTTCGGGAGCATCATCTTGACCGTGTGGTTGGACTTGGCCCTCTTGGCTTCCTCCTTGGTGACCCTGTTGATCCATGCTTCCGGCAGCATGGAGAGCAGGCGAGCCTGCTCGTCACCCTCGTTCCAGTCCTCCACGTTGCGGCGGAAGAGGGTGTAATGCCCTCGGAAGTCTCGCCAGTCCCGTAGGCGAATCTCCCGTCCATCATGCTGCCCAACCCCCACCCGACGCCACCCCCGACAGCACCAAAGAGTGGGAGCGGGAAACATGGGTAGCCCGGATGGCCTCCCTGAGCAACTTCCGGCACCACGTCTCGGGGGACATCCCCACCCCCGACGAGCAGCAGCCAGCCCCCTCCACGTACATGACCCTCATGTACAATCTGCACTACACCCTCTCCACCACCAGCTACCACGCACCCACAGACCACCCGGTGGTACACGGCACCGACTGCCTCCTCCCCGCCGACTACACCCCCCCCCCACACAACCCAGGCCCCGACACGTACGCCAGGGGGGACGACCCGGACGACCCCCACATCTGTTGCACGTGGGAACCCAAATCGCTGGACACGCTGCTCTCCATCCGCAGCGGCTACCAGGGCCTTGGTAGGGCGATGTATTGCCTCGCCAAGTGGACCCAACGGACCTGGGGGATCCCCACGGACCGATGGGTGTGGGTGGTCACGCTGCGCCCCCAGCAGAGGGAAGCCCCCCCAAACCGCAGGGGACCCACCCCCCCAAGCCCCACCACCCTACAACTATGCCCGTACATGGTGGCAGCCCGCCTCATGACGCTGCTGTGGCCGGGCCCACACACCCCCACCCAAAACTACCCCCACCTCACAGAGGAGGACATGCCCGGCATCCAGCGATGCTTCTTCCAGACCCTCGACTACCTCCAGCAAACACACCCGCACGTCCTGGAGCAGATATGGCCACCCCCCGGGTAACCCACGTGCCCGCGCAGCCGAGACAACGCCGCCACGCCAGCACCAGCACGCACGGATCACCAGGGAAAACGCGCACACACGCCCGGTGCCCGAACCTGCACCCTCGTTCTCGCTGCTTACAGGACCCAGGTAGGTAGGTAGGTGCACTCGGTCGTGGAGAGGCGCCCCATGGTTCCCCCTGGCGTCGCCCCTGTGACGAACAGGAAGAGGCTCCGCGCGTGAAGAGGGGAGGCGGCTTACATCCCGCTAGACCTGTCTGTTGGCCCCGAACAAAGCGGCCCCGGGCTACACCGGGAGGGCTGATCGCCGCCAGCGTGACTTGCTTGTCTCGCCGGGAGGGTGTGCCCCCGTGCTTGCGCACGTCCCCTCCTTTGGGCGGAACCCTAGGGGTTCACCGGACTTCCTGGCGTATCCCGTTCCCAAGGCATGCATGCATGTTCTTGGTACTAGGGTTCCGAGGCGCTTGGGTGTCGCACGCTCCGCCTCGAGTCCCAATGCAGCGCTGGCCTTAGGATGCAGCCTTACCCCCGGTCTCCGGATCTCGTTTGGCCGAGTCACCTGCATGGCACGGGCTCCCTCAGTGCCCGGGCTCTGGGCACTGGGTTTCCTACTGCTGGCTTGCGTTTGTGGTCGGGTCCGGGTTGCGGTTGGTCGTGGGTTTTGTTAACCCCTGCCCGTCGTGGCTGGGGTCTTGGGTGGGTGTGTTTCGGCTCGGTTTGTGGTGTTGTCCCTCTTTTGCCGGCTGTTTCTGGTGTTCGTGGTTGGGCTTTGGTGTCGGCCTGCTTTCTGGTCGTGTGTGGTTTCGTGCGCGTTTCCCCTGCCCCCCGCCGTTTCCGGTTCCGGTGTGCGGTGTGGGCGTGCGTGCTGGGCCCGGGTCTCGGCTGTGCCCCGCCCTTCTTGGCTGGGTTGTCGGGGTGTGTTTTTTCCGCTTTTCTGTTTTTTTTTTTCCGTTGCTGGGTGTCCCTGTCCCGGGCCTTGTGGTCTCTGTCCCCGTCTCCTTTCTTTCGGGCTGGGCTGCTGGCTTTTGTTTTTTTTTTGTGGTGTGTGTTTGCTCGTTTCGGTGTCCCTTTTCCCGGTGGGCCGCTGTTCCTGGCTTGGTGTTGCCGGTTTTGGCTGGGTGGTCCCCCTGTGCCTGTTTTGGGGTCCCGTCTTCGGTGCCCTCTGGGTGGGGGGTTTGGCCACCTTGTGTGTTTTTGGCGGGCGGTTTGGTGGCTGTGGGCTGTTTTCGCGCGCCCCCCCCCTCCCACCCCACCCCCTTTTTTTTTTTCGGGGGGGGGGGGGCGGCCTGGCTGTTCCTTCCTTTGCCTTCCCGCGGCTGGCGCTTGCTCTGTGGCTGGTGTGTGGTGTGGTTGGTCCCTCGCCACTCCTGGCGGAGGTTCCTGTGTGCTACTCCCCGCCACTCCTGGCTGGGTTTCGCTACCGCTGGTGGTGGCCGGTCCCCGCCACTCCTGGCTGGGGTCCGTTGGCGGCGGTGGTGTGTGGTGTGTGGTGTGTGGCGGTGGTGTGTTGGTGGGGCTGTGGCTGGTGTGTGGTGTGGTTGGTCCCTCGCCACTCCTGGCGGAGGCTCCTGTGTGCTACTCCCCGCCACTCCTGGCTGGGTTTCGCTGCCGGTGGTGGTGGGCGGTCCCCGCCACTCCTGGCTGGGGTCCGTTGGCGGCGTTGCTGTGTGGTGTGTGGTGTGTGGCGGTGGTGTGTTGGCGGGGTTGTGGTCGGTGTGTGGTGTGGTTGGTCCCTCGCCACTCCTGGCGGTGGTTCCTGT
This sequence comes from Eutreptiella sp. 'Long Island Sound 2002', assembly GCA_964036045.1. NCBI lineage: Eukaryota > Euglenozoa > Euglenophyceae > Eutreptiales > Eutreptiaceae > Eutreptiella > Eutreptiella sp. 'Long Island Sound 2002'. The sequence continues at coordinate 13,646,844 of OZ038404.1, read as the reverse complement.
GTGCTACTCCCCGCCAATCCTGGCTGGGTTTCGCTGCCGGTGGTGGTGGGCGGTCCCCGCCACTCCTGGCTGGGGTCCGTTGGCGGCGGTGGTGTGTGGTGTGCGGTGTGTGGCGGTGGTGTGTTGGTGGGGTTGTGGCTGGTGTGTGGTGTGGTTGGTCCCTCGCCACTCCTGGCGGTGGTTCCTGTGTGCTACTCCCCGCCACTCCTGGCTGGGTTTCGCTGCCGGTGGTGGTGGGCGGTCCCCGCCTCTCCTGGCTGGGGTCCGCTGGCGGCGGTGGTGTGTGGTGTGTGGTGTGTGGCGGTGGTGTGTTGGTGGGGTTGTGGCTGGTGTGTGGTGTGGTTGGTCCCCCGCCACTCCTGGCGGTGGTTCCTGTGTGCTACTCCCCGCCACTCCTGGCTGGGTTTCGCTGCTGGTGGTGGTGGGCGGTCCCCGCCACTCCTGGCTGGGGTCCGCTTGCGGCGGTGGTGTGTGGTGTGTGGTGTGTGTTGTGTGGCGGTGGTGTGTTGGTGGGGCTGTGGCTGGTGTGTGGTGTGGTTGGTCCCTCGCCACTCCTGGCGGAGGTTCCTGTGTGCTACCCCCCGCCACTCCTGGCTGGGTTTCGCTGCCGGTGGTGGTGGGCGGTCCCCGCCACTCCTGGCTGGGGACCGTTGGCGGCGTTGCTGTGTGGTGTGTGGTGTGTGGCGGTGGTGTGTTGGTGGGGTTGTGGCTGGTGTGTGGTGTGGTTGGTCCCTCGCCACTCCTGGCGGTGGTTCCTGTGTGCTCCTCCCCGCCACTCCTGGCTGGATTTTGCTGCCGGTGGTGGTGGGCGGTCCCCGCCACTCCTGGCTGGGGTCCGCTTGCGGCGGTGGTGTGTGGTGTGTGGTGTGTGGTGTGTGGTGTGTGGCGGTGGTGTGTTGGTGGGGTTGTGGCTGGTGTGTGGTGTGGTTGGTCCCTCGCCACTCCTGGCGGAGGTTCCTGTGTGCTACTCCCCGCCAATCCTGGCTGGGTTTCGCTGCCGCTGGTGGTGGGCGGTCCCCGCCACTCCTGGCTGGGGTCCGCTGGCGGCGGTGGTGTGTGGTGTGTGGTGTGTGGTGTGTGGCGGTGGTGTGTTGTTGGGGTTGTGGTTGGTGTGTGGTGTGGTTGGTCCCTCGCCACTCCTGGCGGAGGTCCCTTTCTGCTACTCCCCGCCACTCCTGGCTGGGTTTCGCTGCCGGTGGTGGTGGGCAGTCCCCACCACTCCTGGCTGGGGTCCGTTGGCGGCGGTGGTGTGTGGTGTGTGGTGTGTGGTGTGTTGGTGGGGTCCCTCGCCACTCCTGGCGGAGGTTCCTGTGTGCTACTCCCCGCCACTCCTGGCTGGGTCTCGCTGCCGCTGGTGGTGGGTGGTCCCCGCCACTTATGGTTGGGGTCCGCTGGCGGCGGTGGTGTGTGGTGTGTGGTGTGTGGCAGTGGTGTGTTGGTGGGGTTGTGGCTGGGCGCGCACTCGTCCTTCCGGACGGCGGCTGGTGTGCGTGTGTGTTCGTGTGCGTGCTTTGCTTGGCCGGGTCGGGCAAGCCGGCCTCCCGGGCGCGTTCTGGTGCGCCTCACCTTTTCCTTTGGCCGCTTTGTCTTTCTGCTTGGCTTGGCCCCCTCCGGGCTGCGGTTGCCCCTCTCTCTTTCGCTGCTGTTGCCGTTCCTCGTTGGTTGTTTTTCTCGGCCTCCCGCTGCTTGGCTCTCCGTGCGCTCGCGCCTCGTTTGTGTCTCCCGCTTGGCCGTTGGCTGCTCTTTGGTGGTTGCTCCCCCGCCCCCCTCCCCTTTTGTGTCTCGCGGTTTTCGTCGCTCCTGCTTGGTGCCTTGGTGTTTTTTTTTTGTTTGTTTTTTTTTTTTCCTTCTTCTTCTTCCTCCGTGCGCCCCCGTTGTCTCCGGCTTTCTCTGGTTTCCGGCCCCGGGTGCCCTGGGCCTCGGCGCTTGCGTTGTTTGCTTTGTTGGCCTTCCGCTTCTCGGCTCTCCGTGCGCTTGTCCCCCTTTCGTGCTTTCCGCCTGGTTGTTGGCTGCTCCCGCGTGGTTGCCGCCCCCCCCCCCCCTTTGTGTCTCGCGGTTTTCGTTCCTGCCGCTCGGTGCTGTGTGCTGTGTTGTGCTGTGCGTCCCTGGGTGCGGTGCTGCGCCGCGCTGCTGCGCGTTGTGTCGCCCGGTGTTGTGCTGTCGTGTGCTGTGTTGCGCTCGTTTGGTGCCGCTGCTTGTTGCGCCGTGCCCTCTGGCGCTGCCCGTCGCCCTGGGGCCCTGTGCTCTGCGGCGCGGTGTTTTGCGGTGTTCTCCCGCGCTGTGTGCTCTGTGCTGTGTGTGTTTTGTCCTGGCGCGGTGGTGCGTGGTGTTGTTCGCCGCTCTGCCTTGTGCCGTGTGTGTCTCGGGGTGCTCTGCTGTGCGTTCCCTGTGCTCTCCGTTCTGTGCGGTGCTGTGCTTCGCTGTGCTGGTGCGCCCGCGTTGTGCTGTTCGTGTGGTGCGTGCTGTTGCTGGTGCCTGGTGCTGTGGTGCGCTGCTGTGTGTTGTGCTGTTTCCTGTGGTGTGCCGTGGTGCGGTGCTGGGTCTGGTGGCCCATGGTTGTCTGCTGGTGGCGTGTTTCGGTGTCGGTGTCCCTGTCTGGCCGTGTGGTCTGCTTCCCTGTGGTTGGTGTGGTTTGCTGTGGTGCCCTGCTTTCCTGTGTCGTGTTCTGTGGTGCTGTGCTGTCGCGTGGTGCTTTGCTGTTGTGCTCTGCTGTCGTGTTGCGGTGCTGTTGGGGCTTGCTTTGCCCCCGTGTGGGCTGTCGTGCTGTGCTGTGTTGTGCTGTTTTTTTGGTGCATGGGGGTTGCCCCCCGGCGAGCATAACACAAAAGCGGCCTAACCACGGGCAAGTGAGCGTTCATGGCGAGCCGAAGTTCATCGAAGGACAGCAGCCATATGTACAGTAACTCAGGGGGTGTGACCCTGCTCCAAAATGCACCAAAGGCCTGGTTACTGTGGGCTGTGGCTTCGCCATTAGCCCTGTGGTTGGTGTTATGACGCAAGACGAATCGAAAATAAAAGGGACTCTATATATATTTATATATATATATATATATAGAAGTCAGAAACAAACAAATAATCCCGGCCTTAGAATCAAAAAAGTTAAGTGGAAACCACTGACATCAGAAGCGTTCGGAAAGCTCTGAGAATCGAGTGATGGCTGAGGTGTTCTTACCGTAGTAATTGAGCTGTTGCCGGTTTCAAATTGACCTCACAGGCTAAGGGACTCACAGGCCAACTTCAATGTTCAAGGAGACGAGAACGAGGATCTCAGGGTACTTTATCAATCTGTTGGCATGCAGCGTAAGGGCAAACGCCGTATGTGAGCGGGCTCGGAGCACTGGAATGCTGTGTTCTTTTAATCCAGGTACCACAGGACTTCCGGGGACGGCTCGCGAGGTTCCGGTATCCAGAACCAGCAATGATAGTATCCAAAACCTTCTGGTTCATACCACCAGTGAATGCCGAGGTACCACATGACAGCAGTGGCTGGCGAAAAAGGCTGTAAATTGGATGATTGATTGGAAGGTGTGCCATACGGAGCTGGAAGAGAGCATCAAAAAAGTGCTGACGTGGTCACATCTCATCGATCTGCCAACTGGTGTCAGGGGGGGGGGGGTGCAGATCGCAGGTGGTGAAGATGAGGAGGACGGAAAGAAAGACAAAAAGAAAAAAGAAAAAGAGGGGGGGAGAAACTCGTCACCCGGAGACCAAAGCGGGGCAGAAACCCCCCAGTCACTTGCGGAGCCTAGTTTCTTTTCGCGATGGCTTTTTGTAGGGTAACTGTGTTGTGCTGTTGGTTGGCTGTGCTGTTTTTTGCCTGGTGGTGGTGTCTGCGTGCTGTGGTGCTCTTTGCTTCGTGCTGTGCGTTCCCTGTCTTCTCCGCTCTGTGCGCTGCGGTGCCTTGTTGTGCTGGCTGTGGTGCCCTGCTTCCCTGTGTCGTGTGCTGTGGCGCTGTGCTGTCGTGTGGTGCTGTGCTGTCGTGCTCTGCTGTCGTTTTGCGGTGCTGTTTGTGTTTGCTTTGCCCTCCTGCGGCCTGTCGTGCGGCGCCAGTGTGGTCTGCGCTGTTGTTGGTGCCTCGTGCTGTGGCGTGTCCCTGTGCGTTGTGGTGTCTCCCTGGGCGTTCTGCGGTGTGGTGGTGCTGCTCTGGTGTGTCGTGGTGTCTTGCTGTGCTGTGCGTTGTCCTGTGGTGTCCTGCGCCCTGTGCCGTGTCCTGCGGTGCCGTGCTGCCCTGCGGTGCTGTGCTGGTTGGCTGTGCTGTGCAGTTGTCTGCGCTGCTGGTGTTTGTTTTTCCTTTTGTCCTCTGTTCCTTTGCTAAAAACCCCTGCCGTTTTTCTGTGCCTTGGAAAACTTTCTGAAAACCAAAAATTTAAAATGTTTCTCTTTAGAAAATCAAACTCTACGCAACTCACGCACGCAGGCAAGCAGCAATACCAAGGTGTAGTTTCTGACTTACGCGTTGCCACGCGGCCGCGAAGATGGTGGTCTTGCTTGCAAGGGGTTGACCGCTTTTCCCCCAGGGCCGGTCGCCTAAGCTGACGAAAAGGAGTGAGGGGGGGCACGAGGGAAGGGGGGTGGGTGCATGGAGAAGGAAAGAAAAGGAAGGGAAGCAGGGCGAAGGGACGCGGCGGCTTAGAAACAATTTTTTCGAGTTTTACGCGCTGCTCGCGACGCGTTTTTCTTTGCGCCTACGGCTAGTTAGACGACAAGAGGGACGGCGTTAGGGTCCTACGAGCGTTACGGTTGTTACGGCGCTAACTATTCACCTATTTCACGTCGAAAAATTTCTCGTCGCGTTTTTACGTGTTTCGCAGCGCGCTTTTTGGCCTAAGCGCTTTTTACGCTGAGGACCGGACCAACTCCCTCCTCCCCGCCGACTACACCCCCCCCACACACAACCCAGGCCCCGACACGTACGCCAGGGGGGACGACCCGGACGACCCCCACATCTGTGGCACGTGAAAACCCAAATCGCTGGACACGCTGCTCTCCATCCGCAGCGGCTACCAGGGCCTTGGTAGGGCGATGTATTGCCTCGCCAAGTGGACCCAACGGACCTGGGGGATCCCCACGGACCGATGGGTGTGGGTGGTCACGCTGCGCCCCGAGCAGAGGGAAGCCCCCCCAAACCGCAGGGGACCCACCCCCCCACGCCCCACCACCCTACAACTATGCCCGTACATGGTGGCAGCCCGCCTCATGACGCTGCTGTGGCCGGGCCCACACACCCCCACCCAAAACTACCCCCACCTCACAGAGGAGGACATGCACGGCATCCAGCGATGCTTCTTCCAGACCTTCGACTACCTCCAGCAAACACACCCGCAGGCCCTGGAGCAGATATGGCCACCCCCCGGGTAACCCACGTGCCCGCGCAGCGGAGACAACGCCGCCACGCCAGCACCAGCACGCACGGATCACCAGGGAAAACGCGCGCACACGCCCGGTGCCCGAACCTGCACCCTCGTTCTCGCTGCTTACAGGACCCAGCATCATACGCCCGCCCCCGAAGCCCAGGACCCTCCGCCGTCTCCCACAGCCCTCTCCTCCGCCTCCGACTCCACAACCTCCACCACCACGACCACCTCATCCACCACCACCACCACGTCCTCATCCAGAACTCCACCCCCCAGGCCGCGGGGGACACCTCCCAAACGGGCCTCCAAACCCGCCCCCATCGCGAGCAGCCCCGCCGCCGCCAAGGCCCACGCCCCGACGAAGCCCACACCCACGACCCAGCCGAAACCCAAGACCGCCGCCAAACGGCCACCCAAACCCGACAGCACGCCACGACCGCAACCCGCAGCCAAGCCCAAACCCAAGCCCAAACCTGGCGCCACGACAGCAGCGCGAGCCCGGCCCCCCGAGGAGGTCCTCTACGACATCCCGCCCCAGCCGTCCCAGGCCCGAAGGCAGCAGCGCCCAGCGCGGCGCCCCCCCACTGTCACCGACGCCACCGCCACCACCTTCATGGCGGAGCGTGCCGCGGCCGAAGCGCGACGCACCTCGTCCCGCCACCTCTCAAAGCCCGCACCTCAGGCCCACGGACCGCTCCTGACCAAGCCAGAACGACGCCAGGGTCCATCAGCAGCGTCCCCGCCCCCCTACCAGCCCTCGATGACAGCCCACATGCAACGCATGCCCCACTACCGCCGCCGCCGCGAATCCCCGCCCTACCCCGAGGCGGAGACCATACGCGCACAGCCGCGGGTCCACATCCGCGTGCACCCCCACTCCCCACGCACCCCCACGGAACAGGACTACGAGGAATCCCCCAGGCCCGCCACTGCCGCCGGTCCCCACGACCCCGTCACACCCACCCACGCCCACTCCTCCGCCCAAGACCGCAGGCCCGCCCAGGAACAGTGGTGGCAGCGCTGGACCCACACGCAGCTCTGGGAGCTGCGGAAGTGGGCCCGGGGAGAGCCCTCCCTCGAGGGCCTGGTCCATCGGCCCCGCAAGGGGTCGGTGGAGAACTGCCGCCTCCGGCTGGCGGGGGGGTGGATGCAGCAGGCCGCATGGGAAGCCATGCTGGCCGATGCGCCCCGCCCCCTGGGAGTCCACCCCAGCAACCTCCCCGCGCCCCAGGACCACCCGTATGTCCTCAGGCGCCTGCGGGAGACCCTCCAGGAAACGAAGCGAGACGGCATCCGCCTGTGGGACATCACCCAAAGCCCAGCCCTGCACGCACACACCCCCTCGCCACCCCACAAGCGTCGGCGCACGGACACCGGCGACACCCACAGCACCCCGGGAGCCCTGCGCGCCACACAACACGACGCACCTCACCCCCCGGCCAGCGGCGCCGCCATCTAACCCCGTAACCCAGCAAATCACCACCACGGGGCGCCACGCCAGGCCCCGCCCAGAAGTCACCAAACGAACCGGACGCCGAAGGAAGCCAACGCACACGACAACGAGCACCACTACGCGCAAAGGCGCCGAACCCAGGCCCGCTACCGTGGGCTCCTCTCCACCCTCAGCACGACACACACGTCGCTGGCGTCACTCCTCCGCCGTGCCCCCTCCCACGCCACCGCCCCGCCCCCCCCCCCCCTCCCGCCGCACGTCCCCACGCCGCCCAGCACCCAACTCCACACACTGCGCCACAGCATCGCCCTAGTCCGGCTCCTCCACCATCGCGCCACTTGGCACCTCACAGTAGACCGCCGTCCTGTGGCCCCGCTCCCCCCGGCACCGCTCCCGGGGCCGCACCCGGCCCACGTCGTGTTCGCCCCCACGTCGTGGGCCGCGGACATCCTCCCGCTCCTCGCCGCCACCCCTCCCGGGCATCGCATACTGCTTGCGGCCAGCCCCTCGGTCCTCAGTGAGGTCCTCATCGGGCACGCCGACGCCCTGCACGTGCGCCCGCTGCTGCCCAACCTGCACGCTGCGTACGCCCCCGGCACGCCCGTCGACCCCTCTGTGTGGGACTCCCAGTCAGGCCACCGGCCACCTGCCGGCCCGCACGCATGTAACCTGCCATACCTCCGTATACCCCAATCCCACAAGTACACCAAGAGGATGACTGATTATGAACCCAGATCGACAAATCCTTTGTCCGGGTCTACATCATATATCTACAAAATGAGATAATAACACACAATGCTTTTTATAATACAATCTCTGTGAAACATGCACTAAATGTCGTAACAAATCTTGGAGACTACGCACACGCGCGCGACCTATAATCTACAGAGACCACGTGCGCATGCACTGCAGCTCAATCCCATTACACTCCCCTCCTAAAATCTGACATACACCTATGGAAGGGTTTGATAATCTACAAAAATGATGGGATGAGTTGCTGTGCCATATATAAAACTGATGGGTGCCGTAAACCCTGAAATTGGTTCAATCACACCATGGGGTTAAATCTACCTACACACTCCCCTACCAAGCCTCAGGACCCCTGCCCTTAGCTGTCTAAGGTGGGCCTACCTTGCCTCAGGGCCTAGCTGTCCAAACTTATCTACAACATGCTTCAGTGACCTTAGCTTTCTATAGACCAGAGTGCTATGCCTCAACCCCTAGCTGTCTAGGCCTGAGTGTGTATCATACAATATCTTGTGAAGTTAGATTGAGAATTGGTGTTGAATTGTACAAAAAACTGGCAACCCATATGGCACAATAAAATAAATTACAACATCAGTGGGGGGCTTTTGTATGTATCCAGTGGCTTGGTTTTTTCTGCTGCACCTGCACAAAATATTTTGCTCCAAAAACCCACTGCTGGATTTTTTCCAAACAGTTCTCACAAAAAAGTGCCATCAGTGGTATGGCTACTCATGTAAAAACAATGGTCCTCTGGGTGCACATCCAGAGACCAAAACTGTTCTCAGAGGATCAATAAAAACAGTTCTCATGCCCCACGCGAAAAGGGCAGAGTGGCCCGGGCTCCAACCAGCACCACTGTGAAAAGCCAGGTCCCTGCAAGACCAAACACAAAGAAAAAAAAGAGCAAACATCTGCCACACAAGCAGTGCAGAATTCCAAAGCTGGGCAAACACGCCAGCGCAAGGACTCATCAGAGTCCACTGAGTGTCTCTCCAAAAGAAGACACCCCACAAAATTAGGTGCAAAGCCAAAAAACAGGCCTGAACTCAGGAGGGTCAGCGCCAAGGGCAACTGCAGCGGCAGCGCCATCGCTGATATATATATAAGCCACTGAAAAAACTCGAACCCCAAAACAACCCAGATGCCACAAAGGCACACCAGGGCACTGTCTCAAAAACGTAAGGCAAACCTGATAATATGTATGCACCAACCAGTGCAAAACACTTGATCTAAGCAGATTCCTCGGTGCACTGCTTGTCACGCTTCGGCGTCTTCTCCGGCGCTTGCCCCTCACGCTTCGGCGTTGTCTCTGGCGCTCACTTGTTACGCTTCGGCGTCTTCTCTGGCGCTGCGCCTTCAAAGAGCTGATCGCAAGCAGCAGACCATCAAATTTTCGTTCCAGACGCTCCAAACGCTCTGTCGTTGACGAAAACGCTTTAGATTCAAGCACAAGCTGTTGAAAGCGAAGTGCAAACTGGTTCTGCAGCTCCACAAAGGCACGCTCCTCGTCACGAGAAACTCCAAACCAGTCCGTGCGCCGCTCCGCTTCAAAGGCTTCTAATTCCGCCAGATCCGTGCACTGGATGATCTTGTCCACAATCCAAGCTCCAAAGCGCACTCAAACTCAGCTGCTCCACAAAGGATACAAACACGTGGGCGACGTAACATACGAAAAAAAATAGACACTCAGAAAGTGCCTGCGACAGCGCACTCGCCAGCGCCTCTCCTTCGCATAGACACAACTTCTGTTGCTCCCCAGCCAGGGGCAACAGTGAACATGGTCCTAACAGCGTCACACACAAATAACAGCGACCAGCAGTGATCAGCACGTACACCCGTGTCGACAGCACGTACAGCCACCATGCCCCACTCAGTGTTTGCGTCCAGCTCGTTTGCGCCGTCGCTTGCTCTTCGCACCCTCTTCATCGTAGCCCATCTGTTGCTGCTGTAGCGTATCGCGCTCTGCCTCCGCTCGGCGTCGCTCTTCCAGTGATGTCGCCTGTTGCGTTGCTGCCTGTCTCTCCATACCACAATAACGAAGAAACATGTAGCTCTCAGCGCGCTCGTGTTCTCCTCTGTAATGGCGCTCGGCCGCGACAAGCTCATGCAGCGCACACAAATCCATCAGCACTTTGTCATTGAAGGCTCGCACCAGAACGCGCTCTGTCCTCTCACGCACGCGTCCCCTCGAATCCAAGCACTCATCAACACATTCGGGCAGGTTGAAGGAGTAAAATCCATACTTCGCGTGTTTAGTGCAAACTTTTCCACGAGTTTTGTCATCAGGCAGAGCCACTGTCAACGACCGTAAGCGCGTTTCACACACATCAAAACCAAGACCTTCGTAGCCAACCCAGTGATTCTGAGGAAGCTCTCGCCGCATCAAGCGCACTGACACTTCAGCGTGGCCGTCAAACTTCTCATACTCTGTAAAGTGACTGTGAAACTCTTCGGCGGATCTTGCAGTACTCCCCATGGCACCCGGAACTTAGGAGTCGATCTTGTAACCTGCCATACCTCCGTATACCCCAATCCCACAAGTACACCAAGAGGATGACTGATTATGAACCCAGATCGACAAATCCTTTGTCCGGGTCTACATCATATATCTACAAAATGAGATAATAACACACAATGCTTTTTATAATACAATCTCTGTGAAACATGCACTAAATGTCGTAACAAATCTTGGAGACTACGCACACGCGCGCGACCTATAATCTACAGAGACCACGTGCGCATGCACTGCAGCTCAATCCCATTACAACGCACCACCCCGCACCCGCCTCGGGCGCACGACCCCGTGGACGCCGCTACCCACACGCCCGGCCCCGCGCAACCACCTAACCGAGCCAGAACCCAAGCACAAATCAAACCCGAGCCACACCCCGAAACCGCTAACCCTTGACTCCTAACCAAGCCCGCCGAGGGAACAACGTAACCACAGCCCACACCCACAGCCCACACAGCCGCATAACCAGCCAGCTCCAGAAGCAAAGAGACACCTCACCAAACCCACCCTGACCCAAGCCCGTGTACATCAGGACGCGCGAGCCGCACCCCTGGGGCGCGACCGCCGCCACAGCACCGACGACACACGCCAGAGGACACAACGCTATTGCACCGCCGCACCAGGTGCCCGTGCCTGTGCCTGCAGTGTACGCGCGCCCCTGTTTTTCTCTTTTTTGTTTTTTCTTTTTTTTTCCCAAAAAAAAAAAAACAAGTAAAAAAAAACAAAAAACAAAAAAACAAAAAAAAAAAACGAAAATTAGGGGGGAAGGAAGAGGGACACAACCACCCATGGCACACGCGCACCGCACACAGCACGCACACCGGTGAACAGGAGCCCAGTGGCCCAGGACACCGCACATGCAACACAACACACCGAGCGAGCACACCGGTGAACAGGAGCCAGCTGGCCCAGGACACCGCAGACGCACCACAGCAAACCGCGGGGGCACACCGGTGAACAGGAGCCCAGCGGCCCAGGACACTGCACACACGTAGGGCGGCCGAGGGACAGGAAAGAACCAATACCCCATGGGTCGGACGCACTGGGGCGACCCAGCCGACCCACCGGGCCAGTGGCAGGAGCGGTACTCCAAGGCCACTGGTCCGAGCCCGGCCAGGCTGCATCGGGGACCATGGCAAACGTCACCCGGAGCCATGGAAGCAACCGGTGACAGGCGAGCCGGTACACAGTCCAGGAGGGGGTCACCTGCCAGTTAGATTTGGCACCCTCCTCAACAACAGCAAAGTAATGGCCTCATAGTATTGTAGTATTCCAGCTTAGTCCATAGCAAAAAAGGGACTATGAAACACATTCATTATTTACACTCATGTTCACTCCTTACCTCTCTTCCACTCTCACCATACAAATATGCCTCTTGTAGTAAAATACACCTAGTTAGGACTTACCTAGGAAGCACCACGTGCTCCCTGGTGTCGCCGCCAGGCGCCTCTCCTCTGTCTATCTCTCTTCTCTCCTCTTGTGTTTGGGGCTTGGCTTAGGCCTAGGTATATTCTTGGGATCCCCCAATACATGAAACATGCTTGGGACCCACCAAATAGGCATTAAAATACATGTAGAAGTAGGGACAACCATGGAAAAGGGTTGTAGAGTATATAGAGGTCCCTTAGGGGCCTTAGACTCCTTCGAAGGTAGTATGTGTGGTATCACTCACAAAATGAGTCGATCATGCATGACATGCATGACAATCCATGATGTCAAAAATGTGATCATCCAAATTCAAAGAGTTATGAAAAATGAATAGTATAACCTTCTTAGGAACCCATAAGAGTGGGGTTGTGGTTGTGTTAGTTCTGAGCGAAAGTGAAGTTTTGGGTTGGAATGTGAGAAACACATGCTAGGGCGCCAGCATGTCATGACACATGATGCATGACACATGACACATGATGCATGATGAATGATGATGATGATGAATGATGATGATTGATCTGAATCTGCTCTGAGTTCAAATAAAGTACACTCTGAGTTCAAAATATATACTCCATGGGGCTCAATCTCACTCCCCCCCCGACTGAAGCTCTGGAATTCAGGAGTAAATACTCAGAAAAATAGGCTGAAAAATGATGTTGTGGCCATAATCATATGCAGCCCTGTGAAATCTCTTAGCATTTACTATTCAGTCCAGAACTGGACCACCTTCAATACCAAGTATGATCACTGCACCTCAGTACCACAGTAAAGAATGAGTGGAATAACTTCGGAAAGCATACATGTGAGTTACCTTTCTTACTATACCACTCTTACCGCAGCACAATAGGTGATTAGTTTGGAGCTAAAAATGCAAATACCAGAAGTTCCAGAAAGATTGTGCTCAAAGTGATATATAAAGCATGGACAAGGCGTAGGAATCCTTAGGGAAGCCTTACATAACAAATGCAGATACCGATTTTTGAAATCAATTTGAAATCGGCAATGAATAACGCTTGAAGAAAAATTCAAAATGAACAGTAGCTGAGCTTCTCACTCGCCAGGAATCAAAACTTGAAAAAGTATTTGGACACCTGAAAAGCGCAAAGTGTAGCGCTGGGAGTTCTGGCGACTCCCGTAACTGCGCGCGTCCGCCGTGCGGGACTGGGGGCGAACGCAAGTGTTATACGGAGAAACGCGTTTTCTCCGGATAAGGGCTTATCCGGAGAAAATCGGCGCGGAGGCGCCAGAACAGCCGCAGAACAGCCGCCAGAGTCAAAAACGTGGGATTTTCCTAAGTGCGCTGGCGTGGCGGCTGGCGCAAAACAAGCTGGCGGGAATCGAACCGCCCCTGGCCTCTTAAGGAACTGCCGCATTACCACCCGGCTGCTGCAGCGCTGATACCACTCCGAAAATTATTGCATATAGATTTGTCTAGAGAAAAGTGAAATTTTTAAAAAAACCAAAGGCCCCGGGCCAAGTCCGGGGCCACACTGACCGGAAACTCACAATGGGGCTTGCACACAACATTGCACGACACCTGTCCACACCTGCAATGCCTTACAATCAGGTTTTGGGGGTGTGGGACAAGGTGGAAGTGCCCTTTTATTGGACCCAAGAGTGTTTTTGACAAACCATGGTGCAAAGGTGTTAGGGGGGTAACTTGGCGCCACCGTGGTGTTTTTCCAATCCGTTTGGACCATTGGAAAGCCTAAGGTGTCTACTTCGCAAATATGCATGGCTGTGCTAGGCCAGTCGACACCGGCTTGGAGCGGTCGGACCGTCATTGGTTGGAGGTTGGTCAAAAAAATGAAAATTTGTTTTTTCTTCAGAACAGGGTTGCCAGAAGTCCGGGGGGGGGTAACTTGGCGCCACCGTGGAGTTTTTCCAATCCGTTTGGACCATTGGAAAGCCTAAGGTGTCTACTTCCCAAATATGCATGCCCGTGCTAGGCTGTCCCACACCGGCTTGGAGCGGTCGGACCGTCATTGGTTGCAGGTTGGTCAAAAAAATGACAATTTTTTTTTGAAACCCGGGTTGCCAGAAGTACCGGGGGGGTAACTTGGCGCCACTTCTTCTACTTGTGCTTCTACCTGAAACTCTTCAATGTCATCAAGTTCTTCTTCTTTGATTCTCGGGGATTTAGGTGAGTGGCATTTTGGGGATGATACATCACTCAGCAAATCAACATCAATAATTTTGGGCCTTTTGCCCCTCATGGTGCTATGGGCTTGCATTTTGCAACAATAGGCTAAGGAGACAAATTTTGACAAATCGAAAATCTGAAATTTAACGGCTAAGGAGACAAATTTTGACAAATCGAAAATCTGAAATTTAAAGGCTAAGGAGACAAATTTTGACAAATTTAACATCTGAAATTTAACAGATGTACCATAGAATAATAACAGTAATAATAATACAAATGTATAAAAATATAGCATATACTGTACTGTCCTATAATGGGCTGAAATTGACCAAAATCTGGCTGCGGCGCCGATATTCTCCGGAAAAGCCCTTATCCGGAGAAAACGCGTTTCTCCGGATAACACTTGCGGGGGGCGAAGCCTCCAAAGTCCAAAAACTTTTGAACTTTTGTAAAAAAGCGCTTCTGAAGCTGCAAAAAGCGCAGTTTTGTAAAACAAAGAATTTGGAAAACAACGAGCAGCGAAAAACGCGATTTTATAAAGTGAGGCTTACAGACAGGCAAAAATTTTTGCGCGGGGAGGGTGCACAGTACAGCCATAGGGTAACTGTACGCTTTGCGCGCACCAATTCACCACTGTGCGGGTAATAGGCGAGTTTGAATATCAGCCACACATAGCACAACAGAAATGAAACATACGTGTTGGTTAGAGCTTGCACAACACGCGTAGCGTGTTTTTACCTTGCTTTGCAGTCTTGCGCACGCTCTTGGTGCCTCGCAAGGTCTGGCTTGGGCTGACATTCAGGCAGGATTCAGGAGGGAAACAGGCCGTCACGCATGCAAAATAGCAGCGTACGCCGCGTCGTGCACACGTAAAAACTCCGAATCCAAGTAGGATAGAGGGTAAACCCGTCACAAGGGACACATTCAAGGTTTGGGAGGTAGGGAGAACCTTTCTTACTCACTCTCCAGGACAGTGTGCATGCACAGCGGAGGCGCCGCTATATGCGTCACTGTCGTCTGTTGGTGGTTTTGTGGCGGAATGCCTGGTGAATCTTTCAGTGCATGCATATGCTCACGTGCAGGCACCTAAAACACTCATATGTTTCACCGTGCCGCTCACACATGCAGCGTGTGTTAGAGAGTGTAGGACCGTGGGAACTGAAACTAACCAATGAAACTCTGGGGTGAGATTCCCGACTTGCAAGTTGCGCGGTTTGAGTTCTCCGAGTGTGGCAGGAGTGTGGAGTGGAGAGTGGGATGTGGGTTGGAGGCGTTAGCAAGGGGCGCTCCTGCAAAGGGCTACTCCTTTGTAGAGCGTTAAGTTCAGCGTGTGGGAGACTGGGAAGGCAGGGGATTGGAATGGGCAAGGGCGTTCGCGTTGGTCAGCGTACGCTGGCCCTTGTTCCCACTCCCATTCTGATCCCTGACGGTTTTTTCCTGGTCTCCCCGTGTGTGACCCTCTCTCTTTTTCTTTTGGGTAGCCCCAAGGTAGAGACCCTGAGGTAGATTCACACACATGCTCGCCCTGCACCGCACATCCACGCACAGCACTGCACACACATACTCAACACAACACACTTTTGCGCGCCATTCACTCACTCTGCACGGATCACGTTGAGCTTCAGTTCCGTGTCCACACTTGCACGGGTGTCATCGGACCGGAGGCGAGATGCACCCAAGGCGTTCACTGTTTGTTCAGGGATGCTTGGTGTTAGCTACAACTTGACTTGCCTTGGCGTGGGCGTGTGTGTGGGAAGTTGTAGGATCAGGGTGTCTTGCGGTGTAGGATCAGGCGTTAGCGTCTTTGACGGTGGGTGCCCAAGGCGGGGAGGTTTGCAGCCAAGGGGGTAGCCCTGGTCGTGGTTGGGCAGCCCTTGCAAACTCTGCTCGTCCTGCAGCCCACCCAGTTCCTGGGGGAGGTCCCATCCCTGGGGAACACCAACCCTGCCCCTCCGGTGGTGGATGCTTGACTGTTCCAAAATGGAACCAGGTGTTCACCACCCGTAAGAATCGGCTTGCTTAGCAGTAGTGTTTCACTTCTCTCCTAGGCAACACACTTCAGTTGGGGCTGTTGACACTCACACGCGCGCCAGTTACACACCGCTCATCTCTCTCCCTCCCTAGATTGGTGAAACCTGTCCCCCAGCCTCGGAGTTCCCTTGGAAATCCACGACAACTCCCAGGCTAGTGAGTGTGAACTCACTGCTCAGTGAAACAGGGCCTTAGGACCATAGATGCACCGTTTTCACAGGTGCTATGAAACAGGAGGGAGTAGTCTCACCTCCCAGCACGCTTGCGGGCCTGATTTTGGGCTGACTGCAGAATGTCACGCAAATCCTGAGATTTGCAGTAATCAGCAAAAACCTCGTTGACGTTACCGTCATCGAGTATGAAAGCCGTCACTGGCTCCCAGGTACAGTCAGAGATAGAATAGCCAGACCACTTTGTATAGAATCTCCAACCACTTTTGTAGGTGTGGCGGAGGATTCTTTCAACAAAGTAGTAGTCTTGCTTTTTCATCTCTGATTCAGTAAACGTAATGGGTTCACTAGCGCTTATTCTTTTGGGTCTAGCCTCTACGGCCGTAGGTGTAGGTACAGTAGGTCTAGAGAGAGAGATGTCCCTTTCGGGCATCCGTAGTGAACCGTCATCCTCCATAGGCGGCAGTTCTTCATCCTCATCCATAGGATCTGCGGCCAAATCTTCGGCTGCAGCTTCCAGGCTTTCTTGTAGATCTTCTTCCCAGTCGTAGAGGTCGTCTAGCACGTCATAGTGCTTAAGCTGTGGGTAACCCACTTCAACCAGACCTCCGTACTTAGGATGAGTTTTGATCCACACGGATCCTTCAGCTACATCCGTGACCAGAAATGGTCCGAAGTAAGGGCTGTCCAGCGTGTTACGAGGCCATGCCTTGAATCTTGTGTGATGTACCAGAACCCAGTCACCAATTTGGTAGATAGCTTCTTTTCTTTTGCGGTTCTTGGTACGATTCTCCTTACTCCTTTTTTTTTCCAGTAGTGATCGGCAAAGATCGGCGATCCGTTTTTGCTCGGTGAGCCATTCATCAACTTTAGGATTTCCTTCGCTCGCGCAGGGGAATTCGAAGTTGAAACCTGGCCTCCCTAGGAACAGTTCCGTAGGGGTGAAACCAGTCCTGCTACTCACTTGATTATTCATCAAGTAGATAGCATAAGGGACTAGTTTTAGCCAGTTTCGGCTCTTCTCGGCCAGCATCAGAATCCTCATGACTATTTTGAAACAGCCGATTTGGCGTTCGCATAGAGGATTCTTTGTTCGTAGGTAAGGAGTTCCGAACTGGACTTCCGTACCCATGGCTCTCATGACGCTTCGGTACCAACCAGTAGGGCTGGTAAACCGGATGTCTTGATCGCTATGGATAATCTTGGGTAATCCGTAGACTTGTACCCATCTCTCGAAAATCTCTTTCAATACTCCTTCACCATCCACCTTCTTAGTAAGGGGAAACACTCGGCTGTAGCGACTGAGTCCATCCGTCACCAGGAGGGCGAAGTCATGGCCAGCGAATTTAGGTAACTCCATAAAATCCACGTAGAGGATGGAGGTCATTTGGTTCGGAATCGGGAGATTCCTTACCTCACCACGATCCGCTGCAGTGTTAGCTTTAGCCTTAGTGCAGGGACACTCAGCGATGATCTTAGATAAACTCTTCTTGAGAGGATGCATCGCTACTCTTAGCGAAGAAATACTTCTGGAAGAACCAAAGAGTTCTCTCCACCCCAGGGTGACCATCCGTTTTGTGTGCCCATTCCAACATAGTTTCTTCGTAGTCTTTGGGGACAAAAATGAGGTCTTCCCTGTATAGGTGAGTTGACGTGCGGGACCATTGTACTCCATCCAGGATCTTTGAGCTCCCAATCGTCAACTGGTCCAAGATGTCCGAGTAATCGGCCGTCAGGTCTTTCATACTCCAGGACATGAGTTTTTCTTTCCTCGTAAAGAGATCGGGATGTTGATCCATCTTGGCGAAAGCTTCTTGGGCCATCATCTCGGTGTCTGCCCCCACCAGGGAATCAAAACAATTCCGTGATAGATAATCACAGAGTTCGTTTTTAATTCCCCAGATGTGGAATGTAGCGAGTCGTAGTTGGCTCAGGTAGACCCACCATCGTCGTAGACGTTTTCCATCTGGCGGTGGTCTTTCCATAAAGTACTTCACGGAATCCTGATCACATAGCCACGTGATGGGATTGGTACCCAGGATCCTGTGTTGACTAGCCAACACTAGAACTCCAGCTAACAGCTCCTGCTCGTGGGTGTGATAGTGTGAGCGGGCTGCATTCCACTTCCAATTCCAGTGGCCAAGTGGAACTAGGCGCCATTCTTGGGAGTCATAGTCAGATTTCATGAATCCTTCTCTTGTGACACCTTGAACTCTTAGGCGATAATCAATGTCTTTACATTGATCCGTAGTTAGCTTTTGCCACTGTAATAATGTCCCTCCTCCTCCAACGTTACTGGCATCCGTGATTAGAAACATCTCGCCGTAGCGTTGGGGTACTCCAAGTACTAGGCATTCTCGGATTTTATTCTTGACATCTTCGATTGCTTGCTTTTAACTAGGTCCCCAGCGCCACGGAGTCTCCTTCTTGATGAGATCCGTTAGTGGTGCGCTGGCTTCCGTGAAATTTCGGAGATGCCGCCTGTAAAAATTACAGGATCCGATGAATTGTCGGATTTTCTGAACTCCTTCAGCTTTAGACATAGAATCCATTAGGTCGAAGTCCATCAGGGGCTTCATCTTTTGATCCTGCGGTTTCCACCATCCATCTCCGATGTGGAATCCGAGGTAGTCTGTTTCCGTCTTGAGAAATTCGCATTTCTCCAGCTTGATGCGGAGGTGATTTTCTTGACAGACGGTGTAGAATTCTCGGAGTAGTAGGAGATGGTCATCGATGGTGTTCGTCCCTAGGATGACATCGTCAATGTGAGCCTCCAGGACAGCACCACGCTGTAGTAGCTCTTGGACGGCCGGTCGTCGTTTACACAGGGCGATGATTTGATTCATCAGCTCCTGGAACAACGCCGGGGCGTTAGCAATACCAAATGGCATTACCCGCCATTTGTAGACCCGTCCATCCGGAGCAATGAATGCCGTTAGGTCTTGGGCACGCTCCGTTAGGTCAATTTGCCAGAAACCGGACCGCTTGTCCATTTTAGTTTTGTATCTGCATCCAGCAGCGGTTTCCACGGTGTTCTCCATCAGGGGCAACGAACCGCTGTGCAGTTTTATTTTCTGGTTGACCTTTTTGTAGTCGACCACCAATCTTTTTGAAGTGCTCCCTGGTTTAGCTACCAGGAAGCATGGACTGCAATGCTTAGGATAGTCCGTCTTTTTGTACTCGTAAACCAAACCGGCCTCCGCGCATTCTTTGATTTGGCGAGTAATCTCAGCCATGTCATCTTTTGATGCTGGGTGCGGTCGACATCGAACTCGATCTTTGAGAAATTCTTCTCTTAGTTCTAGGTCCAGGGTCACGAGTTTCTTCACCGATCCGGGTGGAGGTAACGGACCAAAAATGTCAGAGAAATTCAGGATGATTTTCTTGATCCTCTCATCAACATCCATTTTGTCGAGCGAAATCTTGAGGTCTTCAGATGCGTGTAGATTGGACGCACCTAATTCTTGTTTCTTAGATTTTTCATCTTGCTCCGTCAATTTCTTGAGGGCTAGGACTTGTTCGGGGTCCAAAATCATCTGATTCTCTTGGTGATCAATTTTCTTCGTTTCTTTGACTTTCCTTCTTAGCCTCTT
Organism: Eutreptiella sp. 'Long Island Sound 2002'; assembly: GCA_964036045.1. Classification (NCBI taxonomy): domain Eukaryota; phylum Euglenozoa; class Euglenophyceae; order Eutreptiales; family Eutreptiaceae; genus Eutreptiella; species Eutreptiella sp. 'Long Island Sound 2002'. The sequence goes on along the minus strand of OZ038404.1, from coordinate 13,627,413 downwards.
GATGTCTTTACGGCGTAATCGGTCTTTTCTTTCTTCTTTCTTTTCTTCTTCTCCTTCAATTTCTTGTTCCAATGCTTCGTGTAGTTCGTGAAGCATGACCAATTCTTCGCCGACATCGAAATACGTCCCATCTTCTCCGTCGTACTCGTCTAGGTAGACCATGCTTTTCCATTTTTCTTTTAGCTCCAGTTTTTGGAGTCTGTCAATTTGATTTAGTAGAAGGAGACGAGTTTCTTCCAAATCTTCCTTTGAAGAAGGGAACGAATTTTTACTCGGGCGGGCGTGTAGGAGACGGAGTTCACGTTCGTCTCCTTCGCTCGTCATCGATTCTAGTGGGACGGAAACGTGTGAAAGAAGTTTTTCGGGGTTAGGAGTTTCGGAAGGGGTCGAAGGAGCCTCTAGAGGTTCTACTTCTTCCAAGAACAGGTTGGCCACCAAGTCGTCGTAGTCCATAGTGGTGTAGGAGTCGTTCGAAAAGGGTATAGTCGACTCGGAAGGAGCTTCGGATATACTTCCGCCTTCGTCGGAGGTTTATTCGCTCTCTTCTTGAGTTTCTCTTGCCTCTTTCGGACTTTCTTGAACCACTTCTTCGACTTGAAACTTAGGCGTCTCGAACTTGCACTCTTCCTTGCTCTCGTCCACGTCCGGAAACTTTTTCATCATCTCTTCTTTTCCGTACCCACGGTGGTGCTTTAGCACGAACTTCTTTATCTCCTCAGACACGTTTTCCATGGGGTTAGAGGACACGTTCTTCCCCGAGACTAGGTACATAGCGGTTCGCCAACGGGGCTTTGGCAAAACCTCTTCTTTTGGGTTAAGTCGGTAAAGAGGAACGTCAGGTAAGAGCAACTTTGTCACCGTCAACTTTTCGAGTATAGGCCCCCATAGCTTTTCTTTTTCTTCCCACTTCTTCCCTTCGGGAATAACCAACGCGACCGTAGCTTGGTCCACATAAACTTTTACCAACGTGTGGAGTATTTTTGAGAAAGGGGGGTTGGCGTAGAGCATCTTCCAAGCTCCCAACTTTCCCCAGTCATACCACCACGTGTTGTTGGTTTTGGGAGTACAAAAGTACTCCGCGTCGGCGTTCTCTTTGGACGCAAAGAGTTCGACAAAGTCGCCGTTACACGTGTTCGGGTTAAGGCCAAGTTCTCGAAACGCGTCACGCTTGGCGGCGGTGTCGAGAGTGTAGTTCTCCGTTCGGTGTAGGCTCAAGGTAGCGAGGATACTCTCCTGCTTCACCTCGCTATCGAGTGCCAACGGAAAACTCTTGAGAGTCTTGAGCGTAGGTCTTGGACACTTTGTCTCCTTGAGGGGTATTGCTTCCCATTCTTGCTCTTCGTTCACCACCAACAAGTGAGTGGGCTCTTGAAGGGATAAATATTTTATCCACTCGTTTTGCGCAGAGAAGTCGGTCCCCAATACGGCTTCAAAGGCGTCGGTGTCGAACGCTTGAAACTTTTGAAGTACCTTTCGGTCCCCCACTTGTACTTCTCCTTCTATCTCGCCTTCGGTGAGAGTGACTCCCCCTTCTCCCGTTTTTACCCCACAAATATTTTTGGGAACTAGGTCCTCGTAGTTTACGAACCTAGAGGAGACTAGGGAGATTGTAGCGCCGGTATCAAGGTATGCGTCCACCCATACACCATTGATAGCGACCCTCAATAGGTAGCAATACCTCGGTGCGTCGTCTCGGTGTCCACCTAGGCTTCCCCCGGCGTTTGACCCGCGATAAAGTCTTTGAGGTTCTTAGCTTGCCTTTCCAACTTGAGAACTCTTTTTCGCTTCTTTTCTCGCTCTCCTTCCGTCAACTCTTCCAAGCGTTTCTTCTCTTGAGGCTTTCCTTTGTCGTCGTCTTTTCCTTTGCCTCCTTTTCCTTCGTTCGCCTTTCCTCCGTTCGCTTTTCCTCCACTTCCTTTTTCTCCTCCTTTCGCTTGGTCCTTTCCCCCTTTGCCTTGACCTTTCTTCGTTTGCTTTTGCTCTTCTTTCCTCCCGTCAAGGCTGTCTTGCCACGCCTTGTCTCTTACGTTGTGTTTTGTCCCACAATTGGGGCAAAACACGGTGGCGAAGAATTTGGGCGCGGTGGAGTTGTCCTTCTCGATTTCCGTTCGCCAATACCACTGCCCTTGGCCTTGTCCTTTGCCTCGGCCACCTTTTCCACGGCCACGACCGCCACCACCACGGTTGCCGTTTGCTTGTCCTCGTGCTTGTTGGAAAGACACGAAGCACTCCTCACATAGCGAGTGGGCAAAGGCTTCTTCTTGGTTCATAGGGGCGTTGGAGTCGGCGTTGGTGTTGCCGTCTAGCCACTTGAGTTGAGCCATTGAGTGCAAGTTCTTCAAAGTAGCGTCGGACTTTCTCTGGAGGGCCAACTCGTAGAGGAGGTCAACGAGAGAGTTGAAAGTGTGTATTCTAGACAACCTCTCGTGAGTAGCACGTATTTCGTCCACGGTTTTGGGCGGAACACGAGGTAGGAGGTGTAGGAGGGCTTTGGAGTCGTCGTAGTAGGACGTAGCCAATTGGTCCGTAAGCGTAGTAAACTTTTGGACGTATTGGGCTATGTCCGCGGTTGTAGGGTATTCCTTCAACCGAGGGATACGCTCTATCTCTTGAATAAGCTCTAGGTCGGTAACGTAAGTAGGGTCGAGCTTTTGGAGCATAATAAGGAACCTTACCCAAGAGTCACTTTTCTTGAGTGCCCCCGAAACCACTTCTTTTACGTCCTTGTTATCACAACCGTTGATAACAAGGTCCGCCTTGGCTCTTTCGTTGAGGTCTTCCTGTCCCGTCGACCTCAAGAACCTCAAAAAATCTTCGGCGTAAACGTCGAGGTCTCTACCCGAAAACTTGGGTAGTTTGGTTTCGGTTTGGGGTTTGAAAAAAGCTTTGGTTCCTCTACCGGTATGTGGCACCGGTTGTGTGGGGTCGGGGAGTAGCGCCATAGGCGCTAGTGGACCGAGTCCTAGGGCGAGGGCTTGGTCGAGGGTGTATACTTCGTAGGTAGTGGTAAAGCACGCCACGGGTTTGGGTGCTTTGGTACGGGGTACAAAGGGCGACTTGACTCCAGGAGGCACACCGGCAAGCCCGGTGCACACTCGGGTTAGAGGCGAGGGGTGGTAAGGTACACAAGGGTTAGTGGTTAAGTTAGCACTAGTCCTATTTTCTAAGTTTTCAAGACGACCCTTGAGTTGTTGCAAGGTCGACAAAAGGATAGTGCTCTCTTCCGAAGAAGGAGAGGCTTCGAAAACATGAGTCCTTTTGGGAGCTTGAGGCTCAGAGAAAAACTTAGGCTCAGGAACTCCGGTAGGCACTCCATGAACAATAGGTTCTCCACGGATAGGGGGTTGAGGCATAGTGGCGTAAGTCACATTTAGTCCGCCATGGCACAGATTGGAAAGGATTAGTCGAAGACGATGACACATGAGTCTGTGGGGCATTAGTGAATGAACCTTCATGGTGTTCGACTTGTTGAACCATTTGTTGCAACCGACCACTCTGGTCGAGCAACGATAGGACCTCCATAGCATTCGCTAGCTCAGCTGTCGTCATGTTATTCGCTGAAGGCACTGGGCGTGGAGCTACAGCTTCAGCATACTCAGGACATGTAGGCGCAGGAAAACGATAGGCTTCGAATCGAGATCCGTCTAGAGGTACTTCTGGGGTTCCAAACCCGGCCATGGTAGGCGCGACTAGTTCCTCATCGGAGACCGGTATCATGACTTGCACATCGTTTTCAGAAGCGCCCGTAGCTTCTAGGCTGCTTGGAGTTCTCACAGGGTCCATCTCAATTTTTCAGACTCGATTTTCTGAGTTCAGGAATTCTTCTCCGTCCCTTACTAAATTTCCAGGCTGGAATTGAATCGAAATTAGATCCAAGGGATACTGGATTTAGGCAGAGCAGGTTTTCTCTGCTACCAGTTAGATTTGGCACCCTCCTCAACAACAGCAAAGTAATGGGCTCATAGTATTGTAGTCTTCCAGCTTAGTCCATAGCAAAAAAGGGACTATGAAACACATTCATTATTTACACTCATGTTCACTCCTTACCTCTCTTCCACTCTCACCATACAAACATGCCTCTTGTAGTAAAATACACCTAGTTAGGACTTACCTAGGAAGCACCACGTGCTCCCTGGTGTCGCCGCCAGGCGCCTCTCCTCTGTCTATCTCTCTTCTCTCCTCTTGTGTTTTGGGCTTGGCTTAGGCCTAGGTATATTCTTGGGATCCCCCAATACATGAAACATGCTTGGGACCCACCAAATAGGCATTAAAATACATGTAGAAGTAGGGACAACCATGGAAAAGGGTTGTAGAGTATATAGAGGTCCCTTAGGGGCCTTAGATTCCTTCGAAGGTAGTATGTGTGGTATCACTCACAAAATGAGTCGATCATGCATGACATGCATGACAATCCATGATGTTAAAAATGTGATCATCCAAATTCAAAGAGTTATGAAAAATGAATAGTATAACCTTCTTAGGAACCCATAAGAGTGGGGTTGTGGTTGTGTTAGTTCTGAGCGAAAGTGAAGTTTTGGGTTGGAATGTGAAAAACACATGCTAGGGCGCCAGCATGTCATGACACATGATGCATGACACATGACACATGATGCATGATGAATGATGATGATGATGAATGATGATGATTGATCTGAATCTGCTCTGAGTTCAAATAAAGTACACTCTGAGTTCAAAATATATACTCCATGGGGCTCAATCTCACTGTCATGACACATGATGCATGACACATGACACATGATGCATGATGAATGATGATGATGATGAATGATGATGATTGATCTGAATCTGCTCTGAGTTCAAATAAAGTACACTCTGAGTTCAAAATATATACTCCATGGGGCTCAAGCTCACTCTGCCAAGCAGAGTGGACCCGCAACTCAAGCCACAAGGGTGAGGCGGTCGTACCGTAGACAAGCGGGAGCAATACCCCTTGTGGTGAGAGATACTCCACACGGCTGGGCAGCCCCCCAGAGCTGCCGCCCAAAGGGGGGGGCATGTGGCCCTACCCATGGACACATGTGGGGACACCCTCCCACCTGGGACACATGGACCGGGTGGCCGCGACAATGCCTTCCCAAGCACATGCGGGAGCGGCTCAAGAGGCACCTGACATAGGGCAGTGGGAGGGACAGGACGTCCCCTTGGTAAGACCTTCTTCTTGCAATGTCAAAGGAGGCATCCCGAGCTCCCGAAGATACCTACCTACCTACCTACCTACATCAAACACATTCTTGGTCGCGAAGGACGGACGGGTGCAAGGGTTCGTGCCTTCACTTGCCCTCACCCCGCCTCCGCGACTGGGTGCCGGACCGGGCCTTCCGCCCGCGGCAGTCCCCTTGTGCTTATCGACTCCCGACTGGGATGGTTCGGCGCTTCCCACGTCACCATCCTGCCACCGCCCTAGCTGGGGCCCTTGGCTGCAGGGGCTCCGCTAGGGGGCGTCGGTTGTGGAAGTAGGGGCAGTCTCCTCGGCATCAACCTCGTTGACGCCCTTCTTCCCTACCCTTCTAGTCGTCTTGTTCTTGTCCTTGTTCTGGTCGTTCTGGTTGTTCTCCTTGTTCTTGTTGCCCGACCTGGGGACCCAGTTCCTCTTGATCTCCTGGATCTCCTTGGCCAACTCGGTCCCCTGCGACACCAGCTTGGAGAGCTCGTCCTTGTCCACCTCCACTTTGGCCTCCCGGATACCCGCGGGTGCACGCTTCTTCGACCCGTGCGCCTTCTTGTAGGCCTCCGTGTCGGCCTGGTGGACGGGGCATGTTCGGTGGTCATGGTTGAAGCCTTGCTTCCTCCCATAACACACGAAACAGCCCTGAGGGTGAGCTAGTATGAACTCCCCAAAGGACAGCGGAGGGTCGCCAATGCGGGGAGGGTCCCTCTTCTCCTTCTTCCTCCAACCCTGCTGCAGGGGCTTCCAGTTTCCCGGTTTGCTCCCCGCACCCAGGTTGTTGGCCACGAAGGCGCAAACGGCCACCTCGGCGGGCTCATCGTCGTCGTCATCGTCGACGAGAGTCTCATCGCTGTCGCCTCCTGCTGGGTCCATGGCAGCTTCCCCGCCAGGTCCCTCGCCAACGTAGTTGACGTCGCGGTCGCCGGGCCTTAACCCGCGGGTGTGGTGGAGGTTCCGGTACTCCTTGAGCACCTCCTCTCCAACCCACTCCAGGATCTCGTCGCAGCTCATCCGCGCCGGGATGGCCTGCAGACGGACGGTCTGGCCGCTCAACTCACACTCGTCAAGGCGCCACATCGCGGTCTTCTCGCGATCGCCCGAGACGGTGATGAGGAGAGCGTTCCGCAGGGAGTGCCGTTTGACATCCCGGGCCACGTTCTTCCTCGTCCAAGCCACCACGTTCGTATGATACTCTTTGGGGAGCATCATCTTGACCGTGTGGTTGGACTTGGCCCTCTTGGCTTCCTCCTTGGTGACCCTGTTGATCCATGCTTCCGGCAGCATGGAGAGCAGGCGAGCCTGCTCGTCACCCTCGTTCCAGTCCTCCACGTTGCGGCGGAAGAGGGTGTAATGCCCTCGGAAGTCTCGCCAGTCCCGTAGGCGAATCTCCCGTCCATCATGCTGAAGCTTGATGGACTTCCACCGCTTGGCAGCCACCTGCGGAGCGTCCACCCACTCCTGCTCGTTGAGCCAATTCTTGGCTTCCTTGAGGGTCTTGATTTTCCCCTCCTTGGTCGCCACGAAGTATAGCTCTCCGAGCACTTCCGGCAGGCGGTACCTGAACCGTCTGAAGACATACTTCTCCGCATCAGCGGGATGCATGTCCTCAGTAACGGTTACCCCCCAATCGTCCAGCTTCTCCAAGAAGCGGTCGAGGTTGAGGGGGTTGCCGTCGTACATGGGGGGCTTGATGTCCTTCAAGTCTTCCCACACGGCGGCATCCGCGGCCTTAGAGACCATGAACGCCGGCCGCGAGGTCGACCGAGGTTCCCATCGGCCTCTCCCACGGACTCCCACGGCCGCCACGTCCATCTCCTCCATGGAATCCCTGTGGCTACGCCGCGGTTCCTCCATGTACGCTGAACCCAGATGTTCACGCCGTACTTCTTTCATGTACGCATCCTCATCACGGCGCCGGCGGCTGCGTTCAGCGGCCTCCCGTCGTACACCACGCGGCGGGCTGATGTCGAACTCCTCCAGGTCCAGATCCAGGTCCTCACCTCCGCCGACGTCCCACTCCACGTCTCCTCCGGGGACCTCATCCCTGAGTCCACCAGAACGTCCTCCAGCAATTGGGATTGGCTCCGGGGCTGATGCCGGGCGTCGGGGGCGTACAGGCGTCCGCGGTGGAGCACGGCGGTTGTGGTAGTCCGAACTGAGCCACTCATCACGCCAATCCTCACTGCCACCACCTATGATTTTATGAAGCAGGCTCATCCCAAAATTAATTTTGGCTGATTTTTGACGAAAAATGTGACATTTTGGCGGAGAGAGGCTGCCAAAACTGGTCCATGTGCATTCCTTTGCTCCTGTGACGCGTTTTTGTTGCATCGGGCACCCTTGAAATAGGGGGGGGGGTCTTGGAAGTCCCCGCCAGGGCGAAAAAACCTGTTTCGGGCCAAAAAATGGCAAATTTTGGCACATTTTTGACAAAAAATGGCAGATTTTGGCGAAGACAGGCTGCAGAAATTGGTCTGTATGACTTTTCTTGATGCTAAGAAGTGTTTTTTTGTATTGGGCACCCTCAAAATAGGGGGGGGAGGTCGTTGCCAGTCACCCACGGAGCAAAAAAACCTATTTTCGGCCAAAAAATGGCCTTTTTTTGCCCATTTTTGACGAAAAATGTCAAATTTTGGCGAAGACGGGCTGCAGAAATTGGTCTTTATGAGGTTGTTTGCTCCTGGGACGTTTTTTCTTGTATCGGGCACCCTCAAAATAGGGGGGGGGGGGCGTTGCCAGTCCATCACAGGGCAAAAAAAACCTATTTTTGGCCAAAAAAATGGCCTTTTTTGGCCCATTTTTGACGAAAAATGTCAAATTTTGGCGAAGACGGGCTCCAGAAATTGGTCAGTATGAACTTGTTCGTTCCTGAGACGTGTTTTTTTGTATTGGGCACCCTCAAAATAGGGGGGGGGGGTCGTTGCCAGTCCACGACAGGGCAAAAAACCTATTTTTGGCAAAAAAATGGCCTTTTTTGGCCCATTTTTGACGAAAAATGTCAAATTTTGGCGAAGACGGGCTCCAGAAATTGGTCAGTATGAACTTGTTCGTTCCTGAGACGTGTTTTTTTGTATTGGGCACCCTCAAAATAGGGGGGGGGGGTCGTTGCCAGTCCACGACAGGGCAAAAAACCTATTTTTGGCAAAAAAATGGCCTTTTTTGGCCCATTTTTGACGAAAAATGTCAAATTTTGGCGAAGACGGGCTCCAGAAATTGGTCAGTATGAACTTGTTTGTTCCTGAGACGTGTTTTTTTGTATTGGGCACCCTCAAAATAGGGGGGGGGGGGGGTCGTTGCCAGTCCACAACAGGGCAAAAAACCTATTTTTGGCAAAAAAATGGCCTTTTTTGGCCCATTTTTGACGAAAAATGTCAAATTTTGGCGAAGACGGGCTCCAGAAATTTCTTACTCTTGAGACGTGCAACACATCAGCAAATTGCAACATGTATCCTTCCCATTTGACACAGATACAACAGGCGCACAAACAAACTCATCGGAGACGTGCAACACATCAGCAAATTGGAACATGCCGCCAATGGACAAATGGAGTCAAAGCTGACATTGGCGAAGGCAAAGCTGATCAACTCGGACACCCCCAAGATTCCATGTCTCAAGGAACTCTGAATGAATCGCAGGATGCAGAATGCTGATTGAATTCGATCCAGAAATTGGTCTGTATGAACTTTCTTACTCCTGAGACGTGCAACACATCAGCAAATTGGAACATGCCGCCAATGGACAAATGGAGTCAAAGCTGACATTGGCGAAGGCAAAGCTGATCAACTCGGACACCCCCAAGATTCCATGTCTCAAGGAACTCTGAATGAATCGCAGGATGCAGAATGCTGATTGAATTCGATCCAGAAATTGGTCTGTATGAACTTTCTTACTCCTGAGACGTGCAACACATCAGCAAATTGGAACATGCCGCCAATGGACAAATGGAGTCAAAGCTGACATTGGCGAAGGCAAAGCTGATCAACTCGGACACCCCCAAGATTCCATGTCTCAAGGAACTCTGAATGAATCGCAGGATGCAGAATGCTGATTGAATTCGATCCAGAAATTGGTCTGTATGAACTTTCTTACTCCTGAGACGTGCAACACATCAGCAAATTGGAACATGCACTCGGACACCCCCAAGATTCCACGTCTGAAGGAACTCTGAATGAATCGCAGGAATAGAGCTAGTCACGACTGGACGACGACGTTCAACTGACGACAGGCAACAGACAACAGACAACAGACAACAGACAACACTGGACGACGTCCAATTTACCTCAGGCGACACGCAACAGACAACAGACAACAGACAACAGACAACAGGCAGGCAACAGACCAGACCGCAGACAACAGACAACAGACAACAGACAACAGACAACAGACAACAGACAACAGACAACAGACAACAACAATGGACGACAACGTACAACTGACGGCAGGCAACAGACAACAGACCGCAGACAACAGACAACAGACAACAGACAACAGACAACAGACAACAGACAATGGACGACGACGTATAACTGACGGCAGGCAACAGACAACAGACCGCAGACAACAGACAACAGACAACATACAATGGACGACAACGCTCAACTGACGGCAGGCAACAGACAACAGACAACAGACAATAGACAAGTGGGAGAGGCCTGCATGTAAATGAGATCCAGACACTATCCAGACACTCTTGTGGAACAATAGGCCACTCTTTGGCACAGCATAGTCATTGCCCATGGAATCTTGCATTGTGGTAGATTTCGGAGCCTGTCACAATCAAATACAGGATGAACCATGCAGTGATTGTTGGACGCAGAAAATAAATGGTAAACTAAAGCACTGCCACAGAAAGTGGAGCAGCTGTGCAGCCACAGAAGGCACTGTTGTCTTCACACCTTCCTCACCTTTTTGCTTGTGTGTGGCATATGAATATGCTTTTGAGACGGAGACTTCCATCCTCCACTGGTACAATTCACCATACACAGAGAAAGACGCCTTTGAAACTACAACAGCAGGGAATTTATGAATCCGAAATCTAAGCCTGGGCTCAGCACCACCTATTTTGGTGCATGCCCATGCCCTGCCCCATGCCCATACCCATACCCATACCCATGCCTTGCCCCATTGCCGCACCCATACCCATCCCAGGTCCCATACCCATGCCCTGTCCCATACCCACCCCTTGCCCCATCCCGGTACCCATACCCATCCCTTGCCCCATACTCATACCCGTACCCATGCCCATGCCCTGCCCCACGCCAACGCCCATGCCTGTGCCCATCAGCATGTTAGGGTTTTGTCCCATGCCCACACCCATGCCCATGCCTGACCCCATCCCCATGCCCATGTTCGGGCCCATAGGCATGTTTGAGTTTTGCCCCATACCCATACCCATGCCCATGCCCATGCCCATGCCCATGCCCATGCTTGGCCCCATCCCCATCCCCATCCCCATTCCCATGGCCTGTCCCGCACCACCACCCTGCACCATGCCCTGCACCATGCCATGACCCTGCCCGGTGCCCATTCCCATGTTCGTGCCCTGCACCATGCCATGACCCTGCCCGGTGCCCGTTCCCATGTTCGTGCCCTGCACCACGCCATGGCGGGGCTCATTGCCCATGCCCTGTGCCGTGCTTGCACCCGAATTCTTGTCCGAACTCTTACTACGCCTTAGGTCGTCCAATTCCTTCTCCATCTCACTCAGGCGGTTGGCCCTTGCCGCCAGCAAACTTTTTTGCGAAGCCAATTCCTTCTTGCAAGCCTCCTTCTCGGCGCGCTCCTTGGCCGCATCCTTCAATGCCTTGGCCGCCTTTGCATTCGCCACCTTAGCGAGCTTCGCTTCCGCCTTGGCCTTGGCATGTGCAGCAGTGGCGGCAGCTGCGTGCGCCTTGAGCTCCTTGGCATGTGCAGCATCCCGCTTGCGAGCATCATCCTTCTTGGCGCCATCATCCTTCTTCGCACCATCATCCTTCTTGGGCGCCGCGTCAGCAAGGTGCACGCGATCCGACCTCCGTGGGCCCTGGGGTGCTGCAGGCAAAGTGGGCCTTCGCCTGTTGACTTCATGGACCTATAGGCAAAAGGAAAAAGAGCTCTGCGGTGTTGTGCTCTGCGGTGTTGTTGTGTTCTGGTCTAATTTACCGCATTGGGAGATGGGAGTTGCACACTATGCCTAAAAATTGAAAAATTCGCCCACTATATCCTTTCTTTGGAAGATTCTCCAACCTCATTTGCTACGGCCCATATGGGAGAGGAGAGACAAAGTAAGAAGGCAAAGATGACACATGTAGGCACAACACAAGAAGAAAAACACTCTTCAGGCCATGAACCTGTCAGGTGCAATGTTCGCCAAATACACATAGATTATAATTCGCACACTGCACACTACATACATCACGTGGGGAATCAATGGCCATTGGCAATGGGTGTTCAGCATCTCCAAACTGCATCGCCAGAAAGTACGCGGGGCGACCAGCTGGATGAAGAAGTGAGCGAGCATTTTCAGCAGGAACTTGGAAATAATCACGGTCACCAACTTCCCATGTGTACTCTCCACTGCTCAAGATGACCTTCACCTTCCATGAAGTCCCTTTCGGTAGGCCTAGTGGCACAAAGACCGTCAATCCCGAACGCTTTTCGGCCCAAAAATTGGTGAATGAGCCTTCACGGCTGCCCTTCAGGCGCCCAAAGTAAACACCTTGCAAGGGCAGCCCATATGTCGTCCTTTGAGCCGTAATGGACTGCAGCACGTGCTCTTGCCATTCATCGGCTTCGTCCTCAAGTGCGGCTGGGTGCAGCCGCATCTCTCCAAGGTCGGGCCACATATATTCAAATGATTCCACTCGCAAACTGCGTGCTTTGACTGTGCACTTGTTCAACACGTCACCTGTTCGAGAGAAGGCCTTTCGCCGCACCAAAGCATGGATATCGGGGTCCTCATCATCATGCTTGTCGCCATCGTCAAGGATTTCGAGGTCATCATCATCATCATGATTGTCGCCATCCCTTGGTTCAAGGATATCGGAGTAATCATCATCATCATGCTTGTGGCCATCCCTTCTGTCATGCTTTCCCGGGAAGAGGGTGCGGGACAACGGAGGGGTGACTGACTTTGCCGGAGCAGTTGGTGCTCGCCCTTCCCCAGACTTGTCAGTCATGTAACCGTCCCCGGCGTCGTCACTATCGGCAATGACGTGTGCCTCATCCTTTCTACTTGGGGGTCCTACGGCCAACCCATCCATTGACAAGGAAGACAAGGAGGACAAGGAAGACGTCTTTTGCAAGATATGTTCCTTTGAATCGGTAGCACGTGGTGCAGCTCCTGACTCATCCATTGAGTCCTCGTCCTCGTCGTCCACCGCCAAAGACAACGCAGAAGTCTTTCCCAAGAGAGGCTTAAAAGTGCAGGCCTCCTTTGGACGTGCAGCAGGCACAGTGCAGGGCTCCCTTAGGCCATCATCGAGATCCCTACGGAAGGCAGACCGCATCTCTTTTGACGTGGCACTCTTAGTGTGGTAGGCTCCGTATGCATCCAGAAGTGCAGCCATGCTCTTGGCATCCCAGTCTCGGGTATCATCCAATGCAGATGACCCATCTTCCCTAACCCGTTGCAGCACGCGGCGAATTTCCTCCTCCGGTGCCTTCCGCCCCCGCTCAGCCTTTTTTGCCGCTGGCTTCGCGGTTTTTTTTAGGCATGGCTTCTTCTTTCTCTTCTCGGCTGATGGTGGAGATGCATTGCTCGGCCGCTTTCTCTTTGAATCACCGTCACTCTCATCAGAGGCATCATCCCCGCTACTGACATCCCCGCTACTACTTCCTTCATCCGGGTTGAAAGCGGCATGAGCGGCCTTTGCGTCTTCGGACAGAATTGCTACCGCGGGCGAGATTTCACGTATCCCATAAATGAGCTTCGGTAGCACGTGCTCTGGTTTGTACCTATTCGGCCCATCCGAATGCTGAAGCTCGATCTCACCATTGGGGAACACTTTCCCAGTAACCTTCCCCTTCCATGCTACTTGAAAGAGGGTGGGTGCGGTGGGTGGTGTGCCTTTCTCCCGTACGCGACCACTGAGCCCAAAGGCCACCGAATTGATTTGCAAATCATTCTTCACTGCGGTATGCTCCTCAGCCGGTTCCTCCTCCGCCCGGAAAACATCACTGATATGGTATTTGAGGGCTTCGGCTTTGGAGCAAAACCGTTTGTGGTCGCGTACATCTGCCTCCCCGGACATGATTGCCAAGCCTAAGACAGGGTTCACTTGTGGTAGGCGGAAGAAACACTTTTGGGGGGGGGGGGGGAAGGGGGGGTGATATGTCATTTTCCCAATCCAACGATGAGATGTGCCGCACGATATATTTGCCTTGGTGACCCTTGAACAAACAACGCAACGCAGCACAAAACAAGAAGTAGTTGTTGCAAGCTCATACTTGGCAATGCAATGGCGTGGTCACAATCGTTTTCAAGGTGGATCTCACCTTCAGCCCATAGTGCTAGATCCAAAGCCGCATCCCGTCCAAATTCTTTCATGCCTTCTGGACATTTGTGATTCGGCTTGGACTTCCGCACGGCAACAATTCTATGCACCGTCTGATGTGCATGCTCGCCACCTTCGCTACTGCCACCTTGCAAGTTTGCATGCCTACGCAACCGCGGCTCATAGTGGGCGAGGAAGAAGTGACATTGGACCGTGATCCTTTCCGTCGGGAGCCCAAGGGCCTGATACACCCGGTGCAAACGGTCACAGTCAGCAGTGCGCCGCTCAACTCCTTCGGGTTTCCAGGCACACATTTGCACGCACAAGCGGCGGAGCTCTCTACAGTACCATTGCAAGGGGCTTCCACTTGGCACACCGGGGTGTTTTGCGCCGAAATCTAGCCCATGTGCAGCCGTTGGAAGAACGGCGCACAGGTCATCCCAGAATTTGTCATTGTACAAAATTTGTTCCTTTGACATATTTCCTCCAGGAGACCAACCTTTGTACTCAGGGCCGCGCTTGTCCGGAGGTCTATACGGACACCGTTCGAGATGCTTGTTGTACACATCCCGCAAACGACCCAACAATCCCGGATCAACAAGGTGTGGGTACTTAGCGCTCATATCTTGCACCCATATATCCAAAGCGTGCAACAACATGTTGCGGAGTACCAATGCAAGACAATGGACGACGTCATAGATGATATCGTCAATTGTCTCAAAGAGGGACAAGAAAAAGCCCAATACGCCACCAAAGAAGGATTCCAATGGCCTTTGTGGTTGTTTCATGTAGTCACAATACATCCAATGCCGCCGGAGCGCAACACAGGCCCAGCATGCTTTCTCGTGACCACTCTGCTCCCAACACAAGATTTTTGTTAGAAGGCTCCAATCCAAGTTCATGGTGATTCGATACCTATGCCCATCAAATGCACCCTTTTGAGCGTCAGTCAATACTTCCTTTAGCTTCAGATTACGTAGCCGCAGCTTCAACTCGTTAGGTTCTTCGGTGCCCATCCAATGACACAGGCGAAGCACAGCACTAACTTGATGTGGAACCCGTAACGTTGGTAGAGTAAGAGATAGAGTAACCACACCAGCGGGTTTGTAACACGCCACCTCGCAACCATCAATGAAGATGTTTATGCTGCGTTTGTATGTACCTTCATGGTGCAAGTGGTCGCGGTTCGCTATTTGCAAGTAGAGAGGGATGGCCTTCCATGGGTCGAGTCGGCTCGATCGCCGCGTGAACACCACGCCACCAACATTGGCCCTTAAGCTTTTGGCCAAGCGAGTAACCTTGTTGCGGTAAATGCCTAGATGTTGATCGTCGCTGATATCCTGCTTGGTATCGATAAACTGCTTCCATGTCGATTTGCCCGCATGCTTTGCCAATAAGGAGCGTACAATAACCTCTGGGGGAGGGTTTTTCTCCGCACGTTGTCGATTTTTGACACGTTTTTGATTCCGAGCTTTGGCATTAGTCACCAACTGGGGAAGTGCCCTTTTAAGGTTTGCATTTGCGGCACTAGCTCTGTTCCTCAAGGTCTTCAGCGACGGATTGGCCAATCGGGGACGGCCCACGCGGGGCTTGCTCTTCGTCATATCATAACAATGGCACTTTAAAGGATTGAGTACCTACCTAGTGTGACATGCAACACATCGTATGGAAACCCTCCCTGCGACACAACAAGTTGGCACGTGACAAGACATAGCAGCTGGGCATGGGACACATCACTACCCCCAAACATGGCTGTTTTTGGCACCGTCCGCGTCATAATCTTCAATATAGGAGAGGAAATTGTACCAATATTTGCCTAACCCACATCCTCGTCATCAAGTGGTTCCATGGAACACAATAGAAAGATTCGCGGACTCTCGCAACAACATTGACCAAATATTATGACCGTAACCATGCAAAAAAAGGCTGAAATATGGCAGTTTTGGCGAAAAATGGGGGTATACTCGCATGTCACGAGAGGTAGATGGCTTGGTGGATGTTCGTATGTTTTGGAAATCGTCAAGTGGTTCCATGGAACACCTTTGATTGATCCGCAGCCTCTTAGAAAGAGATAGAATGTGTTTTATGATGAAAGAGTGGTGAAAAAAGGCCAAAATGTGGCATTTTGGGCCAAAAATGGGGGTAGATTCGCACGTTACGAGAGCTTGATGGCTTGGTGGATGTTGCTATGTTTTGGAAATCGTCAAGTGGTTCCATTAAACACCTTTGATTGATCCGCAACCTCTTAGAAAGAGATAGAATGTGTTTTATGATGAAAGAGTGGTGAAAAAAGGCCAAAATGTGGCATTTTGGGCCAAAAATGGGGGTAGATTGGCACGTTACGAGAGCTTGATGGCTTGGTGGATGTTGCTATGTTTTGGAAATCGTCAAGTGGTTCCACGGAACACCTTTGATTGATCCGCAGCCTCTCGGAACAAGATAGAATGTGTTTTCCGACGAAAAAATGGCAAAAAAAGGCCAAATTGTGGCTTTTTGGGAGGTAATTGACCGTTTACGAGACTTGGGAGCAGTTCCGAGCGGGGTATCGTGATTGAAAAGGTGCGGGTGGTTGGTATCTTCGATTGTACGCGCAAAAAGCGCTTCGTAATCGCGTATTTTCAGATTTCTGAGCCAAAAATTGCTCTCGGCGAGTGAAAAT
The DNA here is from genome assembly GCA_964036045.1 of Eutreptiella sp. 'Long Island Sound 2002'. NCBI lineage: Eukaryota > Euglenozoa > Euglenophyceae > Eutreptiales > Eutreptiaceae > Eutreptiella > Eutreptiella sp. 'Long Island Sound 2002'. The sequence continues at coordinate 13,611,092 of OZ038404.1, read as the reverse complement.
GCGCGCGCGGCGACAGTTTCTGTTGGTTTTTTGGCATCCGCTGCGACAATAATTTTGGGATCTGGCGACTTCATAAAATCATAGGTGCTGCCGGGCGGCACGCGCTCGTTGCGGCGGCCCGCGCTGTGGTGAGAGGGGGCAGTGAGAGAGGGCTGGACCTTCTGGTTCGGCACAAACTCACGGGCAGCAGTGACAAGGCCACCATTGCGGTAAGCGAGGTGGTCTTCTCTGGCCACGTAGTCGAGGGCAGCGAAAGCCCATACCTGGCAAGGTGGCTGCGATTGAGCACTGGGAAAAGCCCAGGACGGTCTCTGAGCTACGGGCGTATCTGGGGTTCTGCAACTACTACTCGGGGTATATCAAAATGTATGCCGAGTATGCAGCGCCCATGACGACCATGCTCAAGGGCAACCGAGAGGAGACCAAGAAGGGGTCCAAGAAGGCTCTGGTCTGGGATGCTGATTCCGACCGTGCCTTTGATGGGATGAAGCAGGCGCTGCTATCCGCAGTGGGTCTGCACCTCGTGGATCCCGACCGAGGGTTCGTCCTGCGCACCGACGCTTCCGACTACGCCGTAGGCGCTGTGTTGGAGCAAGTGCTTGACGATGGGAGGCACGTGCCCGTGGCCTTCTGGAGCCGAGTCCTGGCGGAAGGCCAGAGACGGACGTGGACCCCGTAAAAAGGAGGCGTATGTCATCGTCATGCCTCTCAGGAAATGGGCTGGGTACATAGCCCTCCATCCCGTCACCGTCTGCACCGACCATCAGAGTCTGCAGTCGTGGCACAAGGAGCACGTGGACACCCCCTCTGGTCCCGCCTCCCGACGGGCAAGATGGCATGAGACCTTGGCCAAGTTCGACCTCACGGTTGTGTATATTCCTGGAAAGGATAACACCGTGGCGGACTGTCTCAGTAGGTGGGCCTATCCTGCCAGCAAGGGCATGACGGATATCTCTGCCCATGGCGATGAGGCTGAGACCGCTGAAGCCAAGAAGATCATCAAAATGGAGCGCCTGATGGAGGAGGAGAGTGTTAAATGCTTCGTCGTTATGGCTGCGGATGCCCCCCTCCGAACGAGGATGGGCAGAGCGGTCAGAGTACTCGCCCCTGATGGAGCTGAGTCCGACAAGCACCTCTTCCCGGAGTCTTGCCTCCAGGACGACTGGACCGACGATTACGCCAAGTCTGAGGCCTTTGCGGCCGAGTATAGGGCTGTGACCGACCCTGACGACGGGCAGAAGTGGCCAAAGGGGCTGACCGAGGAAGATGGCAAGCTCTACCGGAATGGTAAGCTGCTAGTACCGGAGTCCCGGGTGCTCGAGCTATGTGAAGCCTGGCACCACCACATGCTGCACCCAGGGGTCAAGAAGCAAGCTCTTGACATGCAGCGTCGGTTCGAGGTCGACCATATCGTTCTCTACACCGCCATCAAGAAGGTCAGGAAGGGTTGATCGGTCTGTCAGGCCTGCAATCCCGACAACCGGAACGTCAAGAGGGAAGCCCAATGGACCCCGGTTCCTGACCAGCCCATGGAGAGCGTGGCCATGGACGTCTTCTCCATGCCCCAAGTTCACATTGGCAAGGAGACTTTTGACTGTGTGGTTCTCTGTGTGGACCGCCACAGCGGCTACGTGGTAGCCGTTCCGGCACGCAAAAAGGGGTTGCTTGCCAAGGAAGTGGCAGTCATGATGATTCGTCATTGGCTGACCGTGTTTGACATCCCCCGCACCATTTGCAGTGACCGAGGGCCCCAGTTTACTGGTGGCTGGTTCAAGGCTATGTGTTCCCTCATGGGAATACAACATGCCAAGAGCGTCGCCTATCTCAGCCGGTCCAACGGCCGGGCTGAAGTGGCTGGACGGCAGCTGTTTGACAAGCTGCGCAAGATTCACATCACCAATCCACGTCGGAACTGGTTTGAGGAGATGTGGCCTGCTCTGAAGGCCCATCATGACACCCCCACACCGGGTGGTTTGTCCCCTCACCAGATTCTGTTCGGCAAGGACCCCCTGGGTAGGGGACTTCCCTTGTCTGGTGATGGCATGGCTATGGACGCCAAAGAATTCTTCCCGCGGCAAGAGCAAACGGCGCGGGACATCCGCCAGCAGCTCGAGAAGGAGCATGCTGAGCGTCAGAAGTCCGCCCCGAGCTCGACAGCGCAGAAGTTCAGGGTGGGAGACCCGGTGTGGGTGATCAGACCCCGCCCTATGGGCACCCACCGCACCAAAACCTGGTTCACACCCGGAGAGGTGGTCCGCAGGATTGGTGAGGACACCCACCGCATCAAGGTGGGTCACGGACAGTTCCGGGAGCGCCACGAGAGTCAACTCCGTGTGCGTGAACCCGACCTCCGTGGCCAACATCTGTCCCTGAGCTATGCCGCACATGAGGCTGATTCGGACGACGATTATGCTGAGCAGGACGACTATACCGTCGAGAAAATCCTGGCCCAGCGTCCGAAAGCCTCGGCACCTGGAGGTCTGGAGTTCAAGGTTCGTTGGCGAGGCTTTGGGCCGTCCCACGACACCTGGGAACCCGTCTCCTCGTTCGTGCCGCGGGTCAATACTCCCTTCATTGAGTACATCCGCAAGCACAAGACCAAGATCCATGTCTCGGACTTGGCAGCACTCACCCGGGCGATTGCAGCCAGGGGTGCCTGATCAGCGCCCTGAGCTCTCCCCTGATGTGTTTCCAGCGCTTGTGAGGTCGACGGATCGTCCCTTACTTGCTTGCTCTCTTCCATCTTTCGGTGACCTGCCATCAGAGTGGCCATATACCCCCCCCTGCTGAATCAAGAGGAGGATGGCCCCTCTTTTCTTCTATTCGTCACTCCCCCCCCTGCTGAATCCTTGGGAAACCAGGCAGGGCGACTGACCTTCATATTTCTGAGCTCTTGGGGCCTTGAAGCCCATACGACGTAGCGCAACGGATGCCGCTGTCATCGGCATTGCGATTTTTTTTGGTGTGTGGTCTGGTTCCATGGCACTTGCGGAATCCGAACCAGTCGACGTGTGTCTCGAGACTATATATGGCCTGAACTCAGGCGTTTTCTTGCCTACCCTCCTGCATATGCCTTATCCTAACCGGGGCGTGGTTTGGCGCTCTCTCCAGAGTGTGCTTACACGCCTGTTTACCTGATTATTGCTTGTTTTTCTGTTCTCCAGGATATGTGCATTTGTATGTTACGATTGTCAGCCCATCACCGACAGATGGACTGTTTTCTCCCCCCTGAGGGGATGCGAATCGAAATACAGAGGCGCCCTGAGTCGCCGTTTACATGCCTTTACTTAAGGTCCAGCCTGGACCAGTACCTAAGTACATATTCTTCTGTTTGAGTGCCCGTGATACCGTGTGCCCTATTCGCTGTGATGTGTGGAGATCCTGATGGCGCCAGGCGGGAAGCCCAGTTGCCTGACTACACTCCCAGCGGTCCGCCACTGTCAGTCCCCGTGTGAGCCTACCGACTTGCAGACGCACTTGCAGTCGGATGGCGGCCTCCGGTGCTCCTGACCTCGGTCAGTCTGCCTGGGAAACTGGTGGTTTGAGGAGTCGACGCCTCCGCCCACACTGCATGAGGACTCCCTCATGTATGGCCTTGGTGGTAATAGGGCGAGGGAAAAGACGGCCTTGATGCCCGATCCCTTAAGGAGGAGCTCGTTCGGCTGTACCACACTGGACTCGCGTCGTATGGATATGGACATGGTGCGCCCGAGGAAGGACCCGTGGGGACTCTCCCCAGTCGGCGGGCCTTGGGAAGCTTGGGGTAGCCTGATGGATCTTTGTGGTCGCTCTCGACCTGTGGGACCACCTCGGTCGTCGTGTGACGCCTATGTTGGCCGTGTATGCCACTGCCACTGTGGTAGTGACCGTAGCAGCCGGCACCCGGTGCGCCTGGTATGGGTTAACGGGTCCTTTGGATGCCGAACAATCGCCGCCAGGACCCGGGACTTGATACTTGATACTATACTTGCAGTTACTGATAGCTACAGCACCGTACCTGTTTTACTGTGGGATTCGGGCAACCTAACCTGCGAATCAGCCTGAATGAGGATGTGACACCCCCCCCCTTCAGGAAATGGTCCTGGGTACCCGCTGCCATGCATTGGTGTTATCGAGCCCCCCCCCAGGGTTTGCTCTAAGGAGGGGGGTGAAGCGGTACCCAGAACCCCATGGCTAGGGCAGGACATACAACCGGTCTCCGGTCCACTAACCCCATGTACGGAAGGGAAGACCGGTCTCCGGTCCACTAACCCCATGTACAGGGTAGAGTTTGCGTTGTAACTCTTTGGCCATGATATTGCGTGCGTTAAGATAACTTTCGAGTGTAGCGCGCGAGTGTTGGTGTTGTATAGGAACTCTCCTTGAGTTCCTATGAACGATTGACACAAAGTTATGCCCTTGGAGGGGCATGACATATCGTGGGGGGAGCTACCTTTTTGGGCAATATGGAGTATATGCCTTGTGTTGTGTTGCGTGCCCATTTGGCGGGTCCATCGCTCCAAGCCAAACCCGCCAATGGACCTCATATTGCGCAAGCCCCTTCTCCATACTCCCTACGAGCAATTGCAAGCCTAACCTTCGTAGAGAGAAGCTTGTGTGGCGATCCCAAAGCGATGTGTTGGGAGCAAGGTGTGTATTTTGCAATTTTCCTTATTTTCGTGTGCCCACTTGGGAAGTAGCGCTCGTAACCTTTCAAAGCGCCCCAAGTGGAGCACATATGCGGAATCGAAGGTCATTGGTGTCAAGTCATTGTGCTTAGAAGGATTAGTTGATTGCACGATCCAAGCCGAAGATATTATAATATAATTGTGCACCTTTCAAGGCACTTTTGTGTGTCTTTGTGCCAATTTTGCCGTTTTTGGCCCGTCATGATGTCAAGTGGCAACCGTGTATCTCAACGTTGCGCTCCATTGACATCATGACCCAAGTATGTTATGAGGGTACATACTTCGGTGCCCAACATATCTTGGACCCGGCGAATAACTCCTCTTGGGCTTGGCATACCGTGGCCGCCATGTTGGCGATTTGGGACTATCCCAAATCATGGGCTCACTTGGCGACCCTGCCATTCCCAAAACCGGAGGAGTTGGGCGACGCCCAAAAGATATGTTGGACACATATGACTTGATACCAATCCTATGGCACACTCCGGTCCAACTCGGGCATGTGCCTCATTTGCCCCAACCATGAGTGTGCGCATTTTCGGCCTTTTTGAGCAACTTTCTACGTTTCTTGCCCGCCGTGCACCATGTTCAGCCCACCCGTGCACGCCGGACGCATGGACCAAGGGACCATATATGACATGGGTGTTATGCATATTGGTCCCCATGGTTCACACACCACGTGGGCCAAGCGGAGCAACCTTCGTTAAGGCGCTAGCCCAAGGTGAGTGTGGGCAATTTTGCCATTTTGGCATTTGTCGACCCAATTGGGATCGTCACCACGCCAAGTGGCATGGAGATCTTTGAGAGCCAAGGGCATGGGAGTCTCCGTTGGACTCCTGGTGGATCGCGTATGGAATGGCGGATCCAATCTCCAAGCCGGCATGGAGATATACTATTGGGAGCATCCCGAATTGTGGCTCATTTCAGGCAGCCAAAATGACCCCCTTTTGGGACCCCAATTTCAACCCCCCGTGTGGTCAATTGGCGGCCCCATATTTCTATGCCCATGAGGAGTCCGGACCTAATCCCAAGTTGTACACTCAGATATAAGTCCTAGGTCCTGCCTCCTACCCTGTGGGCCATTGGCCTTACCTTGGCCGGGCGAGCCACGCGTGGGAATGACGCCAATTTTGGTGATTTTGGCATCATGACCCCACTTGACGAACCCGTGGTGCCCTGATGCCGGGACCTCAGAGGGAACCAGGTTGGGTGAGGGCTCCAGCAAGTTGGTACTCGAAGGGCATAGGGTCAGTTGCCTCGTCCCTACCTCTGGCGGGTCCGGACGAGGGGTCAATTTCGGAGATTTTTGAGCTAATCTCAGTTTGGGCTGAAACAGCCCATTTTCAGCTACCAACTCCTGAGGGATAATGGCGGGGCCATATCTCTGGCTCAGAGAGGAGTTGGGACCTGCCGTTAAGGGAGCATAGGGAGCCACTGTCGGTTGCCCTTGGAGTTCCTTGGTTCTCAGGAAGTCGCCTGTGGCTGGGCGGGACACCCCCCCTATTGGCAGGGTTTCAGGGTCCGGACTGAGCAGGGCATGGCTTGTGTTTGAGCCCCCGCCCCTAGCAGCCACTGAGAGGGTCGGACCTGGGATTGGGATATGAGTTGGGACTGAGTGTCTATTGTCCTGTGATGCCCTTACCCTAGTCCAGTCTTAACCCCATGTGTACATATCCTGATGTGTTGCTGTACATACTTTCGTTCCCTTGTTGCAGAGTGGCAAGGATCCTGAAACACTTTGTCACATGACACGAGCGCAATGATGCCCTTGTGAGCGTAGTGCTTTGCCTGCCTGCTCACCTGTGCGTGTCACCCGCAGCGTCCCGTGGCCGGCCCCCCACGGGAACGCGTCAGTAGAGGGGCTCCGCGACAGCAAAACACGAGGGTGTCGTCGTGGTTGAGGATAAAGGCCTTTGGGAGTTTCCGATGGGAATCATCTACAATGAAGCACATGATTCGCATGATGACCATGATGAGAATGATGGACAGAATGACCAGGATGATCCCAGAATGTCCCATCATCTGTTCACCCAACTGTAATACGGTTGGTGGTGACCGTATTATTTCCTCGGTATCCATTTCAGAAAAATAAAACAATCCAAAAATATTTGACTATTTATGGAAGCACTTTTCCTTTATAGGAACCAAGGGCACAGGATCAATGTTTTACCACCAAAAAGAAAACCTCTTGCAGAGTTTTATGAAAAAAATGTGCCCTATGCTTGTGGATGGGGGTGGGGATTCCTCGAAGACCTTCAGCCCCAAGACACAAGGCAAATGCACAATGCAAATGAATGACGTGTTGGTCGTGGGTTGGGAGTCCTTGAGTGCTGAGTTACCTTGAACCTTGAACTCACAACCTCGATGAACTTGAGTAGAGTTGATCACGACCTCACGACCTCATGATGCAACGTGGACAATGGAGGTCCTATGAAAAGACATCCACAACAAAAAGACAACGAAATGAATGGGGAGGGAGTGGGGAAAGCACACGACCCATAGACGGTTTACACCACCAAACCATTGGAGCTTGACAAAGGTTGAGGGGTGTACATCACTACCATATGATGGAAAAACTGATTGGGAATGACATCATGAAAATCTCAATATCTTCATACCCGTGAGTGGGGAAGAGAGCACAACACACACACAATGCACATGCAACATGGAGCAATTGCTCCTAGAAAGGCGGCTCTCAACTCACTATAGGCTTGGAGATATCTTGAGTTCAAATACATGCTTGCAAATGCATCGTAATGAAAATGGCTCAAGTTTATGTCCAAATGACAACATTATTTGGAATTGATCACCAAGCATGAGTGGAGTTGAAATGAACTACCAACAATAAATGTTGCCCATAATCCAATGTTAATGTAGTGCAAAGCATATGTGTCAACTCCTAAAAGACTAAGAGATATGACCTTGCCATTATGGTGCACAATGGACAAAACGGGGAAAATGTCCATTTGCTTGGTAGTGTATCTCCAAGCCTAAAGGGAGTGGGGATGGTTCATGATACATGGGAGTCAAGCATAGTCCCATGTTGATGCACAATCAATTGCCTATCCCAATTCGACATGGGTTTGGAGATATAAAAATGGTTTGAAAAATCGAAATCAAGGAATGAATTCTTTGGCGTAGTTGGGGTATGCAACACCCATCCCATTCTCTTGAATCCCAATTGAGGCGTTCACAAGCCTCAATCACTTATGAGGAGAGGAGAACCATCCTTTACCTCATCATAGTCATGTATGGCCATGTTGACCTTGGAATGAACCTTTTCATGGAGAATGGAGTCGGCATTAGTTCGGAATGATTAGGCATGGACCAAGTCAACAACAAGACCAACATAACACATATTGTTCGAAGACGCTTCATCAATGAATTCGACACTCAATTTGGTCCAAGGCGGTTTCGACCCAAACCGGCCGGGACCTGTCGGAATCCCTAGCAAATCTCGATCTTTTTGATATAAAAAAATGATCGAGATCTGTCCTATTGAAAAAGCTTTTGAAATCCCCAAAACTTGAAGACGCCACCGCTGACGGCGCCCGGCGATCCCGATCGCCGCGTCCGGCATTCCAAATCTCAGATTTTAAAAAATTCTGAGATTCTTTGATCAAAATTACCCTCCGAAGCCCGATTTCATTACACCCCCTTCCTAGACTACGTCATGGCAGGGGGCCATGAACGTGGTCGATCTCAACCCAATATTTGCAAGAAGTCAATGAAAAAGGGTTGAGGAGATTATTTTTTCCCTCACGAATCTGAATTCAGGCTCCCATCGGCCGAAAGCCGTGAATGGAGGCCATTTGAGGAGCAATGGATGCCACAGCGGAATCCGGCAACCTCAAAATAGGGGGGGTATGAGGCTTGGGAGTCGGGATGGACGACGTATGCCAAAATTCCCATTTTTACCTTGAAAAAAATGGCAAGCGGGAAAACTGCACTCTGGACACCAAAAAATAAAAATTGTGCAATCCCAGCGCAATATGGTGCAAAACGAGCATCATATTTGAATTCAGCACCCTCAAATCAGGGGGTTTGGGGGTACTGGACGCCAGTTCTGGCCAATTTTCCCAAAAAGAGCATTTTCAGCCCTCCGGAAAAACGCATAGTGCTGAAATTTGACAAACAGCACCCTGCTGCACCCTTCTGCAGGCCACAGGACCTCACCTGGTGGCAAATGAGGGTCGCCAGTGTGTCGGGCACCCTCAAAATAGGGGGGGTTCACATGGAAACGGGCCCCCTGGGGTCGAAATATGACAAAAATGGAATTTTTTGCCAAAAAAATCGATTTTTGCCTGAAGCCAGCCAGAAAGCAGAATCTGCAGGGGGGGGGGGGGGTGATGAATCAGTATCCCGTGGGTCCAAACGGGTATGAGAAATGAATTCGGGATGCCCAAAATAGGGGGGTTACACACTTTGATTGCCCAAATTGGGCGTAAAATGCAAAAACCCCATTTTTGGCATCAAAATTTGGTTTTCACCCTGATAAGCTGAAAAACTGTCAATCTGGACCCAATCTGGACCCCACGGCGACGCGTGGTCGTCAACTGAAGGCAAAAGAGTGCCACGGCTGCGCTCAGCACCCTTGAAATAGGGGGGGTGGCACCCTATATCACCCGCCCGAGTCCCGGAAGTGAAAAAACGCGTTTTCACCCCGAGGGGGGGGGGGGGGCTGTCAGAATTCTGCCAGCCTGTGGGCTGGATTTCCTGATGTCGACCAGGAATCCCGCCAAAATTACAAAACGGGTCAAAATTTAAATCCGAAACTTTCTAGTGACTCTTTGAGACTCCCTTGAGCCACGAAAAATAATTTTGGGCTCACTGCAGCCGTCTGCGGACCACAGCGAACCTCCCAAGGTGACCCTGCTGGTCTGGCAAATTTCTGCAGCCTGGAGGTGTGGACAGAAATTCTGTCCTACCGGGAGGGGGGGGCGAAATCCCTCGAGGGGGCTGACGACCCTCCTTGCCTCTCCGGACTACCCTGACCCTGACCCTGAGTGTTTACCGCGCTCGCACGCGATCATGGCCATGTCGAAGGAGTCGGTCCACGCACAGGCTGCCGGTGAACCACCATATGAGTTTACCGTGCGCACACGCGGTCATGTTGTTGGTGAACAAGTCGGTACACGCACTGAAAAAAACTGATGATACGGCCTCGCGGAACCCCGGCCTCGGGAATGGCTTAATGAGCGGCCTCGCGGACCCCGGCCTCGGGAACGGACTCCAAAAATCTGGCACACAAGGAACAAAGAACAAAGAGAAAGAGACAAATGGCAGGGGAGGTGGAATGGGAACAAGGGAGGGGAGGAGGAGTAACATGCGCATCACACAAGGGGGTAGGAGAGTGTGTTGGAGAATGGAATCTTACGCTATGGGGACCCTTTGGAGACCCTAACCCACATCCTTGTTACCACGGCGGGCAGGACAGGTTCACTCTCGGGAACGTGTCCGCCAAACACATCCCAAACCAACACAGGGTCGCCCGTGGGACCGTGAGTGGCTGGGCAGGCACACACAAGGGGAAGGGAGAGCATTACCCTTATTGAAGGCAACGCTTTTTTCCCGGGCTCTCCTCCGAGGTGGCTCCTGAGATGAGAAGAGCGGGGAATGGGAACATGTCACATGCCCCGAACCCCCAACCTTGCATCAGGGTCTACCCAATCCCAAGCTCTGAGGGAAGGGACCGTGTTGCTCGGTTGCCCATTAGTGCATAGGGTCACTCAAGGGACCGTACACACCCTCTGGGTGGGGTTGGGACCGGATACAATGGTTCTCAACCCATCAGAATATCATCAGACTAAATTCAGCACGCCAAATTCAGCACCTCAGACCAGCGATCTGAAAATTCCTGAATTCTCGACAGGGTCTACTCAACCACACATGTGTGGAGGGGCCGTGTCCAAAATTTCTGTCGGCTGTGTAGGGTCTCCGCAATCCCAAGTTCTGAGGGAAGGGACCGTACTCAGCCCGGCATTGGAACTTCAGTGTGCTGAAAATTCTGATTGCACCTCTCAAAAAGTGCTGAAACTGTCCCAGAGTCACACCACACGCTTGCGTGAGGGACCGTGGTCAGAAATACGCACACGGGCAGGTTCACACAAGGGAACGTGTCCAAATGCGTATCAGCACATGTGCAAGAGACCAAGGTATCCTTGATTACTACTAGACACCTTGTAACACCCTATAGCTATACAAAGGTAGCCCTAAAGTCGTCCCATAACCCTCCTAGTTCCTAAGACGCCCTAGTTTGTCTACCCTAGTCCGTCCGCATATAATTCTTGTAAGTGAAAAGAAATGCGGATGACGGACGACCTCTATCAGACATTTCCTATACCCCTAATGTCCTGTCTTATGCGGGGCTATTGTCTGCTTTTGTGCTTCAAATTCCGCCACCATGGCCTTCCATTCTTTAGCTTGGTTGGTTTGTATGGCCAACCGGTGGCGAAATTCTGGTTCCAGCTGGGAACCTTGTGCTGACTGAGCTAAAATGCAGCGAATGTCGCTCAATTGGAGGTCAATGCCATGTTTTTTGTTGTAGGCACGCCAGATGTCATTGATGTCATGCATAAACGCACTCGCTGGCTGGAATTCCGTGTTCGGGAATCCCCTGTACTTGACCTCCCATTCTATACGCTTCCGGGGACCCCTACCGACCTTTTGATGTGAAAGAATATCTTCGATCACATATTTGTCTGATTCAACTAGGAATTCTTGGTCGGTATAGTAGTGTAGCGGGGGGCCCCCTTCTTCCGGAGCCAAATACGGCTTCAGACGCATAGAATCCAGCGCCAGTTCACCGCGCTCAGTTGCTACCAGATAAGTGTTGCGGCCCAAGCGCTGGAGGATTTCTCCTGGCCCTTCCCAGACGCGGTGCAACTTGTCTGTAGCCTTTTTGGACCGATAATCACGGTACCAGACCCGCTCCCCGAACACGTAGACATGTGGGGGGTGTGCTTTGAGGAATTGCTCCGCCTTTCGACGGTGCAACCTATTGAGTTCATTCTGTACCATTTTGCGGTCTGCTACTAGCTTCTTGAAGAAGCCAACTGCATCTCTGGACTCAGACTGGGGTACCACGGGTGGACAGTCCCCAAATCCAACAGGATTCCTGCCAAATACCAGGTAGTGGGGTGAATAACCACTGATTGGCCCAGGAATGTCATTGGAAGCCCAAATGGCTAGTGGAAGCAGCTGGGCCCAGTTTTTACTGGACGTCTTCAGCAGCCACTGCCTTAGAGACTCCACGACAACCTGAACGGCCCGCTCAGCTCGCCCGTTTGACTGGGGTCGCTTGATGGTGGACTGTTTCATGGCAATACCCGACAATGAACAAAGTTCCTTGAAGAATTCTGCCGTAACCAGATGATCTTGGTCAGAGAAAATCTCTTGTGGGAGGCCCATGATGGGTACCACCCTTTCCAGGTACATATCAGCAAGACCCTGGGCATCCAAAGTCTTGCTGCACGGAACAGCCACGACGTACCCTGTCAGTCGGCACACCACCACCAGCACATAGTCGTACGTCCGGTTGTTGGCAGTACAAGGGCGACTACGCAGGTCGCAAAAGTCAATGCACACGGATGAAAATGGGTATTCTGGTACTGGTGCTGGGTGATTAGACTCAGGTTGGAGTCCCTTCCGGCCTTTGCCTTGTCCGCAAATAGGACATGGGTTCACCACTGATGCAACCATAGTGCGGATGTCATCAGGCTTGTAGCCGAAGCAGACATACGATCTGTTAAAGATCTGCAGAGTCTTCTCAACCCCTGGATGGGCATATTCATGGCACGCCTTGATTACTTGCTTGACGCAAGCAAAAGGCACGCAGATACGGCCCTCTGTGCGCACCTTACCGTGATGCAGAGTATAGGACTTACCTTGAATTTCAACATACTTATTGACCCTCAGCTCATCCCAGTGGGGCTGAAAGTGTGGGTCATTCTCATAGTGGCTAGTCCAATCCTCGTACAAGACCTGGACTGCTGGGGGAACCTTGATGGCTTCTATATCACTGATCATACAAGTGACCAGACCAGGTGTATGCCAACTCATGCTAGAGGCTGTCTGGGCCAATGTCAATGTGGACACCCAAGCCTTATGCTGAGTTTTGGCTTTGCGATTGAGCTCTTTCTTTGCAGAACGGGAATATTGGCGCCCTGTGAATCTCACTGCCTTCATCACTTCGGGCTCAGGGCTTCCGGAGAGATCCAGATGTGACACCGCATGAACAAAACGTTCAATCAGCGTGTCATATGTGGCTCCATCCGCCCCAACATACCGTGGTTCCGCGTCCACGTGGGACACAGACCGAAGTGCTTGAAGAGCAGCCACTTTGGCGAACTCAAACTGTTGAAGCATAGTCTGTTCCTCCGAAAAGGCTGCAGGCTGTGCCGTTTTGAGGTAATCCCGTACGGTCTGCCACTCTTCACGCTCCGCTTTTTCCCAGCCCTCCAAGTCCTCATTGCCACCATGAAAATTGGTGTCCTAGGACTCTCCGGCCGGATAAGCGAACCTAGAGAGGGCATCTGCAACCTGGTTCTCCTTACCTTCACGGTAAGTGATGAGCAAGTTGAATCTGCTCAAGAACTCATGCCAACGCCCCCGCCGTCCAAGCGGTCCGGAAATGGTACATAGGTCCTCTTTGTACCACTTCACGATTGCCGAATGATCTGTCTGGATCTCCACCTCTGAGTTGGCGACCCAAGACTGAAACTTCAGCAAGCAACACACAATGGCATAGGTTTCCTGCTCCCTTGGAGTCCAGGCAAACTGCCCTGTGTTCTTTGTACACCCATCTACGCCAGCTCGGTTGCCTTGCAGCTTCCGGGAGTAAAAAGCAACAGGATGCCAGTTGTCATCCTCTTGTTTCTGCTCCAGCACACCACCAACTGCATAATTAGATGCGTCAGTGATGATACGCCATGGCAACCCTGGCTTGGGTAAGTACAAGCGCGTCTGATCATCTAACGCCTTCTTCAGAAGCTCAAAGTTCTGCTTCATTTCATCCGTCCAGTTGATACGAGCTTCTTTTGGCGATAGCTTGATCTTCTTACGCTTTTTGGGCACTCCTGTAGCGGTTTTAGGCTCATTGGGATCCTTAGGCTCATACTGGTACTTGCCCTTCAAGGCATTCATCAAGGGTGCTGCCAACTCGGCGAATCCCTTGATATATACCTGATACCAGCCCATGAGACCCAAGAAGCCTTTCATATGCTTGGCTGTGACAATGGATTCCCATTTCCACTCCTTGACGGCCGAAATTTTTGTTGGAGATGGAAACCTACAGCCGTCCTTCAGTATGTGGCCCACATACTGGACTACCCGCTTGAACAGGTGGACTTTAGAAGGCTTAACAGTCAGTTGAGCCTCCTCTAGTGCATCAAAAAGTTTGCACAAGTCCTCGTAATGTGCCTCGAAGTACTTCCGGAGCGTTTCTGGTTCCTGCTTTTGCTCAATTGTGAGCTTGCCCGGGTCTATAACTTTCGAACCCGTTGATGACAAGATGTCATCAATATATGGGCGTGACTGCGGACAATTTCTTGTCACATACTGGACCATTTGTTGATAGGCAGCGGGCCCCACCTTGACACCCATGGGAAGAACATTCCATTCGAAAATTCCGAACGGAGTGCAAAAAGCAGTGAGATGTTTGCTTTCTTCCTCGAGGTGCATCTGATGGAAGCCGTCTTCCAAATCAATGATAGTAAAAATGAAATTGCCTTGTTGGTTGGCAATTTGGTCCTCGGTGACAGGCAAGGGGAAACTGTTGCCTTTCAAGCAGGAATTTAGGTGGCGGTAATCAATAACCAAACGCCACTCGTTTTTCCCTGGTTTAGGGACCAGAAACGCTCTAGCCACCCACTGTGGCTGCCCTTTGGCATCTCGAAGCATGCCTCGGTCTTTGAACTTCACAATCTTCTCCCATAACGCCTTTTCGCGTTCACCCACTGCCCGTATAGCCCTTGGGCCTGCATGCTCAGGCAAAAGCTCCAATTTGAGCGTAGAATGTGGGCCTCTGGCCTTCTTTGCCTTTTCAGTAACATCCTGGGTGCGTATGGGTCTAAAGACCGTGGCTTCATATCGGTTCATGAACTTCTCCTTCAGTTCTTCACAACCAGCCCAGTCTTCATCAGATTGGATTGCTGAACGGACGTATCGTCTATAACCTTGCGGCGGACTGTGTCTGGTGGTCTCTGCGGGCCCTAGAGTATTCCTATCCTGCCTAGTAGGGTTAATTACCGGGGGGTGAGTTACCGTGTGTCGCTTCTGCTGGACTGTGGACTCGTCTGATGATGAAAAAATCGGTCCCGGAGATAGTTCCGACTCTGACTGACTGGTATCTCCTTGTTGGGACTTCGTTTGAGCCTTATGAGCCTGTCTGACTGCCCTACGCCGTGCTTGGCGACTTATCTGCCTGTCTGGCTCATCCGAACTGTCACTGTCGTTGTGACAGTCGTGCAGAAGCGACTCTACCGATGGCTTGGGGTGTGGGTGTGATGTTGTGGTTTCGCCTTGGTTCGCGACCGCTCCTTCTGTATCGGAAGAGGACG
Organism: Eutreptiella sp. 'Long Island Sound 2002'; assembly: GCA_964036045.1. Classification (NCBI taxonomy): domain Eukaryota; phylum Euglenozoa; class Euglenophyceae; order Eutreptiales; family Eutreptiaceae; genus Eutreptiella; species Eutreptiella sp. 'Long Island Sound 2002'. Next base: position 13,595,869 of record OZ038404.1, on the reverse strand, counting down.
TGAACGGCGACTCGGACTGTGACTCCTCTGGAGTCCACCCTAACGCATCTACTAATACCACCCGATAATCCCTATCTGCTGAGCATACTTTACCATACTTATCGACGAATAGTGGCTCACCTCTAGGCACCTCTATCCAATCTACCACTACCTCGCTCAGGGACCACCACCAATCCCTATCCTTACACGTAGGTACTATGGCTATGCCTTGGCCTTGTTCGAATTTCAATTTTTGGACCGTTTGCTCCCACAACTCATCCGGCGGATGTAGCCAGAGGTTTTCCCCTGACCAAGGCTGTGAGAGCCCGTCCTTGGTCTTATCCCAAAATTTGGGAAACCTGGCCAGGCGTTTACTACTAAACACGTCCGTGAAATCCTTGAAATGACCATCTGCCACCAGTGACTTGGCCCACCGCTCGATGCGGTAAACTACGTCCTGTCGTACAGCCAAATCATCCCTATCCTCACGCCACTTTTGGCGGGCTTTACGTCTGGCTGACGCTCTGATTTGTATCACGGTGCCTCGGCCCTTTTGGACCATAGTTGAGGACTTTGGGACGCCTGGGCTCTTTGATAGCGCATTTGTCTTCAAAACTTCGCTGGTGGAGACATCCAAACTGGGCCATGGTCCCGTTTCGGACTCAGATTGCTCCGAATCCGCCCACAGATCCAAGTCTGTAAACACCAGACCATCACACGCTACCGCCCTCAACTCGGTATGCTCCTGAGCTGATTTTATACGAGCCTCACCCCAACCCGAAAGGGCTGGCCGAGGGATGGGCTCCGTGGCTAGGCTGGATGGCGCATCCAGTCCGGTAAGCGTGCTACCTGTGGTTTCAACCTCTACCAACTCCGGTCCAGTACCGGTAAACTCCGCATGTACGTCTGCGAGTAACGTGGAGGACCCAATATCCATATCATCACCCTTAACCGCTTCCGGCCGCCTTACCGGAATCAGGGCCTGGGTCTCCTGTACAGGTACCGGAGGATAACTATCCGTACCCACTAGACTGCCTCCGTCGGCTGAATCTACCCTACTGGGGATTCCTGGTCTATGAGGGAAGGCTGATACTAAGCATTTCGTCAAGCTACATACCAACCCCAACGCCTGGTGCACTGCAGAACCAATCTCTGGAGATTCCGGAGATCCCTGACTAGAGGGAACGTTGTATGCGGCCAATAAGCTGGAAATATAAGCGCATAACAGGAGGCATTTCTCCCGCGCGCAAGTGAATGATTGCTTAGTTTGCGTAACGCCTGAAATATGTGCTCCTTCGGGCTGGGAGGGGGGGTGTGGCTTACCCGGGGAGGGGATTACCTGATTACCTGGTATGTCTGTGGAACCGAAACCTCGCGAACCGCGTTCTGTGACTTGAAGTTCGGTTACCTCTTGAATCTCTGGAGTTAGATGAAGTTCGAGGGTTAATTGAGCGATCTTGTCTCCGATCCTTACCGTATGACCCTCGGAGTTCATATTAGTGAGTAATACGTCTACCTCGCCGGTGTAATCCGTGTCTATGACCCCGGCTCCGGTTCTGACGAAGAGCTTAGCCGCGTTCCCTGACCTGTCTTGGACTTTGCCGTAAGTAAGTATGGGTGTTGTGAAGGCTAGTCCTGTGGGTACTCGTTTTTGACCCCGTGGCGGAATCTCGACTTCGACTGCGGCGTATAAGTCGTAACCCGCCGAGCCGAGAGTACCTCTGGTAGGTAAAACGGACTCAGGCCTGAGCCGTTTCACCTGAAAGGGATGAGAAGAGATGTGTGTGGAGACTAACTCCATGAGGGAAGGAAACATACATGAAGAAGAGAAAGGTACGGAGGGGGAAAGGGAAGAAGTAATAGGTATAATATCTTGACTGGGTATGGTAGGGGTTTCTGGACGATATGGTTGTATGGGTAGAGAAGCGCGCCGCTTAGAGCGTGTGTAGTTGGCTTTTAGACTGTTGACGTCTAATGCTGCGCGTACTAAGCGTGCTTGCTCCTCCCCGTCGATGTCCGCGGGGAATACTGGGTTGACGGCCCGTCGTACCCCCTTCCTATGCTGTTGAATACCCCTACGTGCCCAATCAGGCACTGGCTCGCCTGTGGCACTCTCGTGACAAAACATACACAGACCTGTAGTGCTAAGCTGAGAATCCCCTTGGAACACTAAGTGTGTTGGACGCCAGCACTTGGGCTGCATACACTCGGTCTGAACATAGCTAAGCGTCTCGCTGTTGAAGCTAACCGACGGAGTATCCCCAGATTCTGACGTCTTACCGGCTCTAGTGCGACCATCCTCATACTTAGAAGCCACCAAGCATGGATGCAACGGGACGTTCCAAGGGACCCATTTAAATACCCTTCTGGCTGCTTGGCCATAATGGGCCTCAATTTGGGCTCCGTCTACTCCCACCTCATCGGACAAGCCATGCTGGCCATGCTTGCCATGCTGATATGCTGGCTTCCTATGCTTCAGAAAACTACCTACACTGACTAGGGTCTCCTTTCCGGGCACTACCGCTAACCCATACCTCAAAAGGAATGGAAACCCAATTATCAGCCTAGGTCCTATAGCGGCTACATGTATGAAGACTTGAACACACTTGTATACCTGCAACCCGTCAGGAGTCTCGGCCAATACCCGTACGGTGGCGATGACACCCTTACGGCCTCCTGACAGGGGTTTCCTGCCAACAGTAATGAGCTGCACAGGATTTGGTGCATCCAAAAGAGCCTCTTGTGGAAAAAGCTCTTCTCCAGCTAGGACCTCAATCTGGGCCCCAGTGTCAACCAAGGCCGGATGTTGCTTTTCGGGCAGATTGAGCTTGTCACTGAGCTGGATACCTGCCGGGATCACCAACTCGATCATTTTGTTGGTGGACTTATGTTTAGACTTCACAGGATACCGGAGGACCTCGGTATCAGCCTCGTCCAATCCCACCGGCGAGATATGGACATTGTGCTTGGAAAGCACCGCACACATCTGGACAGCCCGCACTGTAGGCTTGTGACGACCCCGTTTGGTGGTCGTTGACGTGGGGCGTGGCTCCCGGGCGCTCCTGCCACAGCTGGGCTGTGACTTTGGTAGCGTGCCAGGCCCCTACTGCGTTTTGCTTGTGCGTCGGTGTTGGTCACCTCGGCCGGGTGACCGTGACTTGGACCGGTCCTTGTGGGGTTCGTAAGACCGCCGTTGGGATCCATTAGATCCAGGACGCCCGTTCCCGGACCCATCCCGTCGGTCTCTGGACCTCGGACGGTCATTTCCGTCCCTAGGCCTCCCCTTGGAATTGGACCTTTGGTCCCCGCCAGGATGTTTACCTTGTGAAAGGCTCCTGCTGCGGGGTTGCTCCTTTGACCGGCTCCGCTCCCGACACTCTGAAGCCCAATGGCCTTTCTTACCACATTTGCGGCAAATGTCATCTGGTTTGGCTTTCGACCCGGATCTGGAGCGGTGCTCCTGCTTGTGGTCCTTGCCTTTCTTCCTCTCGGGGCAATCCCTATGGTAGTGGCCCCTTTGACCACAAATTCGGCATTTTTCTCTTTCGTGGCGGGATTTCTGCATGTGCTCACTCCTGCCGCTCTGTCTGCTCACTGTAGTGGCAAACGAGGAGGTACTGGTCACGCTGTCTCGTCGGCCAGCAGGACTTTTATGACCTCCGGAGGAGGATCCATGACTCTTTCCGCCACCGCTACGACGGTAATCATCCCGGCTGCGGCTGTGGTGTCTATCTCCGCCAGATCCGCCTTTGTGGTCCCCAAAGGCCCGAACCTTTTTAGTTTCTGCCCCTTGGCAAGAGAGGATATGCTCCTCTTTTCGCTCCTTGTATTCCCTGGTCTGGATAAAGGGCAATACCAACAAGAATATCTCGAGATAATTGAGCTCAACTCCACCATAATCAGCTTGGACAGAATATATCTTGTGATATGCTCTTTGGGCATCCTTATCTTGGGGAACTTGTTTGCAATGGTCCTTGAGAAGCGTGATCATTACCGTGGTTGCCTCACGGATGGTAACCCCATAAGGAATGCCAGCGCCTTCCTCGATCCAATCTGCCATCCAGTCAGTCCATATCCTGGAGGTCAAAACAACGTCTGGAATAATGCGCTTACGCCACACCGTCTCAGGATGATTAATGTCACCCATGACACGTCCGGCAACGTAGCGCCAGAGCTCATCCGTTGACATATCTTCGCGATGATATGCCTTATAGATTCTGTCCTGCTCGCCCTTGTTGTTGACCGCGGCAATGAGGATATTGGCCTGTTGCTTGTCATCAAACCGGAAGGCATGGTCCTTCCTCCAACGGAGCATTTTCTGCGACCAATCCTCAAGGGTTTTTTGATCCCCGTCCCAAAGGGGAACCTTGGCGGTCTTCTCGAGAGCTTCTCTGATCGTTGGGTCTAGCCAAGAGTTTTTATGCTCCCCAAAGCATCCCTCACTTGCGGCCGCCACCGCGTCCAGTGGGACCCTTTTGAAGTCCTTGAACTTCAGGGGAGGTCTGGCTTCCCGGAAAGCCATGTCACCTGCTATGCCGGTGGGCTGAATCTTGTTCCTTCGAGGCAAGATCTCGTCTTGTTCCGCCCCGAGCCCATCCGCCATTTTGTTGGCTCTGTAGGCCTTACCTGGCGCAAAGTATGCCCCATTCATGTAAGGGGCTATCTGGAACCACCTAACATCACCTCGGACCCCGTGGCACCCCGGCAGCGGACCCCACGGGCCTTTCTTCCACCAAGATGGTGGTGATGGAAGATCCCCGAGATCATCATGCAGGTGTTCAGATTCCCTACGCCTAAGAAGCCTAGACCGGCCGCTTCGGTCACTCTCAAGGCTTTCCCTACGCCTAGTCCGCCAATGCGGTACATCATGCCTAGGCCTATCCCTAGAGCGTGACCTACGAGACCCGTTAGACCTCTCTGACCGTCGGTCGTCGTACCAGGGACCTGTTTCTCCGCCTGTTCGGCGACTTGTGGGCTGCGGGTTGGCCCGAGAGTCACGAGGACCCTCCGAACGACTATTTTGCTGTCGTTCTGGCTCATTTTGAGCCCCTTTTTTCTCCATGTCTCGCAATGTTTCAAGGTACAAATCCAGGTCATGATTTTGCATCTCAAGCTGCTCCCAGATGCGAGTGAGCTGATCGCTATGAGCTCGGATGTCTAGGTCCAGGTCACCCAGTCTCGGACCTCCATTTTCGGGTGACCCCAATTTCCCAAGCAATGAATCTTCAAAGTCCTGAACTCTCGCGCTCACAGACGCAAACTTGTCTGTGGCCATGTCAGCGACATTGTTGATTGCCAGTTGCAGGGCATTATTCATCTCCTTCATTTGGGGGTTCAAGAGTTCAATTTGAACCTGCAGCTCCGGAGTGAATTGTGCCGTACATGTGTGTGATGACGGACCTGCAACTTGAGTGTCTACCCTAGACATTCCGGCGGCGGCTTGGGCTGCAGCCACAGCATTTTCATGTGCCGCAGTTTGGCTTCCCAGTGCCTCCTGGGCACTCCGCATGGCATTTCCGGCATGCAAACGACATGCCTCAGCCATATCCTGGACTTTGCGAATTTCTGCCTCCAAGTGAGGCACCGAGCCACCACTCCCTGGCGGAGGAGGGGCCGATGGGCCACTACTTTGGCTGGTGTTCAGCTTGTCCAAAGCGGCATGAGTTTCCCTGGTGCATTTTGCAGCCAATTCTTCGAAAAATTTGATTCTCTGGTCAACTAGACCAGAGGTGCCCTGGATTGTCAGGACTGCCGCCTCGGACCGACCCACCGCGTCCTCAATTTCGGGACGAGCTCTATCCAGCATGGTCTCGGTTGCCAGCTGGATTCTTTGTGCCCCTTGGGCCTCAACTTGAGCCCTGTTAGCCTCACTTTGGGCCCTGTTGGCCTCATTTTGGGCCTCGAGGATGCACTGTTGTGCAGATTGCAGAATTACTGCAAATTCTGAGTTTTGACCCGCATTTTCCGACGTTTTCGCCACAATCGGTGGAAAAGACTTCTCGGAGTCCGTTGCTAGCGCCTCTACTCGTACCCTAGTGACTGAAGACTCGTGACGTATCTCCTCGACGCGACGTTTTACCTCTAAAACCTCACGCCTGACATCACCCTGGACTTTTTGGACTGCCCTTTCGACCTCACCCACCTGGTTCTGGGCACTCGCGCGCGCTTCGTTTGCTTGTTCGGCGGCGGCTCGTGCCGCCAACGCCTCAGTTCGCGCGGCTTGCGCCTCGCGGATGGCGTCGTTGACGAGCTGCTCGAGTTCGTCGTTGCGCCGCCTTGCCCGCGCTGCGTCCTCCTTGGCTTGCTGCGCCGCCGCCGCGGTTTGCTGCAGCTCCTGCTGGAGCCGCGTCACCGCCGTGTCATTGGTCTCGGTGGCGCGGGCGGCGGTCGCCTCGGCGCGTCGGGCTGCGGCTGCGGCCTCCTCGATGTTTTCGTTCGCGCGGGCGGCGGTCGCCTCGGCGCGTCGTGCTGCCGTTGCAGCCTCCTCGGCGTTGGTGGCGGCGGCTTTGGCGCTTGCGGCGGCTCGGCTGGCCGCTTGCGTCGCCCCCGCGGCCTCGGCGGCGGCGGCGGACGCCTTCGCCCGGGCACCCTCGGCGGTTGCCGTCGCGGCGTCGGCCTTTTGGGCGCCTCCGTCGGCGGCTCGTCGTACTGACTCAATCTCCACCTGGAGAGAGTCCAGCACGGCCCGCGTTCCACGCAGGACTTCGCCCGCCTGCACGGCGGAGCGCACGTCGTTGGCGATGGACTTCACCTCGCGCTGCAACGCGGTCACGGCGACGGAGCTGGCTGCGGGGTGTAGCGGGGCCGGACGTTCGTCGAAGGTGATCTCGAGGGCCTCCACGCGGTTTTGCAGCCCACCGATGGCTGCACTGTGGGCCGCGGTGTCCTGTTGGCGCGCCCGGGCCTGGGCGTCGGCGCTTTTGTGCGCCGCCGTTGCCCTTGCGCTCGCGCCCGCGGCCTTGGCTGCCGCTTGCTCGGCCGCCGTGGCAGCCCGGGTCGCCTCGTCGTGCGCCCCGGCTGCTGTTTTCTCTGTTTCGGTCACCCGGTTTACCGCGCGCTCTGTTGTTTCTTCTAACTCACGCACACGACGGGCGGACCGAGAGACTTGACCCCTAAGGCGTGTGAAGGCGACACCTAAACCATTGACGTCTGCCCTAATACCGCCTAAGACTCCGTCCTCATTTTGAGGTTTCTCCACCGAAAATACGGCACTAGATGCCATGGGATCCTCTTGCTCAGGGCCTTCAGATGGTCCCAATGGATCTGGGGAGGGGCCTTCTTGAGCCTTCCCAATGTGCCGAATGACCCTCTTCACAAGGGCTTTAAATGCCTGAGGTGGCATAAAAGAGCTCACCTCAGGGGTCCCATCCTCTGTCCTAAGGCGCTTACCGGCCCTAGTGGCTATACCACTATAGACCTCTATGTCATCCTTGGTCCCCTTACCCTTATCTTGACCGTAACTTATCCTACGGGACAAGGGAGGAGAGGAAGGAGAGGACCGAGACCTTCCCTTGTGTCTTGGGGCTGAGGCGGACTGGGGGGAGTGCTTCCCAAGCTTCCGTAAGATTGGGGGGGAAACTTTGGGGTGGCGAATTGATTCGATGCCACCGGCATCCTCCAGTCCTGCCCCAAGAAGGGAACCAGAACTGCTACCATGTAATACGGTTGGTGGTGACCGTATTATTTCCTCGGTATCCATTTCAGAAAAATAAAACAATCCAAAAATATTTGACTATTTATGGAAGCACTTTTCCTTTATAGGAACCAAGGGCACAGGATCAATGTTTTACCACCAAAAAGAAAACCTCTTGCAGAGTTTTATGAAAAAAATGTGCCCTATGCTTGTGGATGGGGGTGGGGATTCCTCGAAGACCTTCAGCCCCAAGACACAAGGCAAATGCACAATGCAAATGAATGACGTGTTGGTCGTGGGTTGGGAGTCCTTGAGTGCTGAGTTACCTTGAACCTTGAACTCACAACCTCGATGAACTTGAGTAGAGTTGATCACGACCTCACGACCTCATGATGCAACGTGGACAATGGAGGTCCTATGAAAAGACATCCACAACAAAAAGACAACGAAATGAATGGGGAGGGAGTGGGGAAAGCACACGACCCATAGACGGTTTACACCACCAAACCATTGGAGCTTGACAAAGGTTGAGGGGTGTACATCACTACCATATGATGGAAAAACTGATTGGGAATGACATCATGAAAATCTCAATATCTTCATACCCGTGAGTGGGGAAGAGAGCACAGCACACACACAATGCACATGCAACATGGAGCAATTGCTCCTAGAAAGGCGGCTCTCAACTCACTATAGGCTTGGAGATATCTTGAGTTCAAATACATGCTTGCAAATGCATCGTAATGAAAATGGCTCAAGTTTATGTCCAAATGACAACATTATTTGGAATTGATCACCAAGCATGAGTGGAGTTGAAATGAACTACCAACAATAAATGTTGCCCATAATCCAATGTTAATGTAGTGCAAAGCATATGTGTCAACTCCTAAAAGACTAAGAGATATGACCTTGCCATTATGGTGCACAATGGACAAAACGGGGAAAATGTCCATTTGCTTGGTAGTGTATCTCCAAGCCTAAAGGGAGTGGGGATGGTTCATGATACATGGGAGTCAAGCATAGTCCCATGTTGATGCACAATCAATTGCCTATCCCAATTCGACATGGGTTTGGAGATATAAAAATGGTTTGACAAATCGAAATCAAGGAATGAATTCTTTGGCGTAGTTGGGGTATGCAACACCCATCCCATTCTCTTGAATCCCAATTGAGGCGTTCACAAGCCTCAATCACTTATGAGGAGAGGAGAACCATCCTTTACCTCATCATAGTCATGTATGGCCATGTTGACCTTGGAATGAACCTTTTCATGGAGAATGGAGTCGGCATTAGTTCGGAATGATTAGGCATGGACCAAGTCAACAACAAGACCAACATAACACATATTGTTCGAAGACGCTTCATCAATGAATTCGACACTCAATTTGGTCCAAGGCGGTTTCGACCCAAACCGGCCGGGACCTGTCGGAATCCCTAGCAAATCTCGATCTTTTTGATATAAAAAAATGATCGAGATCTGTCCTATTGAAAAAGCTTTTGAAATCCCCAAAACTTGAAGACGCCACCGCTGACGGCGCCCGGCGATCCCGATCGCCGCGTCCGGCATTCCAAATCTCAGATTTTAAAAAATTCTGAGATTCTTTGATCAAAATTACCCTCCGAAGCCCGATTTCATTACACCAACCACATAGACGCTGCGCCAGGACTGTTTGGTCTCAACACCAAGGGTATATGTAGGCCGTAAACGTTTTGGAAATTTTCGGCGATTTAAATTCTGATCAGATCTTATCTCGAATGGATTCTGCCACGATTGGAGCTTCTTCTTGTGCTTGTAAGTCTTCCTTGGTGACACAATCCTTGATCAGCGAGAGCTCACGGTCAATCTCAGGGTGCTTCTTCAGAAACTTGATAAAGGTGTCCGTGTACCCATGGATAAAACTTGATGCTGGCTCCCATTTGTCTTCTTCTGGACCGAATCCTTTCCATCTGCACAGAAAGTACCACTTGTTTCGAGCATTTTTCTTGTAATCAAGGATCTTCTCCAATTCGAAACTGCTGGTGACCATCTTCCTGTCGCTCAGGTACTTCGAAGTCCAATAGAGCGGCTTGAACCTCCCTTTGGGGCAGGGTACTTCGGCCTTCCAACAGTCCCGATGTAGTTCTTGATGTCTGCCCGGTTCAACTTCAATGTTGAATGTAGTCTCACTTGGTTGACCACTGACTTGGAATGGGCCTTCCCACAAAGGTAACAACTTGTTGTCGTCCTTCAGGGTCTCGTATGACTTACGAAGCCAAACTTGCTGGCCTTTCTCGAAGGGTTTTCCCTGTGTTCTCGATTGATTTTTGAATTTCAACCAATCTGCTTGACTCTCCACTTTGGATTGGATCCACTTGGACTCTAAATCCTTGATCCTCTCAAACCATTGTGAGGCGTCGTAGCACTGCCTTGGATGATACATCACTGGTCCTGGACCCATCTTCTCACGACCAAAAACCAGCTCATTCGGACTTAATCCAGTGTAGTTCTTGGTTCGATGGTATCTCCTCAAGACACAGTAAATTGTTTCCAACCAATTGTAGTCCTTTTCAGTCGCCAGAAACTTTCTCAGAATGTTGATAAGAATTCTTCCAGCGCGTTCAGCAGGGAGGGCTCGATGGTCGTAGACCCGGGCACGAAGGTGATGAACTCGCAATAGAGCACACATGTTCTCCCACCAAGTCCCAATGAACTCCTTCCCACTGTCCGTCAGAATTTCACTGGGAGCATCCCAGTTACTCATCCACTGACCTGCAGTCCACTTGGCAGCCATTTCAGAGGTAAGATGCTTCGTGTTGCAAGGGAGGACCTGGATGTAGCCACTGTGGCGGTCTTGAATTAACAAAACCCCATCGACTGGCTTCCTCGTGTAGAGACATTCCTCCTGGATTTGTCCAAACTCGAAGACATCCGCCGTCACCTTGTCGAACAACCTCTCCGGAATGGGTAGTCCCTTCAATAATCCTTTTGCCCTTTGATTCTTGGGGATGTTCGTCTAACATTGCTTGCATCCTTTGGCAACTCGCTCACAGGCACTCTTGAGGTCCCGTGTGTACACTCGGTGTCGTAGCTCTTGCTCCAGAACACGAGAATGTCCGTGTGATGTCTCATTCCGATGCCAATGTTTGACATATTGGTCAATTAGACAATCAGGGACACAAATCCGTCCTTGCCAAAATAACTTGTCGCCTTGGATCTTGAAATCAGACGTCTCCTCAGAGTCGTAAGGCTTCTCCCCTTTCAACTTGTGGTATACAGACCCAAAGAACCTGTCCTCCTTGTACATCTTCGTCCAGTCCACATAGAGGAAGGAAGTTTCCTTGTCCTTTTGTTGTGGTGGGAGCGTGGATTTTGCCTTGGATCTCGTCACAGGAAACACATTAAGGAGTGGCAGCGAAGACTCAGAGTCAGTATTAACTCTTCCACTCTGATCTGCTATGGTAATCTCCTTGCAAGTTAGATTTGGCACCCTCCTCAACAACTGCAAAGTAATGGGCTCATAGTATTTGTCTTCCAGCTTAGTCCATAGCAACAAAAGGGACTATGAAACACAATCATTATTTACACTCATGTTCACTCCTTACCTCTCTCCCACTCTCACCATAGAAATATGCCTCTTGTAGTAAAATACACGTAGTTCGGACTTACCTAGGAAGCACCACGTGCTCCCTGGTGTCGCCGCCAGGCACCTCTCCTCTATCTATCTCTCTTCTCTCCTCTTGTGTTTGGGGCTTGGCTTAGGCCTAGGTATATTCTTGGGATCCCCCAATACATGAAATATGCATGGGACCCACCAAATAGGCATTAAAATACATGTTGAAGTAGGGACAACCATGGAAAAGGGTTGTAGAGTAAATAGAGGTTCCTTAGGGGCCTTAGACTCCTTCGAAGGTAGTATGTGTGGTATCACTCACAAAATGAGTCGATCATGCATGACATGCATGACAATCCATGATGTCAAAAATGTGATCATCCAAATTCAAAGAGTTATGAAAAATGAATAGTATAACCTTCTTAGGAACCCATAAGAGTGGGGTTGTGGTTGTGTTAGTTCTGAGCGAAAGTGAAGTTTTCGGTTGGAATGTGAAAAACACATGCTAGGGCGCCAGCATGTCATGACACATGATGCATGACACATGACACATGATGCATGATGAATGATGATGACGATGAATGATGATGATTGATCTGAATCTGCTCTGAGTTCAAATAAAGTACACTCTGAGTTCAAATAAAGTACACTCTGTGTTCAAAATATATACTCCATGGGGCTCAATCTCACTCCCCCCCCGACTGAAGCCCTGGAATTCAGGAGTAAATACTCAGAAAAATAGGCTGAAAAATGCTGTTGTGGCCATAATCATATGCAGCCCTGTGAAATCTCTTAGCATTTACTATTAAGTCCAGAACTGGACCACCTTCAATACCAAGTATGATCACTGCACCTCAGTACCACAGTAAAGAATGAGTGGAATGACTTCGGAAAGCATACATGTGAGTTACCTTTCTTACTATACCACTCTTACCACAGCACAATAGGTGATTAGTTTGGAGCTAAAAATGCAAATACCAGAAGTTCCAGAAAGATTGTGCTCAAAGTGATATATAAAGCATGGACAAGGCGTAGGAATCCTTAGGGAAGCCTTACATAACAAATGCAGATACCGATTTTTGAAATCAATTTCAAATCGGCAATGAATAACGCTTGAAACAAACTTCAGAATGAACCGTAGCTGAGCTTCTAACTCGCCAGGAACCAAAACTTGAAAAAGTATTTGGACACCTGAAAAGCGCAAAGTGCAGCGCTGGGAGTTCTGGCGACTCCCGTAACTGCGCGCGTCCGCCGTGCGGGACTGGGGGCGAAGCCTCCAAAGTCCAAAAACTTTTGAACTTTTGTAAAAACGCGCTTCTGAAGCTGCAAAAAGCGCAGTTTTGTAAAACAAAGAATTTGGAAAACAACGAGCAGCGAAAAACGCGATTTTATAACTTGAGGCTTACAGACAGGCAAAAATTTTTGCGCGGGGAGGGTGCACAGTACAGCCATAGGGTAACTGTACGTTTTGCGCGCATCAATTTACCACTGTACGTTCAATAGGCGAGTTTGAACATCAGCCACACATAGCACAACAGAAATGAAACATACGTGTTGGTCAGAGCTTGCACAACACGCGTAGCGTGTTTCTACCTTGCTTTGCCGTCTTTTGCACGCTCTTGGTGCCTCGCAGGGTTCGGCTTGGGCTGGCATTCAGGCAGGATTCAGGAGGGAAACAGGCCGTCACGCATGCAAAATAGCAGCGTACGCCGCGTCGTGCACACGTAAAAACTCCGAATCCAAGTAGGATAGAGGGTAAAACCTTCATAAGGGAAACATTCAAGGTTCGGGAGGTAGGGAGAACCTTCCTTGCTCGCTCTGCAGGACAGTGTGCATGCACAGCGGAGGCGCCGCTATATGCATCACTGTCATCTGTTTGGCTGTAGTGGTGGTTTTGAGGCGGAATGCCTGGTGAATCTTTCAGAGCATGCATATGCTCACGTGCAGGCACCTAAAACACTCATATGTTTCACCGTGCCGCTCACACATGCAGCGTGTGTTAGAGAGTGTAGGAACGTGGGAACTCAAAAAGCCCAATGAAACTCTGGGGTGAGATTCCCGACTTGCAAGTTGCGCGGTTTGAGTTCTCCGAGTGTGGGAGGAGTGTGGAGTGGAGAGTGGGATGTGGGTTGGAGGCGTTAGCAAGGGGCGCTCCTGCAAAGGGCTACTCCTTTGTAGAGCGTTAAGTTCAGCGTGTGGGAGACTGGGAAGGCAGGGGATTGGAATGGGCAAGGGCGTTCGCTTTGGTCAGCGTACGCTGGCCCTTGTTCCCACTCCCATTCTGATCCCTGACGGTTTTTTCCTGGTCTCCCCGTGTGTGACCCTCTCTCTTTTTCTTTTGGGTAGCCCCAAGGTAGAGACCCTGAGGTAGATTCACACACATGCTCGCCCTGCACCGCACATCCACGCACAGCACTGCACACACATACTCAACACAACACACTTTTGCGCGCCATTCACTCACTCTGCACGGATCACGTTGAGCTTCGGTTCCGTGTCCACACTTGCACGGGTGTCATCGGACCGGAGGCGAGATGCACCCAAAGCGTTCACTGTTTGTTCAGGGATGCTTGGTGTTAGCTACAACTTGACTTGCCTTGGCGTGGGCGTGTGTGTGGGAAGTTGTACGATCAGGGTGTCTTGCGGTGTAGGATCAGGCGTTAGCGTCTTTGACGGTGGGTGCCCAAGGCGGGGAGGTTTGCAGCCAAGGGGGTAGCCCTGGTCGTGGTTGGGCAGCCCATGCAAACTCTGCTCGTCCTGCAGCCCACCCAGTTCCTGGGGGAGGTCCCCTTCCTGGGGAACACCAACCCTGCCCCTCCGGTGGTGGATGCTTGACTGTTCCAAAATGGAACCAGGTGTTCACCACCCGTAAGAATCGGCTTGCTTAGCAGTAGTGTTTCACTTCTCTCCTAGACAACACACTTCAGTTGGGGCTGTTGACACTCACACGCGCGCCAGTTACACACCGCTCCTCTCTCTCCCTCCCTAGATTGGTGAAACCTGTCCCCCAGCCTCGGAGTTCCCTTGGAAATCCACCACAAATCCCAGGCTAGTGAGTGTGAACTCACTGCTCAGTGAAACAGGGCCTTAGGACCATAGATGCACCGTTTTCACAGGTGCTATGAAACAGGAGGGAGTAGTCTCACCTCCCAGCACGCTTGCGGGCCTGATTTTGGGCTGACTGCAGAATGTCACGCAAATCCTGAGATTTGCAGTAATCAGCAAAAACCTCGTTGACGTTACCGTCATCGAGTATGAAAGCCGTCACTGGCTCCCAGGTACAGTCAGAGATAGAATAGCCAGACCACTTTGTATAGAATCTCCAACCACGTTTGTAGGTGTGGCGGAGGATTCTTTCAACAAAGTAGTAGTCTTGCTTTTTCATCTCTGATTCAGTAAACGTAATGGGTTCACTAGCGCTTATTCTTTTGGGTCTAGCCTCTACGGCCGTAGGTGTAGGTACAGTAGGTCTAGAGAGAGAGATGTCCCTTTCGGGCATCCGTAGTGAACCGTCATCCTCCATAGGCGGCAGTTCTTCATCTTCATCCATAGGATCCGCGGCCAAATCTTCGGCTGCAGCTTCCAGGCTTTCTTGTAGATCTTCTTCCCAGTCGTAGAGGTCGTCTAGCACGTCATAGTGCTTAAGCTGTGGGTAACCCACTTCAACCAGACCTCCGTACTTAGGATGAGTTTTGATCCACACGGATCCTTCAGCTACATCCGTGACCAGAAATGGTCCGAAGTAAGGGCTGTCCAGCGTGTTACGCGGCCATGCCTTGAATCTTGTATGATGTACCAGAACCCAGTCACCAATTTGGTAGATAGCTTCTTTTCTTTTGCGGTTCTTGGTACGATTCTCCTTATTTCTTTTCTTTTCCAGTAGTGATCGGCATAGATCGGCGATCCGTTTTTGCTCGGTGAGCCATTCATCAACTTTAGGATTTCCTTCGCTCGCGCAGGGGAATTCGAAGTTGAAACCTGGCCTCCCTAGGAACAGTTCCGTAGGGGTGAAACCAGTCCTGCTACTCACTTGATTATTCATCAAGTAGATAGCATAAGGGACTAGTTTTAGCCAGTTTCGGCTCTTCTCGGCCAGCATCAGAATCCTCATGACTGTTTTGAAACAGCCAATTTGGCGTTCGCATAGAGGATTCTTCGTTCGTAGGTAAGGAGTTCCGAACTGGACTTCCGTACCCATAGCTCTCATGACGCTTCGGTACCAACCAGTAGGGCTGGTAAACCGGATGTCTTGATCGCTGTGGATAATCTTGGGTAATCCGTAGACTTGTACCCATCCTTCGAAAATATCTTTCAATACTCCTTCACCATCCACCTTCTTAGTAAGGGGAAACACTCGGCTGTAGCGACTGAGTCCATCCGTCACCAGGAGGGCGAAGTCATGGCCAGCGAATTTAGGTAACTCCATAAAATCCACGTAGAGGATGGAGTTCATTTGGTTCGGAATCGGGAGATTCCTTACCTCACCACGATCCGCTGCAGTGTTAGCTTTAGCCTTAGTGCAGGGACACTCAGCGATGATCTTAGATAAAATCTTCTTGAGAGATGCATCGCTACTCTTAGCGAAGAAATACTTCTGGAAGAACCAAAGAGTTCTCTCCACCCCAGGGTGACCATCCGTTTTGTGTGCCCATTCCAACATAGTTTCTTCGTAGTCTTTGGGGACACAAATGAGGTCTTCCCTGTATAGGTGAGTTGACGTGCGGGACCATTGTACTCCATCCAGGATCTTTGAGCTCCCAATCGTCAACTGGTCCAAGATGTCCGAGTAATCGGCCGTCAGGTCTTTCATACTCCAGGACATGAGTTTTTCTTTCCTCGTAAAGAGATCGAGATGTTGATCCATCTTGGCGAAAGCTTCTTGGGCCATCATCTCGGTGTCTGCCCCCACCAGGGAATCAAAACAATTCCGTGATAGATAATCACAGAGTTCGTTTTTATTTCCCCGGATGTGGAATGTAGCGAGTCGTAGTTGGCTCAGGTAGACCCACCATCGTCGTAGACGTTTTCCATCTGGCGGTGGTCTTTCCATAAAGTACTTCACCGAATCCTGATCACATAGCCACGTGATGGGATTGGTACCCAGGATCCTGTGTTGACTAGCCAACACTAGAACTCCAGCTAACAGCTCCTGCTCGTAGGTGTGATAGTGTGAGCGGGCTGCATTCCACTTCCAATTCCAGTGGCCAAGTGGAACTAGGCGCCATTCTTGGGAGTCATAGTCAGACTTCATGAATCCTTCTCTTGTGACACCTTGAACTCTTAGGCGATAATCAATGTCTTTACATTGATCCGTAGTTAGCTTTTGCCACTGTAATAATGTCCCTCCTCCTCCAACGTTACTGGCATCCGTGATTAGAATCATCTCGCCGTAGCGTTGGGGTACTCCAAGTACTAGGCATTCTCGGATTTTCTTCTTGACATCTTCGATTGCTTGCTTTTCAATAGGTCCCTAGCGCCACGGAGTCTCTTTCTTGATGAGATCCGTTAGTGGTGCGCTGGCTTCCGTGAAATTTCGGAGATGCCGCCTGTAAAAATTACAGGATCCGATGAATTGTCGGATTTTCTGAACTCCTTCAGCTTTAGACATAGAATCCATTAGGTCGAAGTCCATCAGGGGCTTCATCTTTTGATCCTGCGGTTTCCACCATCCATCTCCGATGTGGAATCCGAGGTAGTCTGTTTCCGTCTTGAGAAATTCGCATTTCTCCAGCTTGATGCGGAGGTGATTTTCTTGACAGACGGTGTAGAATTCTCGGAGTAGTAGGAGATGGTCATCGATGGTGTTCGTCCCTAGGATGACATCGTCGATGTGAGCCTCCAGGACAGCACCACGCTGTAGGAGCTCTTGGACGGCCGGTCGTCGTTTACACAGGGCGATGATTTGATTCATCAGCTCCTGGAACAACGCCGGGGCGTTAGCAATACCAAATGGCATTACCCGCCATTTGTAGACCCGTCCATCCGGAGCAATGAATGCCGTTAGATCTTGGGCACGCTCCGTTAGGTCAATTTGCCAGAAACCGGACCGCTTGTCCATTTTAGTTTTGTATCTGCATCCAGCAGCGGTTTCCACGGTGTTCTCCATCAGGGGCAACGAACCGCTGTGCAGTTTTATTTTCTGGTTGACCTTTTTGTAGTCGACCACCAATCTTTTTGCAGTGCTCCCTGGTTTAGCTACCAGGAAGCATGGACTGCAATGCTTAGGATAGTCCGTCTTTTTGTACTCGTAAACCAAACCGGCCTCCACGCATTCTTTGATTTGGCGAGTAATCTCAGCCATGTCATCTTTTGATGCTGGGTATGGTCGACATCGAACTCGATCTTTAAGAAATTCTTCTCTTAGTTCTAGGTCCATGGTCACGAGTTTCTTCACCGATCCGGGTGGGGGTAACGGACCAAAAATGTCAGAGAAATGCAGGATGATTTTCTTGATCCTCTCATCAACATCCATTTTGTCGAGCGAAATCTTGAGGTCTTCAGATGCGTGTAGATTGGACGTACCTAATTCTTGTTTCTTAGATTTTTCATCTTGCTCCGTCAATTTCTTGAGGGCTAGGACTTGTTCGGGGTCCAAAATCATCTGATTCTCTTGGTGATCAATTTTCTTCTTTTCTTTGACTTTCTTTCTTAGTCTCTTGATGTCTTTACGGCGTAATCGGTCTTTTCTTCCTTCTTTCTTTTCTTCTTCTCCTTCAATTTCTTGTTCCAATGCTTCGTGTAGTTCATGAAGCATGACCAATTCTTCGCCGACATCAAAATACGTCCCATCTTCTCCGTCGTACTCGTCTAGGTAGACCATGCTTTTCCATTTTTCTTTTAGCTCCAATTTCTGGAGTCTGTCAATTTGATTCAGTAGAAGGAGACGAGTTTCTTCCAAATCTTCTTTTGAAGAAGGGAACGAATTTTTACTCCGGCGTGCGTGTAGGAGACGGAGTTCACGTTCGTCTCCTTCGCTCGTCATCGATTCTAGTGGGACGGAAACGTGTGAAAGAAGTTTTTCGGGGTTAGGAGTTTCGGAAGGGGTCGAAGGAGCCTCTAGAGGTTCTACTTCTTCCAAGAACAGGTTGGCGACCAAGTCGTCGTAGTCCATAGTGGTGTAGGAGTCGTTCGAAAAGGGTATAGTCGACTCGGAAGGAGCCTCGGATATACTTCCGCCTTCGTCGGAGGTTTCTTCGCTCTCTTCTTGAGTTTCTCTTGCCTCTTTCGGACTTTCTTGAACCACTTCTTCGACTTGAAACTTAGGCGTCTCGAACTTGTACTCTTCCTTGCTCTCGTCCACGTCCGGAAACCTTTTCATCATCTCTTCTTTTCCGTACCCACGGTGGTGCTTTAGCACGAACTTCTTTATCTCCTCAGACAGGTTTTCCATGGGGTTAGAGGACACGTTCTTCCCCGAGACTAGGTACATAGCGGTTCGCCAACGGGGCTTTGGCAAAACCTCTTCTTTTGGGTTAAGTCGGTAAAGAGGAACGTCAGGTAAGAGCAACTTTGTCACCGTCAACTTTTCGAGTATAGGCCCCCATAGCTTTTCTTTTTCTTCCCACTTCTTCCCTTCGGGAATAACCAACGCGACCGTAGCTTGGTCCACATAAACTTTTACCAACGTGTGGAGTATTTTTGAGAAAGGGGGGTTGGCGTAGAGCATCTTCCAAGCTCCCAACTTTCCCCAGTCATACCACCACGTGTTGTTGGTTTTGGGAGTACAAAAGTACTCAGCGTCGGCGTTCTCTTTGGACGCAAAGAGTTCGACAAAGTCGCCGTTACACGTGTTCGGGTTAAGGCCAAGTTCTCGAAACGCGTCACGCTTGGCGGCGAAGTCGAGAGTGTAGTTCTCCGTTCGGTGTAGGCTCAAGGTAGCGAGGATACTCTCTTGCTTCACCTCGCTATCGAGTGCCAACGGAAAACTCTTGAGAGTCTTGAGCGTAGGTCTTGGACACTTTGTCTCCTTGAGGGGTATTGCTTCCCATGCTTGCTCTTCGTTCACCACCAACAAGTGAGTGGGTTCTTGTAGCGATAAATATTTTATCCACTTGTTTTGCCCAAAGAAGTCCGTCTCCAATACGGCTTCAAAGGCGTCGGTGTCGAACGCTTGAAACTTTTGAAGTACCTTTCGGTCCCCCACTTGTACTTCTCCTTCTATCTCGCCTTCGGTGAGAGTGACTCCCCCTTCTCCCGTTTTTACCCCACAAATATTTTTGGGAACTAGGTCCTCGTAGTTGACGAACCTAGAGGAGACTAGGGAGATTGTAGCGCCGGTATCAAGGTATGCGTCCACCCATACACCATTGATAGCGACTCTCAATAGGTAGCAATACCTCGGTGCGTCGTCTCGGTGTCCACCTAGGCTTCCCCGGCGTTTGACCCGCCAGAAAGTCCTTGAGGTTCTTAGCTTGCCTTTCCAGCTTGAGAACTCTTTTTCGCTTCTTTTCTCGCTCTCCTTCCGTCAACTCTTCCAAGCTTTTCTTCTCTTGAGGCTTTCCTTTGCCATCGTCTTTTCCTTTGCCTCCTTTTCCTTCGTTCGCCTTTCCTCCGTTCGCTTTTCCTCCACTTCCTTTTTCTCCTCCTTTCGCTTGGTCCTTTCCCCCTTTGCCTTGACCTTTCTTCGTTTGCTTTTGCTCTTCTTTCCTCGC
Source organism: Eutreptiella sp. 'Long Island Sound 2002' (assembly GCA_964036045.1). Lineage (NCBI taxonomy): Eukaryota > Euglenozoa > Euglenophyceae > Eutreptiales > Eutreptiaceae > Eutreptiella > Eutreptiella sp. 'Long Island Sound 2002'. The sequence goes on along the minus strand of OZ038404.1, from coordinate 13,576,016 downwards.
GTCAAGGCTGTCTTGCCACGCCTTGTCTCTTACGTTGTGTTTAGTCCCACAATTGGGGCAAAACACGGTGGCAAAGAACTTGGGCGCGGTGGAATTGTCCTCCTCGACTTCCCTTCGCCAATACCATTGCCCTTGGCCTTGTCCTTTGCCTCGTCCACCTTTTCCACGGCCACGACCACCACCACCACGGTTGCCGTTGCCTTGTCCTCGTGCTTGTTGAAACGACACAAAGCACTCCTCACATAGCGAGTGGGCAAAGGCCTCTTCTTGGTTCGTAGGGGCGTTGGAGTCGGCGTTGGTGTTGCCGTCTAGCCACTTGAGTTGCGCCATCGAGTGCAAGTTCTTGAGCGTAGCGTCCGACTTTCTCTGAAGGGCCAACTCGTAGAGGAGGTCAACGAGAGAGTTGAAGGTGTGTATCCTAGACAACCTCTCGGGAGTAGCACGTATTTCGTCCATGGTTTTGGGCGGAACACGAGGTAGGAGGTGTAGGAGGGCTTTGGAGTCGTCGTAGTAGGACGTAGCCAATTGGTCCGTAAGCGTAGTAAGCTTTTGGACATATTGGGCTATGTCCGCGGTTGTAGGGTATTCCTTCAACCGAGGGATACGCTCTATCTCTTGAATAAGCTCTAGGTCGGTAACGTAAGTAGGGTAGAGCTTTTCGAGCGTAATAAGGAACCTTACCCAAGAGTCACTTTTCCTGAGTGCCCCCGAAACCACTTCTTTTACGTCCTTGTTATCACAACCGTTGATAACAAGGTCCGCCTTGGCTCTTTCGTTGAGGTCTTCTTGTCCCGTCGACCTCAAGAACCTCAAAAAATCTTCGGCGTAAACGTCGAGGTCCCTACCCGAAAACTTGGGTAGTTTGGTTTCGGTTTGGGGTTTGAAAAAAGCTTTGGTTCCTTTACCAGTATGTGGCACCGGTTGTGTGGGGTCGGGGAGTAGCGCCATGGGCGCTAGTGGACCGAGTCCTAGGGCGAGGGCTTGGTCGAGGGTGTATACTTCGTAGGTAGTGGTAAAGCACGCCACGGGTTTGGGTGCTTTGGTACGGGGTACAAAGGGCGACTTGACTCCAGGAGGCACACCGGCAAGCCCGGTGCACACTCGGGTTAGAGGCGAGGGGTGGTAAGGTACACAAGGGTTAGTGGTTAAGTTAGCACTAGTCCTATTTTCTAAGTTTTCAAGACGACCCTTGAGTTGTTGCAAGGTCGACAAAAGGATAGTGCTCTCTTCCGAAGAAGGAGAGGCTTCGAAAACATGAGTCCTTTTGGGAGCTTGAGGCTCAGAGAAAAACTTAGGCTCAGGAACTCCGGTAGGCACTCCATGAAGAATAGGTTCTCCACGGATAGGAGGTTGAGGCATAGTGGCGTAAGTCACATTAGAACGCCATGGCACAGATTGGAAAGGATTAGTCGAAGACGATGACACATGAGTCTGTGGGGCATTAGTGAATGAACCTTCAGGGTGTTCGATTTGTTGAACCATTTGTTGCAACCGACCACTCTGGTTGAGCAACGATAGACCTCCATAGCATTCGCTAGCTCAGCTGTCGTCATGCTACTCGCTGAAGGCACTGGGCGTGGAGCTACAGCTTCAGCATACTCAGGACATGTAGGCGCAGGAAAACGATAGGCTTCGAATCGAGATCCGTCTAGAGGTACTTCTGGGGTTCCAAACCCGGCCATGGTAGGCGCGACTAGTTCCTCATCGGAGACAGGTATCATGACTTGCACGTCGTTTTCAGAAGCGCCCGTAGCTTCTAGGCTGCTTGGAGTTCTCACAGGGTCCATCTCAATTTTTCAGACTCGATTTTCTGAGTTCAGGAATTCTTCTCCGTCCCTTACTAAATTTCCAGGCTGGAATTGAATCGAAATTAAATCCAAGGGATACTGGATTTAGGCAGAGCAGGTTTTCTCTGCTACCAGTTAGATTTGGCACCCTCCTCAACAACTGCAAAGTAATGGGCTCATAGTATTTGTCTTCCAGCTTAGTCCATAGCAACAAAAGGGACTATGAAACACAATCATTATTTACACTCATGTTCACTCCTTACCTCTCTTCCACTCTCACCATAGAAATATGCCTCTTGTAGTAAAATACACCTAGTTAGGACTTACCTAGGAAGCACCACGTGCTCCCTGGTGTCGCCGCCAGGCGCCTCTCCTCTATCTATCTCTCTTCTCTCCTCTTGTGTTTGGGGCTTGGCTTAGGCCTAGGTATATTCTTGGGATCCCCCAATACATGAAATATGCATGGGACCCACCAAATAGGCATTAAAATACATGTTGAAGTAGGGACAACCATGGAAAAGGGTTGTAGAGTAAATAGAGGTTCCTTAGGGGCCTTAGACTCCTTCGAAGGTAGTATGTGTGGTATCACTCACAAAATGAGTCGATCATGCATGACATGCATGACAATCCATGATGTCAAAAATGTGATCATCCAAATTCAAAGAGTTATGAAAAATGAATAGTATAACCTTCTTAGGAACCCATAAGAGTGGGGTTGTGGTTGTGTTAGTTCTGAGCGAAAGTGAAGTTTTGGGTTGGAATGTGAAAAACACATGCTAGGGCGCCAGCATGTCATGACACATGATGCATGACACATGACACATGATGCATGATGAATGATGATGATGAATGATGATGATTGATCTGAATCTGCTCTGAGTTCAAATAAAGTACACTCTGAGTTCAAATAAAGTACACTCTGTGTTCAAAATATATACTCCATGGGGCTCAATCTCACTTTGCATCTGACCAATTCGACCTTCATACGATTTTTAATCGAACATTGGAGACAATGTTTCTTGATCAGTGCTTGTTCCTCCTTATCAAACTCGATCACTCCAGCTTTATCCGTCGCTGTCCCATGAAAACTCACTTCAGAGTAAGCCTCTGAGGCTGGGTAGGCCCAGCGACTCAGGGCATCCGCCACTGTATTGTAGCGCCCTGGAATGTAAGTCACGTGGAGGTCAAATCTGCTGAGAGTTTCATGCCAACGGCCTCTCCTCCAAGCTGGTCCACCAGGTGTATCCACATGTTCTGTCCTCCAGCTCTCCAGTGACTTGTGGTCAGTCAGTACCTCAACGCGATGGCCAAGGGTCCAACCTTCATAACGCCGTAAGGCACAAAGGATTGCGTAGGCTTCTTGTTCCCTTGGACTCCAATTTTGCTGTCTTGTTGTAAGCTTGCGAGACCAGAAAGCCAGAGGATGATGGTGACCTTCGTCATCGACTTGTTCGATCGTAGCCCCAATGGCGTAACGACTGGCGTCTGTACGAATATAAAAAGGTGTTCCATCCAACCACGGAGTCTTTAATGTAACCACATTTGCCAGTGCTTCCTTGAGACCAGTAAAGGCCTCTTCACATTCTGGCGTCCACTTGAGCTTGACTTGAGATCCCTTCTTTCCTTCTATTTTGCCAACCTTGAGTAACTCTGTCAATGGACCAGAGAACTTGGCGTAGAGGGGAAGGAACTCGTGGTAGTAATTGCAGCAGTTTAAAAAGGCACGAAGCTGCGTGATGGTTTTAGGCCTTTCCCATAGCTGCAGGGCAGCCATTTTCCCTGGGGCAGGTTTTCTTGTCCCATCTTCCAAGACAGAGCCACAACATTCCACGCTCTGGAGGAACATTTTGCCCTTCTTGGGTCCACACACGAGCTTCTCTTGTCGAAGGACTTCGAGAACTTTGCGGACTTGTTCTTCGTGCAACTTCAGGCACTCATCAAAGTTTTTTCCCAACGGCGTGGCAATCAGAAGGTCGTCAATGTAGATGCTGCAGAATTCTTGTAAATCCAGAGACTTGTACTTTTGAAATAAAATAGTCTCCATCATCTTCTGGAACATCGACGGCGCATTCTTCAGACCCATCGGCAGTACACTCCACTGGACAGTGACACAGGGCGTGCACATTGCCGTCAAATGTCTATCCTCCTTTCGAAGTGGCATTTGGTGAAAGCCATGTCTCAAATCCAGCACAGTGAAGAGCTTACCTTTGGCTCCTGGGCGATCTCCTTCTCGATTAAAGGAAGGGGATGCGCGTCAGGTACCGTGGCGGCATTCAGGGCTCTGTAATCCACCACTAGACGCCAGGCATCTATGCTGGATTGGTCAGCAGGTGGGGGCTTTGGCACATTAAATGGTGCTGAACACCACTCAGAACACATGCAGCCCTCCAACCAACCGAACTCATAGAGATTGCGTTCAATAATCTTTCGCAGGGCATCTGCTTTGGTGCCGTGAAGGTAGAATGGACGTTGTTTGTGCACCTTTGAGCCTTGGATTATCTCAATCTTGGCTTCCCCATTTTCACATCGAATTGGAGGGTTTTTCCACAACTTCCCACTCAGCACGTCATCTTTATAATCTTCGAACACTGCATTCCTTGTTGCAGATATCCTGTCTCCGTCGACCTGATTCCCACATTTAATCACCGACATTATGTCCACCAATTTGCGAATTGTTGGTCGTGGTCTCATGTTCTTGGCCACCTCATTACAAACTTCTTCGTCACATTAATGGCGGATGAAGCTCACCTGAGCTCGCTCCTCCATGGGATCCCACCAATTAAGGGGGTCCACGAATGTCTTGAAGGGATGGTCTGACGAATTCAGCTGCATTCCTGTCAATTCAGGTGAAAATCTTGTAAATTTGTCGTCATTCTTGCTTGAAATCTTGACATTTTTGGCTTGATTCTTGTCTGATGGGGACGAATTGGAATGGATGGAGGCGTTCTCTTGAGGGACGCCGATTGTCCTTCCCTCCTTCCGCGACGATATGTCGGGATTTCGCTCTCGATCGTCTCGATCCACCTCAATTTCGTCGATTCTTGAGGAATTTGAAATGACCTCTTCTGTTCCCATTTCACTGTCATCTCGCCAATAATCTCCCAGATTCCCGTCAACTAAGCACGCCAACGTGCTCCACGAACGCTGTGGCAAAGGCTTGCCATTGTCTTCGCAATACAGCTTCACTCCCTTGTGAGGTAGCACGACAATGTTGATTGAAATGTCCATAATGTCCTTGAACCAAGATTGTTTTGGCCAGTTGGGGACAATTAAAATTGCCTTTGCGCCGGATTGCTTCAGCTTCTGCACCACACGAGGAAAACCGTCGAAGGGCGGATTGATCCATAATGGTTCAGACCAGTCCTCACTCCAGGCATCGTCGTACAACTTAGGAAATCTTTTATTCTTGTTGTTTGCAAAGGCATCAACTTGAGGACGAAAATTGTGGTTCTTTTCAAAATAATCCACCAGAATGTCCCGCCATTTGTCGACTACACGATAGCAAACTGACTTCCACTTCTTGCAGTTCAATCATTCTACCTTTCCTTCGGCGAATTGTTCTTGATTCCTTGTCCATTCCTGTCCATCTCGCTGAATGTGCAGCTTATTTCGCTCCTTGAATTGGTGTACACTCTTGGTGTATGGATGCAGATAATACAGGTCGGACGGGTCGCTGGTTGACGGATCCTGGAGGAAGCATGTCCTGTGTCCCATGGGCGACACACGGTGAGGGTGAAGCCATGGTTGACCCAAGAATAACTCATACTTTATAGTGGCTTCATAGAATTTTCCAGAAAACCACTCCTCCGTCACCGTCTCCACACTCCAGACAGATTGTTTCACCAATCTGACTGCCAATTCCGCCTCCCTGTCGCCACCTTCAAGGCGATGTCCGCTCACTCCCTCCAGCTGGACAGGTGTCGAGGACATCTTCGCCTCGTCCTCCTGCAGAAAGCCTCTCCTCACCAGATTGACCTCTGAACCATTGTCAATTAGACATTTGGCAAGTTTAACCTTACCATCTGTTGTCCTGACCTGCATCGAGCAGACAAACTGGCGCTGCTTGCCCCGCCGGACAGCGCTGAGGACCCAGGCAGGGTAGAGGAGGCCGGAGGAACGCGCCAGCCGATCCCAGCAGCGTCCATCCACCGCCCCAACTACCCTGATGGGCTTTGCTTCCTGCCACTCAACACCAATGTTGAGAATTGGGTCAAGTTGGCTTCCCTATTGCCATTCTTCTTCGACGTTCGGCTGCACATCCTGTACTTGTCCTTCGTCAACCCATTCTTCTCCTGCTTCAACGGCATTGACTCCTTTTCCACGTCCACGACCACCAAATGACTTTCCACCACCACCTTTCTTACCTCCTTGGCCTTTGTTGTTGGAGGTGTTGGAAGTGGTGTTGAATTCGTTAGATCTGCCCTTGCCTCGACCTCCAGTATCCTTGTTGCTGCCGAAGGTCTTGTTTGCTGGCGTCTCGGTGTACAGGGGGTTGCCATTCACCTTGGAATCCTCTTGATTCCCGGTCTTTCCTTGTCCCTTTCCGCTCCTTTCGCCAGACTTTCCACCAGATTTTCCACCAGCTCCGCTCTCTCTTGAGCCACCTGGATCTCCGTTCTTCTGCGAGTAATCCTTTGGTGTCCAATCTCTGCTCTGTCCTTTGGACTGCCCTTTACCTCTTCCTCGTCCATGTTGGTCAACATCTCGTGCTCCATCCTGCTGGGGATTGTTGGGGGAATTTCCCTTTCCATCCATTTTTGACTGAATCGTCTTGAGATCTGAGGGCGTCCACCTGTGATCTGCGGTCGTGTGAGTCGCCGCTCGACCTTCCTTTCCAAGGGCAATGCACACGGAGCACCCATTCTCACCAGCGGCACTGACCTTGCCTCCGAAGCCTTGTGCATCCTGTGACTTCTGACGTTCTAAGTTTGCATACTTTTCAAGTTGGTCTCAGATCTGCTCGACTCCATACGAGAAGATCCACGGCCGCACCTTCAAAACTGTCCCCTTATACTTCACTTTCCCATCTACCATGCTACAGAAAAACTCCGACTGTTCAGAATCATGGAAACCAACTCTCCATCTGCCCTCACGAATGGTGATGTCTTTCAATCCTGTAGCACTGATAGAGTGTAGCAACTCACGAACTGCCATTTTTCCCATAGTCTCCGGCAATCCTCGGACTTCAACCCAGTTGCCCAGGACTTTTTGTTCCGCCTGGGAGTCCCTGATCTTCTGCTTGGTCTCCGGCGTGAGCTTGCTCAGGAGGATCTTCTTCATCTCGCCTTCAGAAAGGCCTTCTCCAGAGCTCTCCGCTTCCTGCACCAAAAACTCCCAATCCTGCCTTGCTATTCGGATCTCTTCAAGAAACAATTTCTTGATCGCCCTGAAGTTCTCAAGTCGGTTCCTGTAATGATCCTCAGGGAGTCGAGAGCCTTTCCTTTTAAGACTTCGCCACAGCTCTTCATAAGTCAGGGGATCTCCTTTATTCTGCCTTTCCACATAAAGATTATATGTACTTTCCCTGAGTTTGCCAGTCAAACAGTCCATCAACCCGAGAATCCAGAGTTCCTTGTCGAGTTTCTCCGTCTGCAGCCAGACCATGAATTGTCTTTCAAAAGGAGCCCAATAATTTGGATGCCCTGAGAACTTAGGCTGCTTCATTACTGAACCTCTAAGCCTCATGTGCAAAGGATTGAGCAGGTGGTTCAGGTTGAAACCTGCGGATGTGCCAACAGGATTGACAAAAACTGGGTTGACGGCGGCGCCTCCCATTGCCTGTGCTTGAGCAATTGCGACCGCCAGCAACGCCTGGTCCACAGTAGGCTGCACAAACGGCGTTGATTGTCCTTGATGATACCTCATCTCTTTCAATTTCTTCTGCTTTTCCTTCATTTTGGCTTCGTTTTCTTTCTTTTCTTTGTCCTTCTTCTTCAAGGCCATTGATCTCTCTTTCACGGTGGTCTTTGCTCTTCCATCAATATCACCAACAGTACTTACAGACAGTACAGACCTTCCTGACGAAGATTCTCCTCCTTCAGTACCCGGATTAAAACCAATAGGACTTGTAAATCCAGTAGGGGGAATACCAGAATTTCCAGTAAAAACTGGGAGTGTGCCAGTAAAAGCTGGGGGTGCCGGAGAATGTGGAACGCCGTAGGGCGTGGATGCAGGTGCAGCTGATGACGTAGGTGCTGGGTGACTCGCCATTATAGGCGCTGGTCCAGTGAGCCCAGTAGTGCTCAGATTTTGCCCCAGATTGGTCAATTTCACCAGCTTCTGCTCCATCTCCTTCCACTTGCTGTCATCATCCCGCTTTTTCTCCTTGACAGCCCTCTCCAACTCCCTCACCCTGTCTTCCAGCGTCGAAATCTGGCGCCGACAGGAGCAGTCCTTGGCACACTCGCCACAGAATGGGCATCTAGAGCCTTTTCCTTTGCTTCTTACCTCATCAACCCAAGTATCAACACTGGAGTTAGAGTTGGGAAGCTTGGACAGTTGCTCCCTGGAAAAGGTGAGAATGTGTCGAATCACACCTCATTTCGTCGACCTCTTCGTCGTTCGGACCCCAGGCGCCCGACGGACCAGCGTGCTGATACACATTCTGGCGTCTCTCCTCTGCAATGATAGCCATTTGAACCGTCACGGCAGCCTGGTGGTCGAACTGGTCCATCAGCTCCTCCCAATCCTTTTGTTCCTGCAATGTGGCGTCGAATCGTAGGCGGCCACTGTCCCTGATAAACTGGCACGACACCCTGAACCAGTCCCTCAGGCGTCCTCGATAGCCTGCCTCCGCCAGTAGCCAATTTTTGCGATGCAAGAACTCCTGATTCCAGATTTCCTGGAAGTGGTTTTCCCAGTATTCAACAGAAATCTCACTAATTCCAGTATTAGACGGCTCTCCTTCGCTGGTGCTGTCCTAGAGATCAGGTAGAGCGTGAGAGTTAGAACCAGATTCACTTGAGGAGGGAGATTCTCGACCGGGTTTAAGGTTAGGTGGGGCGTTCATACAACAATCAGCCCAAGTATGAACTCCAGGCCAATGCCTATGGCCACAGTAAGGACACTCTGAAGGTTGATCCTCGGTCCGCTGGGGAGAAACCACGAATGTAACCTCAGGGGGAACACGAAGTGACCCAGAACGAGTGATAGCCCCGCTAAAGTCCGATGATCTTAGGGTGTCCGTGGAGATTCCAGAAGCAGAGTCATGATTTCCTCTGCTACCATGTAACCGCTGCATAGTGGCGGATCTTTCTTGTAACTGCGAAGCCTGTAGCCTTGCCGCCCCAGGGGTCGTAACGCCCGACACTGCCCCTGATATCTCCGAACCCAACTGACCCTCTTCAGACCCATATCCAGCCTCTGGGAGCGACATATGCGAAGCACTTGTAAGCCCATTGAACTCCATGGTGGAATATGAATAGTCAGAAAACCCGGTCTACAAAAATGGAGCAGACATAGAATCTCATTGTGCATTCATCGCACATAATGACTCATTGTGAAATCATTCGAAATAATTTAAATAAATCCGATTGGGAAATCACGAAAGACAAATGCGACTCGACGCGCGCTCACAGGCGACATCTGGCGGCGTACAGAAAACATGAAAACAAGCGGAAAACTTACTGCACTAATGTACATCTGAGAATCATTGAAATTCTGATCACATTGATGTATAAATTGAGTGCTGTCACTGCTGCCGTTACATCGATGCGCCATACCTCTTGTTGTATTTTCTCTTCAACACTCGCATTCGGGGCCGTACCTTTCTTCACAAACATTCTTTTATAAGGAAAGGCATCAAACGAAGGATAGGAATCTTTTGAGGTGTTTGGAAATTTATCACGAAAAACCGTCCATGTGAGTACCCGTTTGAGGTCCTCCAATTCATGTGGCACCGATTTAGTTAACCGTGACAAGAAGCGTTTCGTATCGGGAAAGGGGACAAATTTATTACCTAACATCAACAAAAGGAAAAGGTGTGGAGGCACTTCACCAATGTTGTCACCACGTAGAACCGGCGGTTCGCTCACCGCCACATCCTTTATGGTTATTTGATTTCTCTTCAATTGCCTCCATTCTTTCTTCCTCTTCTTTTTCCGTTCCGTGTTTCGCCGCTATTGCCTTGCCGCTTCCTTTTCTTCTCGTCCTTGTTCTCCTTCTTTGGATCGGCTCCGGAATGAGGTCTCGTTGGGCGTGGTCGTGTCCTCCGTTTGAGTTTCACTCCTCTTTTTTTGTTTTTGGTTTTTGTGGCGCCGCCGGATGTGGTACCACTTTTGGGATTCCCGTTTTTTGGTTCCTTCGCAATCATCAAGGCTTGCAATGCTTCCGAGATGGCCGACACATGAAATTGGAGCGATTCATTGAGATGTGCTTGGTCTCGAAATTCTTCCTTCTCCACGCCAAGCATTTTCTCAATGTTATCGTGAATCCGTTGTTCATTTTCCAAGTCCTTCGCCTTTGTCACTCGTGAGACATTTTTCGCCTCATTGAATGCTTCCCACTTTTCGTACTCATCATTTAAAAGACGCCCCGTGAGTTGTTTTCCAAAAGCAACATCCTTGAGCGCATTCGCCTTGGAAGTTAGACCCGCTTCGGTAAGCATGTTCGGAATAGCACATGGGTCGTCCTCGTCAATGTTCAATGGATTTAATCCCGAGTCAAACTCCGCCATAAACGAGTGAACGCCCGTGAAATATTCATCATATTGTTTGACCAAGTCCACCAATGTTTCATGGCATTTGGTTTTCGCTTCCACGATGTCTTTGGCAATGTATTCAAGGCGTTGCTCATATCCCAACTCATGTATTCTGGTTTGTTCATTTTCACCAATGACCATTGTGAGTGTTTGTTTTCCTTGACGGAACTTTGTTTGATGAATTTGAAGTGAGTTTTCCGACTTCCATAAGATCTTCTTCTTAGCATTCATTTTGGTCCGGAGAGCGCGTTGAGCAAACAAAAGTTGCAAAGTGCATTTGAGAAGAGATTTGGGCAGATGTTGTAAATCCCAACGTTTGAATGAAGCGCCGGCACGATCATTTGATCCCTTCTTGTCGTGCTTCATATTCTGCTTGGCCATAAGTGTAACGTAATGGCGGTAACGTAGCGCTAATGAAATTGAACTGGTCCCAAATATTTGGTGTTTCACTCTCACTTGAGTTAGGCAAAGCCGCAACCGACCTCAAACCCTGCACTCAATGTGGACACTGGCCAATGCTCGGGATGTCTATTCCATGTGCTTCAAAGTATCGATTTCGCCCTGAAAGTGGGCCTCATCAGCAAAACATAGCTCTACAGGACAGGCCACCATCATTCATGCACAGTGTGTGCTGCACATTGTTCCATGCCACACAATTACAATAAATGCAACTCGTGGATGCTACAGCTCCAAACAAGCACCAAGGTTGTTGCGACCTAATTCATTCTCAACGCTGTGCGCGCGTGTCTCCTGAATAATTTACGAAGCGAGGCCAAAGGCTTCAAAATCGCAAATAAACGTGTTTTACCCTTCAAGAAAGGTAACCTTTTTTGTATGCAATGCAAAACACGCGGCCACAACAGCTGTACGGCTGAATGATGCCATGCGAGAAAAATATGCACTCAGGGGATTTTGCACCCCGCTCTGAAGCGGTGGGGATCCCCGATACGGCAGGGGTGAGGTAGCCACTTTGCCCACTTGTGGGCCACTTCTGATTTTGCCCCCCGCTCTGAAGCGTTGGGGATCCCCATTACGGCAGGGGTAAGGTAGCCATTTCGCCCACTTGTGGGCCACTTCTGATTTTGCCCCCCGCTCTGAAGCGGTGGAGATCCCCGATACGGCAGGAGTGAGGTAGCCACTTTGCCCACCCTCGGGCCAGTTCTGATTTTGCCCCCCGCTCTGAAGCGGTGGGGATCCCCGATACGGTAGGGGTGAGGTAGCCACTTTGCCCACTTGTGGGCCACTTCTGATTTTGCCCCCCGCTCTGAAGCGGTGGGGATCCCCGATACGGCAGGGGTGAGGTAGCCACTTTGCCCACTTGTGGGCCACTTCTGATTTTGCCCCCCGCTCTAAAGTCGTGGGGATCCCCGATACGGCAGGGGTGAGGTAGCCACTTTGCCCACTTGTGGGCCAATTCTGATTTTGCCCCCCGCTCTGCAGCGGTGGGGATCCCCGATACAGCAGGGGTGAGGTAGCCACTTTGCCCACTTGTGGGCCACTTCTGATTTTGCCCCCTGCTCTGAAGCGGTGGGGATCCCCGATACGGCAGGGGTGAGGTAGCCACTTTGCCCACTTGTGGGCCACTTCTGATTTTGCCCCCCGCTCTGAAGCGGTGGGGATCCCCGATACGGCAGGGGTGAGGTAGCCACTTTGCCCACTTGTGGGCCACTTCTGATTTTGCCCCGTGCTCTGAAGCGCTGGGGATCCCCGATACGGCAGGGGTGGGGTAGCCACTTTGCCCACTTGTGGGCCACTTCTGATTTTGCCCCCCGCTCTGAAGCGGTGGGGATCCCCGATACGGCAGGGGTGAGGTAGCCAATTTGTCCACTTGTGGGCCACTTATGATTTTGCTCCCCGCTCTGAAGCGGTCAGGATCCCCGATACGGCAGGGTTGAGGTAGCCATTTTGCCCACTTTTGGGCCACTTCTGATTTTGCCCCTCGCTCTGAAGCGGTGGGGATCCCCGATACGGCAGGGGTGAGGTAGCCACTTTGCCCACTTGTGGGCCACTTCTGATTTTGCTCCCCGCTCTGAAGCGGTGGGGATGCCCGATACGGCAGCGTTGAGGTAGCCACTTTGCACACTTGTGGGCCACTTCTGACTTTGCCCCCCGCTCTGCAGCGGTGGGGATCCCCGATACGGCAGGGGTGAGGTAGCCACTTTGTCCACTTCTGCGCCACTTCTGATTTTGCCCCCCGGCTCTGAAGCGGTGGGGATCCCCGATACGGCAGGGGTGAGGTAGCCACTTTGCCCACTTCTGCGCCACTTCTGATTTTGCCCCCCGCTCTGAAGCGGTGGGGATCCCGGATACGGTAGGGGTGAGGTAGCCACTTTGCCCACTTGTGGGCCACTTCTGATTTTGCCCCCCGCTCTGAAGCATGGGGATCCCTGATACGGCAGGTATGAGGTAGGCATTTCGCCCACTTGTGGGCCACTTCTGATTTTGCCTCCCGCTCTGAAGCGGTCGGGATCTCCGATACGGCAGGGGTGAGGTAGCCACATTGCCCACTTGTGGGCCACTTCTGATTTTTCCCCTTGCTCTGAAGCGGTGGGGATCCCCGATACGGCAGGGGTGAGGTAGCCATTTCGACCACTTGTGGCCCACTTCTGATTTTGCCCCCCGCTCTGAAGCGGTGGGGATCCCCGATACGGCAGGGGTGAGGTAGCCAGTTTGCCCACTTGTGGGCCACTTCTGATTTTGCCCCCCGCTCTGAAGCGGTGGGGATCCCCAATACGGCAGGGGTGAGGTAGCCACTTTGCCCACTTGTGGGCCACTTCTGATTTTGCCCCGTGCTCTGAAGCGGTGGGGATCCCAGATACGGCAGGGGTGAGGTAGCCACTTTGCCCACTTGTGGGCCACTTCTGATTTTGCCCCCCGCTCTGCAGCGGTGGGGATCCCCGATACGGCAGGGATGAGGTAGCCGGCTCGCCCACTTGTGGGCCACTTCTGATTTTGCCCCCCGCTCTGAAGCGGTGGGGAATCGTGGGGATCCCCGATACGGCAGGGGTGAGGTAGCCCCTTTGCCCACTTGTGGGCCACTTCTGATTTTGCCCCCCGCTCTGAAGCGGTGGGGATTCCCAATACTGCAGGGGTGAGGTAGCCACTTTGCCCACTTGTGGGCCACTTCTGAATTTGCCCCCCGCTCTGAAGCGGTGGGGATCCCCGATACCGCAGGGCTGAAGGTAGCCACTTTGCCCACTTGTGGGCCACTTCTGATTTTGCCCCCCGCTTTGAAGCGGTGGGGATCCCCGACACGGCAGGGGTGAGGTAGCCACTTTGCCCACTTGTGGGCCACTTCTGATTTTGCCCCCCGCTCTGAAGCGGTGGGAATCCCTGATACGGCAGGGGTGAGGTAGCCACTTTGCCCACTTGTGGGCCACTTCTGACTTTGCCCCCCGCTCTGAAGCGGTGGGGATCCCCCATACGGCAGGGGTAAGGTAGCCACTTTGCCCACTTGTGGGCCACTTCTGATTTTGCCCCCCGCTCTGAAGCGGTGGGGATCCCCGATACGGCAGGGGTGAGGTAGCCACTTTGCCCACTTGTGGGCCACTTCTGATTTTGCCCCCCGCTCTGCAGCGGTCGGGATCCCCGATACGGCAGGGGTGAGGTAGCCACTTTGCCCACTTGTGGGCCACTTCTGATTTTGCCCCCCGCTCTGAAGCGGTGGGGATCCCCGATACGGCAGGGGTGAGGTAGCCTCCTTGCCCACTTGTGGGCCACTTCTGATTTTGCCCCCCGCTCTGAAGCGGTGGGGATCCCCGATACGCCAGGGATGAGGTAGCCACTTTGCCCACTTGTGGGCCACTTCTGATTTTGCCCCCTGCTCTGAAGCGGTGGGGATCCCCGATAAGGCAGGGGTGAGGTAGCCACTTTGCCCACTTGTGGGCCACTTCTGATTTTGCCCCCTGCTCTGAAGCGGTGGGGATCCCCGATACGGCAGGGTTGAGGTAGCCACTTTGCCAATTGTGGGCCACTTCTGATTTTGCCCCCCGCTCTGAAGCGGTGGGGATCCCCGATACGGCAGGAGTGAAGTAGCAACTTTGGCCACTTGTGGGCCACTTCTGACTTTGCCCCCCGCTCTGCAGCGGTGGGGATCCCCGATACGGCAGGGGTTAGGTAGCCACTTCGCCCACTTGTGGGCCACTTCTGATTTTGCCCCGTGCTCTGAAGACGTGGGGATCCCCGATACGGCAGGGGTGAGGTGGCCACTTTGCCCACATGTGGGCCACTTCTGATTTTGGCCCCCGCTCTGAAGCGGTCGGGATCCCCGATACGGCAGGGGTAAGGTAGCCACTTTGCCCACTTGTGGGCCACTCCTGATTTTGCCCCCCGTTCTGAAGCGGTGGGGATCCCCGATGCGGCAGGGGTGAGGTAGCCACTTTGCCCACTTGTGGGCCACTTCTGATTTTGCCCGCCGCTCTGAAGCGACGGGGATCCCCGATACGGCAGGGGTGAGGTAGCCACTTTGCCCACTTGTGGGCCACTTCTGATTTTGCCCCCCGCTCTGAAGCGGTGGGGATCCCCGATACGGCAGGGGTAAGGTAGCCACCTTGCCCACTTGTGGGCCACTTCTGATTTTGCCCCCCGCTCTGAAGCGTTGGAGATCCCCGATACCGCAGGGTTGAGGTAGCCACTTTGCCCACTTGTGGGCCACTTCTGATTTTGCCCCCCGCTCTGAAGCGGTGGGGATCCCCGATACGGCAGGGGTGAGGTAGCCACTTTGCCCACTTGTGGGCCACTTCTGCTTTTGCCCCCCGCTCTGCAGCGGTGGGGATCCCCAACACGGCAGGTGTGAGGTAGCCACTTTGCCCACTTGTGGCCCACTTCTGATTTTGCCCCCCGCTCTGAAGCGGCTGGGGATCCCCGATACGGCAGGGGTGAGGTCCCCTCCTTGCCCACTTGTGGGTCACTTCTGAGTTTGCCCCCCGCTCTAAAGGGGTTGGGGATTCCCGATACGGCAGGGGTGAGGTAGCCACTTTGCCCACTTGTGGGCCACTTCTGATTTTGCCCCCCGCTCTGAAGCCGTGGGGATCCCCGATACGGCAGGGGTGGGGTAGCCACTTTGCCCACTTGTGGGCCACTTCTGATTTTGCCCCCCGCTCTGAAG
Organism: Eutreptiella sp. 'Long Island Sound 2002'; assembly: GCA_964036045.1. Lineage (NCBI taxonomy): Eukaryota > Euglenozoa > Euglenophyceae > Eutreptiales > Eutreptiaceae > Eutreptiella > Eutreptiella sp. 'Long Island Sound 2002'. The sequence goes on along the minus strand of OZ038404.1, from coordinate 13,560,424 downwards.
CGGTGGGGATCCCCGACACGGCAGGGGTGAGGTAGCCACTTTGCCCACTTGTGGGCCACTTCTGACTTTGCCCCGTGCTCTGAAGCGGTGGGGATCCCCGATACGGCAGCGGTGAGGTAGCCACTTCGCCCACTTGTGGGCCACTTCTGATTTTGCCCCCCGCTCTGAAGCGGTGGGGATCCCCGATACGGCAGGGGTGAGGTAGCCAGTTTGCCCACTTGTGGGCCACTTCTGATTTTGCCCCCCACTCTGAAGCGGTGGGGATCCCCGATACGGCAGGGGTGAGGTAGCCACTTTGTCCACTTGTGCGCCACTTCTGATTTTGCCCCCCGCTCTGAATCGGTGGGGATCCCCGATGCGGCAGGGGTAAGGTACCCACTTTGCCCACTTGTGGGCCACTTCTGATTTTGCCCCCCGCTCTGAAGCGGTGGGGATCCCCGATACGGCAGGGGTGAGGTAGCCACCTTGCCCACTTGTTGGCCACTTCTGATTTTGCCCCCCTCTCTGAAGCGGTGGGGATCCCCGATACGGCAGGGGTAAGGTAGCCACTTTGCCCACTTGTGGGCCACTTCTGATTTTGCCCCCCGCTCTGAAGCGGTGGGGATCCCCGATACGGCAGGGGTAAGGTAGCCACTTTGCCCACTTGTGGGCCACTTCTGATTTTGCCCCCCGCTCTGAAGCGGTGGTGATCCCCGATACGGCAGGGGTAAGGTAGCCACTTTGCCCACTTGTGGGCCACTTCTGATTTTGCCCCCCACTCTGAAGCGGTGGAGATCCCCGATACGGCAGGGGTGAGGTAGCCACTTTGCCCACTTGTGGGCCACTTCTGATTTTGCTTCCCGCTCTGAAGCGGTGGGGATCCCCGATACGGCAGGGGTGAGGTAGCCACTTTGCCCACTTGTGGGCCACTTCTGATTTTGCTCCCCGCTCCGAAGCGGTGGGGATCCCCGATACCGCAGGGTTGAGGTAGCCACTTTGCCCACTTGAGGGCCACTTCTGATTTTCCCCCCCGCTCTGAAGCGGTGGGGATCCCCGATACGGCAGGGGTGAGGTAGCCAATTTGCCCACTTGTGGGCCACTTCTGCTTTTGCCCCCCGCTCTGCAGCGGTGGGGATCCCCGATACAGCAGGGGTGAGGTAGCCACTTTGCCCACTTCTGGGCCACTTCTGATTTTGCCCCCCGCTCTGAAGCGGTGGGGCTCCCCGATACGGCAGGGGTAAGGTAGCCAGTTTGCCCACTTGTGGGCCACTTCTGACTTTGCCCCCCGTTCTGAAGCGGTGGGGATCCCCGATACGGCAGGGGTAAGGTAGCCACCTTGCCCACTTGTGGGCCACTTCTGATTTTGCCCCCCGCTCTGAAGCGTCAGGGATCCCCGATACGGCAGGGGTAAGGTAGCCACTTTGCCCACCTGTGGGCCACTTCTGATTTTGCCCCCCACTCTGAAGCGGTGGGGATCCCCGATACGGCAGGGGTAAGGTAGCCACTTTGCCCACTTGTGGGCCACTTCTGATTTTGCCCCCCGCTCTGAAGCCGTGGGGATCCCCGATACGGCAGGGGTGAGGTAGCCACTTTGCCCACTTGTGGGCCACTTCTGATTTTGCCCCCCGCTTTGAAGCGGTGGGGATCCCCGACACGGCAGGGGTGAGGTAGCCACTTTGCCCACTTGTGGGCCACTTCTGATTTTGCCCCCCGCTCTGAAGCGGTGGGGATCCCCGATACGGCAGGCGTGAGGTAGCCACTTTGCCCACTTTTGGGCCACTTCTGATTTTGCCCCCCGCTCTGAAGCGGTGGGGATCCCCGATACGGCAGGGGTGAGGTAGCCACTTTGCCCACTTGTGGGCCACTTCTGATTTTGCCCCCCGCTCTGAAGCGATGGAGATCCCCGTGTAACCGCTGCATAGTGGTTGATCTTTGTTGTAACTGCGAAGCCTGTAGCCTTGATGCCCCAGGGGTCGTAACGCCCGACACTGCCCCTGATATCTCCGAACCCACATAACCCTCTTCAGATCCATATCCAGCCTCGGGGAGCGACATATGCGAAGCACTTGTAAGTCCTTTGAACTCCATGGTGGAATATGAAGAGTACGAAAACCCGGTCTACAAAAATGGAGCAGACATAGAATCTCAGTGCGCATTCATCGCACATAATGACACAACGTGAAATCATTCGAAATAATTTAAATAAATCCGATTGGGAAATCACGAAAGACAAATGCGACTCGACGCGCGCTCACAGGCGACATCTGGCGGCGAACGGAAAACATGAAAACAAGCGGAAAACTTACTGCACTAATGTACATCTGAGAATCATTGAAATTCTGATCACATCAGTGTATCATTGAGTGCTGTCACTGCTGCCGTTACACTCCCCCTCTGAATACATACGCCAGTATGTCAGGACGGGTCAAGTGAAGTGAACGAAACGGCGAAAGTGACCAAAAACCGACTAATGTAAGGCAAAATGTGAGAAATTGAGCTGAATTGAGCAAAATTGTGCTGAGATCTGTGCTTCGCGATGGCCATCGACTTGAATGAAACGGATAGGTACCTCAGGGCACACAGAAAAAGCTTCGTTCAAGCTCGACAATTCGAAAATTGAAAGTCTGAGTGAAGAATGTACATGATGATCCATGATCCATGATTCATGATGAAATCAGGATCTGACATTCCACTGCAAGAAAACAGAAAACGAGCGTCGCCATGTCGTCGAGCGTCAAAAAAATAGGGTATCCCTTCATGGAGTCCAAGATATGTGAAACTGGCTGGTGTTGTTTGTAGCCATGAGACCAGATGCCAGGTTATGGTACAAAATGTGCTACAATTGAGACCAAAATCAGCGAATCGCCCACGGATTGAGGGTGGCGAAGTTCACAGCAAGCCAAAATAGGTCCAATTCAATGTCGATAGACACTGTGTGTAGTGTTGAACGGAAATCCAGTTCTCATTCATAGCCAATCCAGGTCAAATCCTCATGATGATGATGAATCCCATGATGGAAATCCAATCATGCAAGAGTAATGATAGCCAAGGAAACCCAGTGAGTGATGACCACACTGTCAGTATGGTCTCCAGGGCTTCATGTTTAATGCAGTATGAGCCAGAAGGGGTAATTGACTCGTTATAGTCCCAGCATGTATAAGCATCCAATGCTTGGTACCAGGAATTTGCCAAAATTGAGCTGATTCTGAGGGGGATTCCAACACAATCCACAGATGAACAGCGAGTCGACACAAGTAAGAACACCATCGTCGTCACTTGGTCTATATAAGCCCTTTGACAGTGGTCGATTGGAAAATAAACCAACTGTCTCAATGTAAGAGCTGATGGAAATCACATTCTGAGCAGATCCGTCAAACACATGAAATGGATCAGACTCAGTCATGTGCCAGAATCTCTGTAATGAGCACGAACTCGAACGAGTCCTTCCCAAGGCGAGTAGAGGGGTCCAGTCGACAGCAAAACACAAGAGTGTCGTCGTGGTTGAGGATAATGGCCTTTCGGATCTTCGGATTGGAATCATCTACAATGAAGCACATGATTCGCATGATGACCATGATGAGAATGATGGATGGAATGACAAGGATGACCCCAGAATGTCCCATCATCTGTTCATCGAACCACATAGACGATGCGTCAGGACTGTATTGTCCCCATGCCAAGGGTATATGTCGACCGTAAACCTTGTGGAAAGTTTCCGCGAGTCAAATTCTGATCAGATCTTGTCTCGAATAGATTCTGCCACAATTGGAGCTTCTTCTTGTGCTTGTAAGTCTTCCTTGGTGACACAATCTTTGATCAGCGAGAGCTCTTTGTCAATCTCAGGGTGTTTCTTCAGGAACTTGATGAAAGTGTCCGTATACCCATGGATAAAACTTGAAGCTGGCTCCCATTTGTCCTCCTCTGGACCGAATCCTTTCCATCTGCACAGAAAGTACCACTTGTTTGGAGCATTCTTCTTGTAATCAAGGATCTTCTCCAACTCGAAACTGCTTGTGACCATCTTCCTGTCGCTCAGGTACTTCGAAGTCCAATAGAGAGGCTTGAACCTTCCTTTGGGGCAGGGTACTTCGGCCTTCAAACGATCTCGATGTACTTCTTGATGCCTGCCTGGCTCAATCTGAATGTTGAATGTAGTCTCACTTAGTTGACCACTGACTTGGAATGGGCCATCCCACAAAGGTAACAATTTGTTGTCGTCCTTCAGGGTCTCGTCTGACTTACGAAGCCAAACTTGCTGGCCTTTCTCGAAGGGTTTTCCTTGCGTTCTTGACTTATTTTTGAAATTCAACCAATCTGCTTGACTCTCCACTTTGGCTTGGATCCACTTGGCTTCTAAATCCTTGATCCTCTCAAACCATTGTGAGGCGTCGTAGCACTGCCTTGGATCATACATCACTGGTCCTGGACCCATCTTCTCACGACCAAAAACCAGCTCATTCGGACTTAATCCAGTGTAATTCTTGGTTCGATGGTATCTTCTCAAGACACAGTAAATTGTCTCCGACCAATTGTAGTCCTTTTCAGTCGCCAGGAATTTTCTCAGAATGTTGATAAGAATCCTTCCAGCGCGTTCAGCAGGGATAGCTCGATGGTCGTAGACTCGGGCACGAAGATGATGAACTCCCAATAGAGCACACATGTTCTCCCACCAAGTCCCAATGAACTCCTTCCCACTGTCCGTCAGAATTTCACTGGGAACATCCCAGTTACTCATCCACTGACTTGCAGTCCACTTGGCAGCCATTTCAGAGGTGAGATGCTTCGTGTTGCAAGGGAGGACCTGGATGTAGCCACTGTGGCGGTCTTGAATTAACAAAACCCCATCGATAGGCTTCCTCGTGTAAAGACATTCCTCTTGGATTTGTCCCAACTCGAAGACATCCGCCGTCACCTTGTCGAACAACCTCTCAGGAATTAGTAATCCCTTCAGTAATCCTTCTACCTTTTGATTCTTGGGGATGGTCGCCTGACATTGCTTGCATCCTTTGGCAACTCGTTCACAGGCACTCTTGAGGTCCCGTGTGTACACTCTGTGTCGTAGCTCCTGCTGTAGAACACGAGAATGTGTGTGGGCTGTCTCATTCCGATGCCAATGTTTGACATATTGGTCAATCAGACAATCAGGGACACAAATCCGTCCTTGCCAAAATGACTTGTCGCCTTGGATTTTGAAATCAGACGTCTCTTCAGAGTCGTAAGGCTTGTCCCCTTTCAACTTGTGGTATACAGACCCAAAGAACCTGTCCTCCTTGTACATCTTCGTCCAGTCCACATAGAGAAAGGAAGTTTCCTTGTCCTTTTGTTGTGGCGGGAGCGTGGATTTTGCTTTGGATCTCGTCGTAGGAAACACATTCAGGAGTGGCAGCGACGACTCAGAGTCAGAGTTAACTCCTGCAGTCTGATCTGCCTTGGTAATCTCCTTGCATCTGACCAAATCCACCTTCATCCGATTTTTAATCGAACGTTGGAGACAATGTTTCTTGATCAGTGCTTGTTCCTCCTTGTCGAACTCAACACTTCAGCTTTATCCTTCGCTGTCCCATGAAAACTCACTTCAGAGTAAGCCTCTGAGGCTGGGTAGGCCCAGCGACTCAGGGCGTCCGCCACTGTGTTGTAGCAACCCGGAATGTAAGTCACATGGAGGTCAAATCTGCTGAGAGTTTCATGCCAACGGCCTCTTCTCCCAGCTGGTCCACCAGGGGTATCCACATGTTCTGTCCTCCAGCTCTCCAGTGACTTGTGGTCAGTCAGTACCTCAACGCGATGGCCCAAGATCCAACCTTCATAACGCCGTAAGGCACAAAGGATTGTGTAGGCTTCTTGTTCCCTTGGACTCCAATTTTGCTGTCTTGTTGTAAGCTTGCGAGACCAGAAAGCCAGAGGATGATGGTGACCTTCGTCATCGACTTGTTCGATCGTAGCACCAATGGCGTAACGACTGGCGTCTGTACGAATATAAAAAGGTCTGCCATCCAACCACGGAGTCTTTAATGTAACCACATTTGCCAGTGCTTCCTTGAGACCAGTAAAGGCCTCTTCACATTCTGGCGTCCACTTGAGCTTGACTTGAGATCCCTTCTTTCCTTCTATTTTGCCAACCTTGAGTAACTCTGTCAATGGACCAGAGAACTTGGCGTAGAGAGGAAGGAACTCGTGGTAGTAATTGCAGCAGCCTAAAAAGGCACGAAGCTGCGTGATGGTTTTAGGCCTTTCCCATAGCTGCAGGGCAGCCATTTTTCCTGGGACTGGTCTTCTTGTCCCATCTTCCAAGACAGAGCCACAAAATTCCACGCTCTGGAGGAACATTTTGCCCTTCTTGGGTCCACACACGAGCTTCTCTTGTCGAAGGACTTCGAGAAATTTTCGGACTTGTTCTTCGTGCAACTTCAGGCACTCATCAAAGTTGTTTCCCAACGGCGTGGCAATCAGAAGGTCGTCAATGTAGATGCTGCAGAATTCTTGTAAATCCAGAGACTTGTGCTTCTGAAATAAAATAGTCTCCATCATCTTCTGGAACAGGTTTGAGGTTTGAGGTTTGATTTTGCGGGTACTAGACGCCTTTCGGCCCCGGGGGGCCACCTGGTCGGGCCAGGTGATATCCTCCCCACCGGGTCCTAGTGGGGGGCCCTCCAAGACGCACCTCCTGCCTGGTGGCGGAGTCCCCCGGGTTCACAGAGCTCGGAGCCCCGTCCTTCCCCGGCGTCCCCGTTTCGCCACTCCCCGGTCGGTGCGTCAATTCGCAGCCCTGGCTGCGGGCGCTTACCCACTGCGTCGCCCCCCTAATGCGTGGTCGCCCGGGGCGCCGGCGCCCCCGGGCCCGTGCTACTGGCTTGTCGCCAGTGGGACCCCCTTGGGCTGGCGCGGAGGCTGCCTAGCCTAGGGGTTGGGGCGTGGCGCTGTGCGTCACTACTGCCTTGGCGGGTGCAGTGTCCCGTCTGTGTGTGCGCGGCGCTCGCGGCCGGTTCGGGGGGGGTTCGGGCCGGTGCCTGGTGTTGTGTCTCCCCTTCTTCCCCCTTCCCGCCCCGCGTGTTCCGCGCTGCGTGTGGCGGGCCGTCCCGTCCGGGTGTCCCTTACCCTCGCTCGCTGGTACGCCATTCCATGCGGTCTGTGCGTTCCGCGCGCTCGGTCCGGTTGCCCTTCTGGTAGTCGCCGCGTGTCATTTTCGTGTGTGTGCGCTCGCGCTCTCGCGGTGTCCGCTCCCCCCCCCCCTGGGTGGTGTGGCGCGCGCATCTCGCGTGGTTCCGGCACTGGGCGCTGGTAGGGCCGTTCCACGTGGTTCGTGCCCCTCCGCGTGTCCTGCCCCGGTCCCGTGCTCCGTCTGGCGTGCTTGGGGGGGGGCGGTCCGGTCCCGGTTCCCCCCTACTTGGCTTGGGGTTGTGGGGGCGGCGGCAGGGCGTCCCCGGGGGGGTGCCTTGGACCGTTGCGTGGGGCGTTTGGGGTCTTGCGCCCCTCCTCCCCCGACTGCCCGTCCACTGGGTGGGCTGTCGGGGTCCGCGTTGTGGGCGCGGGCGTGCGGTTGTGGGGGCCCCGCTCTGTTCCCGTGGGGGGGAGAGAGGTGTCGACTTGGTGTCCAGGCGCCGGTCCGCCGGACTCCCATGACGAGCCCGATGCGCACGGAGCTTCGCTCTGCGGGTTGCAAGGGGGGGTTTGGGTGACCGTGGCTGGAGTGGTGCACCAATGTTCTGGTTCATGGCCCAGCAGAGCACCCCTGTTGCAGGCTTACACTTAGCACAGGGGGAGGGGGTTGCGGGCGCGTTTGTTCTGTGACCTGGGTGCCAGTGTATCTCAGAAGGCAGCCGCCCTGGAGGTAGTGCACCCGGCGCGCGCCGCGAAGGAGCTGGTTCGATCTCCGTGATCGGTGGTCTCCCACCGATCCCTTCGAATACCGGACGAGGCCTCCCGTCGACCTGTTCGAGTACAGGTGACGGTGCGCACTGCTGCAGGGGTGGGTGGCTCCCATGTGTTTTGTTTTTCCAGGGTGGGGGGTAAAACGAACGAGACCTCCACCCGATCCACCGGTATCGGTGGTGGCGCGAGCTGCTGAAGGGGGGGGGGGTTCCCACGTCGCCACCTAGAGAGCTCTACGTGCAGGGATCCCAGGAGCACCAACGCCTGGGATCGAACCCCCGCACTGGACGATTGAAGACCGACGCTCTCACTACTGGGCCGCAGGAGTCTCTTACGCGACTTAGGGGTGCCGTCGGCTATGAATCCAGTCCCGAGGGTGGGGCTGTGCGTTGTGAAGCGTGTTGCGCGTGCCGGGAGGCCCCAGTCTACGTGTACGGGGCCGGGACAGGGGGGGAGGGGGCTGGGTGGGGTGCGGCACCATCGGATCGCCGACTGACGTGCACAGGGGTAAGAGGCGGACAGTAGCACCGCCGGACCGCCGACTGACGTGCACGGGGGCAGGAGGCGGACAGAGGCACCGCCGGATCGCCGACTGACGTGCAGGGTGGAAGAGGCGGGACCGCCGCACCGTTGGATCGCCGGCCGCCGCGCCCTAGAGCTGGGGATGTCCCGCCGGATTGCCGATCCGCCCGTTGGGAGAGAGAACAGGGGAAGACAGGCCACCACGGCCTGTGCCTGCGTTTGTACACCCCCTCCCCGTGGGATGCCCCAAGGTTGACACGCCATCTCTGAGGCGACAGGGCACTGCCTAGCGGTGTAAGCTCCAGCTGACAGGGGCGGGCTGGGGGGGGGGGGGGGGCGTGCGCCGTTTCCTCCGGCTGTGCGGCCGGGGCGGGGCCTGTAGGGCGGGGGGTCGCTCTGCCTCTTTCCGTCCCTCTGCCTTCCCTGGGCAGGCAACAAAGCGGGCGTCACTGGCGTCGTGCTGTCCATGGGGGGCGTGGCCCCCCATACCACTCCGGTTTGCGCCCACCCGGCTCCTCTGGGTACGATCTGTGCGGCGTCCCGGTGCGCAGGCGTGGGCCCGCTTGTTCTTCGCGGCCCCCATGTGAGCCGGCGGCTGGAGCGGGGGGGCGGGTCACACTCCGGCTCCCCTCTCGGGTGGGGGGCACCCATCCCCCCTGCCTCGGGGGGTGGGGGCCGGGGCCCCCGCGGCTGGCGGGCTGGTGGGGGGGCGGGGGGGGGGGTGTCGCGCCGCGGCCTCCCTGCTCTCGTTCCGGGCGGCGGCCTGCGGTACTCAATCCTGGCCCTCTCCGTGTCGCTGGCGCGCTCCCTTCCGGCGCGCGCGTGCGGTCGGGGCTGAAGTGCCGCCCCGGGGTGGGGGGGGGTGAGGGGCGGCCCGTGGACCGCTCCCCTGGGGGCCCCAGCTGACCTGCGAACCCCCCCTCTGTCACCTCGGAGTGGGCTGTGGTTACGGGGGGGTCATGTGGGGCGCGGCCCCCTTCGTGTTCCGTTGTGCGCGTTGCTCCGGCACGCCGGTGTGGGTTCGCGGGGGTAGGTCCGGCCGCCGTTGCCCTTACCGCGTCGCCGTTCCTCCTGAGGGTGGGGGCGCCCCCCCGGCCCTGGGGGGGCGGAGGGCCGCGCCTGTGGCTCCCCTGCTGTGGTGGGCGCGGGGGGGGGTGGGGGGGCCGCCCCCCCGCCCGCTCTCGGGCCTGCGTGGGAGGGGGGGGGGGGGGGAGTGGGGGGGGGCTTTGATCCCCTGGCGATGCCTCCTGTCGGCCAAGGGGGGGGGGCGGCTTGGCAGTCCTGGCCCCGGGGGCCAGCCATCGGCCAGGGGGTCGCGCCCTTCCCCCGCCCCCCTCTACCGAGAACCGGATTCTCGCGTAGGCCCTCTCCGGGTCCCCTCATCCCCCGGCCGTTGTCGCGCGGCGCTGGCCGGCCTGGGGTGGCCGTGAGGGTTAGCGGTCAGTGGTTAACGGGCTGCGGGGCAGCAGGTTTCCCCCCGCGATTGTTGTCTCCGCACTCCCTCCCTCGGGAGGTGGCGCGCCGCTTTCCCTGGGCAGGCAACAAAGCGGGCGTCACCGGCGTCGTGCTGTCCATGGGGGGCGTGGCCTCCCATACCACTCCGGTTCGCGCCCACCCGGCTCCTCTGGGCACGATCTGCGCGGCGTCCCGGTGCGCAGGCGTGGGCCCACTTGTTCTTCGCGGCCCCCATTTGAGCCGGCGGCTGGGGCGGGGGGGGCGGGTCACACTCCGGCTCCCCTCTCGGGCGGGGGAGGGTCCATCCCCCCTGCCTCGGGGGGTGGGGGCCGGGGCCCCCGCGGCTGGCGGGCTGGTGGGGGGGCGGGGGGGGGGGGGTGTCGCGCCGCGGCCTCCCTGCTATCGTTCCGGGCGGTGGCCTGCGGTACTCCTTTCTGGCTCTCTCCGTGCCGCCGGCGCGCTCCCTTCCGGCGCGCGCGTGCGGACGGGGCTGAAGTGCCGCCCCGGGGTGGGGGGGGGTGAGGGGCGGCCCGTGGACCGCTCCCCTGGGGGCCCCATCTGACCTGAAACCCCCCCTCTGTCACCTCGGAGTGGGCTGTGGTTACGGGAGGGTCATGTGGGGTGCAGTCTCCTTCCTGTTCCGTTGTGCGCGTTGCTCCGGCACGCCGGCGTGGGTTCGCGGGAGCAGGTCCAGCCGCCGTTGCCCTTACCGCGTCGCCGTTCCTCCTGAGGGGGGGGCGCCCCCCCGGCCCTGGGGGGGCGGAGGGCCGCGCCTGTGGCTCCCCTGCTGTGCTGGGCGCGGGGGGGGGGTGGGGGGGGCCGCCCCCCCGCCCGCCCTCGGGTCTGTGTGGGGGGGGGGGGGGGTTGGGGGGGGCATGGCAGTCCTGGCCCCGGGGGCCAGCCATCGGCCAGGGGGTCGCGCCCTTCTCCCGCCCCCCTCTATCGAGAGCTGGATTCTCGCGCAGGCCCTCGCCGGGGCCCCTCATCTCCCGGCCGTTGTCGCGCGGCGCTGGCCGGCCGGGGGTGGCCGTGAGGGTTAGCGGTCAGTGGTTAGCGGGTTGCGGGGCAGCAGGTTCCCCCCCGCGCTCGTTGTCTCCGCACTCCCTCCCGCGGGAGGTGGCGCGCCCTCGTACGTTGTGCCATACCGTGGGGGGGGCGTGGGTCGGGGGGCCCAGCCCCCCCCCCCCCAAATCTCCCGTACCCGCCGTCTGGGCCTTCACCTGCGCCGCCGGTTGTGTGGGGGCTGGGGCTGCGGCGGCGGCGGGTTGTGCCGGCGGTAGCGCCAGTGGGCCAGGGCGCTACACAAGGCCCGGGGGAGCCAGTTGTTGGCGTCCGCATCCGTGATGCGGAGCACCGCTCCCCCTTCCAGGAAGGCCGGCCACGTCGGCTCCCTGTCGGGCCACGCCACCCGGATCACTGACCTGAGGACCCTCTCGTGGTCCTCTGGGGCCGCCCACCCCCCCGGGGGTACCTCTCGGTTTCCTCCGTCCCTCCGGAGGAGCACGGCATCGAAGGGCCGGTTCCTCGACCTCCTGGAGGTCCCCTGTTTGGCCAAAAACAACCACCCGTACACTTCCCCCACCAGGGGGAGGGTCTCCTCCCCCAGCGGGTCCGGGACCGCGCCCCAGTCCCGGTCCCATGGCCGGCCCTCCTCCGCCCCCCGTGCCGGCCCCCCTCGCTGCCCCTGCGCCTGCGGCGCCGATGCCGCGCCCCGTCCCCCCTCCGCCGAGGCCATCCGCGCCGGCTCCGCCCTCGGTGCGGGGGGGGCTTGCTGGTGCTGGTGTCGTGGGGGTTGGGGGGGGACGAGCTCGCCGGCGTCAGGGTCGATGTTGTAGAGGTGGTGGTGGTGGTGGTGGTGGTGGTGGTGGGTGTGGTGTGCCGGCATCTGTTGGATGCCGGGGGGGATGCACCTCACCGGCTGCACGTCCGGCTGCGGGGGCGCTCCGCCCTCTGCCCCCCTCCCTTCGCCCCGCCCTCCTCCCTGGGCTCCCATGCCCCGTCCCGCCTGTCCCTTGGGGCCCGCGGCGCCCTTGCCCTTGCCCTTGGGTCCCTTTCCAGCCCCCTGCCCGTGTCGCGGGTCCCGCCTCCCGTCCCCCACGCCCTCGCCCGCTCGCTCTCCCACCCCCCCTCGTCCTGCCCCCTGCACCTGGGTTCCCTTCCCGCGCCCCTGAGTGCCCTTCCCGTGCCCTGGCCCCTCCCCGGCCCCCTGCCCGTGTCGCGGGTCCCGCCTCCCATCCACCACGCCCTGGCCCGCTCGCTCTCCCACCTCCCCTCGCCCTGCCCCCTGCACCTGGGCTCCCTGCCCGCGCCCCTGCGCGCCCTTCCCGTGCCCTGGCCCCTCCCCTGCCCCCTGCCTGTCGCGCCGTCCGCTGCTCCCCTCCCCCCCGCCGCTGCGCCCTTCCTGGACCACTCGCCGGGCGTCCCGCTGCCTTTGCAGCTGCGGCAGCGTGACGCCCGGCGGCGAGCGCTCGCGCGTCGGGGGGCGGACGTGCCGCTCCCGCCCCGGGGGGAAGGGCTTGGGGGGGAACGGCTTGGGGGGGCTGGTGTGGGTGTGGGTGGGGTTGGCATGGGTGCGGTACTTCGCGCTCTCCCTGCCCACTGCTGCTGCTGCGGCGGCCGCCGGCGAGGCGTCCGCGGCCCGTGCGGGGTTCCTCCCCCGCTTGCGCGGCGTGCTGGGGGTCGCGGCCGCAGCCCCTCGCACGCCCTCCTCGCTCTCCTTCGCTGCCGTGGCGGCCGCCGACGAGGCGCCCGTGGCTCGTGCGGGGCCCGCCGAGGCCGCGGTCGCAACCCCTCGCGCGCCCTCCTCGTTCTCCTTTGCTGCCGCGGCGGCCGCCGGCGAGGCGCCCGTGGCCCGTGCGGGGTCCGTCCCCCGCGTTCGCGGCGTGCTGGAGGTCGCGGCCGCAGCCCCTCGCGCGCCCTCCCCGCTCTCCTGCGCTGTCGTGGCGGCCGCCGACAGGGCGCCCATGGCCGCGGTCGCAACCCCTCGCACGCCCTCCTCGTTCTCCTCTGCTGCCGCGGCGGCCGCCGGCGAGGCGCCCGCGGCCCGTGCGGGGTCCGTCGCAACCCCTCGCGCGCCCTTCTTGCTCTCCTCTGTGGCTGCGGCAGCCCTTGGCGAGGCGTCCGGCTCCTGCGCCGGGGCTGCCCCCCTTACCGGCGGCGTGCCGGGGGCCGCGGCCGGGGCTGCGGCGTGGCTCGCCGCGGTCTCCGCTTCCTGCGCGTCCGGGCGGGGCGGGGCGGCGGGGGCGGCCGTCTCGGCTGGCCCAGGTTCCCGGGCCGGCGGCGGCGGCCCAACCAGCACCGCCGCCTCCGCCAGCCTCCGCTCCTCGCGCTCCGCGAGGGTCTCCCCCGTCCACTCCGGGGAGGAGACGGGGGAGCGGGAGCGGTACCGGCGGTGGTGGCGGTCGTCCCGCTGGGGGGACCCATCGGAGTCTGCCATCACTGTTACTCTGGTAGGCATGCGTGGTGGCAGGCGCGCCCTTCCCACTACCTCCTGGTGCATCAGTGCCGTGCCGTGGGCAGTGCCATGTGGTGTTCTGCGGGGGGGAGGGGGGGAGGGGGTGGGGGGCCGGCTGTGGCGTCAGCCCCGCCCGGCCGGGGGCCCGCGGCCATCCACCGGCATTGGGAGGGGAGGCGGGGGAGCCACGCGGCCCACGCGTCGCGCCACAGCTCCCAGTCTGGGGCGGGGCCCAGGGCCCTGGGCCCCCGGGGGTCGTCGAGCGGTGTCGGGGGCAGCCGCACCAGGTGGACCCCCGTAACGGCGGTGACCTCCTGTGTGCGCAAGAAGGTGTGTACTCCGTCCCGCGCCGCGGGCGCCGGGAGGAGGGGGCGGGGTACGGGTGTTGCCCCATAGAGGTGGGTGGGGGTGATCCCCAGGATCCGCCCCGGGTCCCCGCGGGTCGCGACGACGAGGAGGAGGAGGGGGGTGCCAGGGCACTCCTGCCAGAGGACCTGCCCCCTGTGGTGGGCACCCCTGGTCCTGGAGAGGGGGGGGGATAGGTCTGGGTTAGCCCAGCCGCGGGGCGCGTGCGTCGCCGGTGGGAGGGCGGGGCACCAAGTGGGCTCCCTCGGGAACGTCTCGTAGACGACGGCGTACGGGGGGGTGGGCCCGGTGCCGTCGTACACCGGGTTGGTCGGCCGGGGGCGGGCGGACGCCTCGTCCGCGCCTTCCACAAACACCGTGACCTCGCCCACCTCCAGGTCCTCGTCCGGCGGCTGTAGAAGGTGGAGCGCCGCATCCAGCTCGGACACTCCTCCCGGGTACGTGGCCCGCGCCTGGTTCAGGTACGGGGCCGCGTCCCCGGGGTAGCGCGTCCTGAGGGCGTGCAGCAGGGCTGGGGCGCTACTGCGGAGGGACATGGCAGACCCCGCTCCCGTCAGCCGGAGGGTGTCCCCCATGGACAGGGGCCGGCCCGACCGATTGGACTCGCGCCACTCCATCCAGTGCCCGTAGAGGGCCGCCTCCGGGCTGATGAGCCCCGGCCGGATGGCGTTCACGATCCGGTGCATTGCCGGGAGCAGTGTAGGGGCCCCCGCTCCGTTCAGAGCGCGGACGGCCGGGAGGGCGGTCTCGTTGAGGAAAGCCCTCGCACTGCCCTCCAGGTCACACCGTGCAGCAGCGTGCGCTTCGTGTGCCTCCGCCACCGCGTCCGCCACCAGGCCCCGGACGGCCGCCTCCTGCGCTCTGCGGCGGGCCCTGGTGTGCCCCGGCCCATCCCCCCGTCGGCGTGGCATGGTGCTGCGGGCTCTGCAAAGGGCGGCGGCGGGTGGGGGTTAGGCAGCGAACACGTGCGACAGGTGCGCAACGGATGTGGGGTCCCGCAGGTGCACGTGGATCCACAGAAGGGCAGCGCCCGCGGGGCCCGCTTTTTCGTGCGAGGGGATGTGTGCCCCCTCGATGCGCCGGCGCAAGGCCTCCTCCTCTGTGCGCCTGCGCCGGCCTGCGGGAGGTTCGGGCCAGGGGCACGCGGCTACCTGGGTGCACCGCGCGCACCTGTTGGCGCCTGTCGACGCTGTGGAGGACACCGTGTCACATTCTCCGCAGAGTCGGCAGGTGTGTGGGAGGTGGGAGGGCGGCGACCAAGGGTCGAGATGGCGGAGCCAGAGGTCGTCCCACCTCTGTCGGAGGGGGTCCCGGATCTCCAGCAGGCGGGCGTGGACGCGGCGCCGGTAGTCCTTGCCAAGCGTCTTCCGCTGGACCTCCTGCCACGTGTCGCCGGGGAGGATCCCGTGGTCGTGGAAGGCGGCGATGAGGTCGTCCCACGTCGGGCGGGGGTGCCCCTGGGGGGGGCTCGCCATGTACACGTGGCGCCCGGTGAGGTGGGGCGTCAGCGTGTCCCATTGGCACCCGTTCGCGGTGTCTCTGTGGAGGAGGGCCAGCAGGGTGCCGTCCGCGACTGCCTCCCACCCCACTCGCAGCCCTTCGCAGCCGTCCAGCTCCTGGCGCAGCGCGGCTGCAATGCCGGTGGGGAGCATGAGGAGCAAAAGCCCCTGGGTGTCGCCCAGCCGGGACAGGGCGTCGTCGTATACCGGCCCCCCAGCTTTGAAGTGCGCCACGGTGAGTTGGGTGGCCCCGTCCTCTGGGGGGTGCCACCGGACGGTGGCCGCAGCGTGTCCCCACGTGCGTATCTCCGTAGCCCGGAGCACGTTGGCGGCGTGAAGGACGATGCAGGGGGGGGACGGGTGTCCTGACGAGTGAGGACACGTCCCCAGTCCATCCCGTTTGCGGCCCCGGGGCCGCCTGCAGCCATTCCCCCGTCGCCGCATCCCACGGGTGGTCAGGCCCCGCCCCGCGGATCATGGTGGGTCTCGGCCGGGTGTCCGGCCCCCACCACCGGAGCGGGATGGCGGCGTATCGTTGCGCAGGGGTCTCCGGGGCGCGCGTGGCGGCGCACCACCGGCTCCACTGCCGCGCCCACTCCTCCCCCACGATGCGCGCCTCCCATGCGGTCATGGAGCCGCGCCCGACGATCCACGGTGGGAAGAGGGCGTCTTGTAGGTGCCTCGAGAACCCCCCCGGCAGGTCCTGGTACGGGGGGGGGCTCTCTTGGGGCGGGCACTCCAGAGTGCCATTCACAACACGGAGGGAGGCTACGAAGTCCCTGTCAGGGCGCGGGGGAGGGGGATGGTGGTCGCCCTCCGCCGCAGTGAGCCACCGGTGCGCCCGGGCCGCCGCGCTCTGGGGCTCGCGGAGGAGTTGCTCCAGCCGGTGGTTGCGAAGCTCCCACGCGAAGTCCCCCAGCCGGAGCATGTGGTGGAGGAAATCGTCCACCGAGGTCCCTCCCGGCGGGTCGTATCGGGTTATGGCGCGGAGCTGCGCCTCCGCGTCCTCGGGCACCAGTCCGGAGCAGAACACCTCCGTCCACGTGGCGCCTGCGGAGCGCCACGAGGCCACCCACAGGGCCTTGTCCCCAGGTCGGAGGTGGCGGGCCGCCTCATGTACCGCCTGGCGGTAGTGGGGCCAGAGGAGCCGTGAGTGGGTGCAACCCACGTGCATGTGCACCGGGGTCTCCTCCGGGCCGCCGCAGAAAAGGCACGGTTGTGGGACGATGGCGACGCCGGAGAGCCGCTCCTTCCGTACGCGGAGCCTGCGCTGCACCGGCGTGTGGCCGTCTCGGGCCCGCAGCGCCCGGCGGTCGGTGGCCGCCGCGGTGAGGTCCCGGGCGTGGACGTAGGCCGTGGCGTGGGCCGCGCCCAAAGGTGTGTGTCCCCGGTGCGTCAGCGCATGGTCCGTCTGCGCCCGTTGCGCGACCTCGCCGAGCACCCGCATCGTGGGGGGCCGTAGATCGAGATGGCCGTCACGGCCGGCGACAATGAGTTGGGCGTGGCCAGGGTCCGGGGGCGTGTTCTGCAAGACGGTGTCCTGGGACGCCGCCCAGTCCGCCTTGTGCAGTAGGGCGTCACTGTGGTGCGAGGTGGCTCGGACGTACCAGAACGGGTGCCCGGCGTGTTGCCCCCGCGCGCACAGGCCGTCCCGGAGCCACCTCAGGGGCATCTCGTTGACCACCTTCGCTGCGCCTGCGGGGACCCCCGTGGTTCGCTCGCGATCGGCGTGCCGCAGGAGGTGGAGGATGACTTCGGCGTCCACCGCGTGGACCCATGGTCTGTGTGTGCCGTAATGTAGGGGGAGGGAGGCGGCCACCCCCTCCCCGTCGGGCACCGTGCCCGAGATGGCCACCGCCCACGTGCGGGTGAGGTCGGCGGCGAGAGCGACGCTGGTGGCGTGTTTGCAGGGCCCGCCCCCGGACGCGTCAGAGGAGGTGTGTCCCCAGGCCTCCGGGATCCAGTAGTATCCGGTGGGGCTGAGCCACCCCGCGTTGAAGTCGGCGGATTGCCACCGGACATCGGGGTGGCTGGGGGTCAGTTGGTCCACGCTCAGCGCCCTGGTGTCGCCTGGGCTGATCGCCGGGTGGTCGTGCAGCCGGATCTCCGCTCCGGCGACCGTGCTTGCCCAGGACCGTAGCGCCGTCACATGTTCCTTGAGCCACGCCGGGCCCCCGCGCTGGTGCACCACCAGGTGTCCCGTGTCCTCCGGATGGTCCTCCAGCGCGTGCACCGCCATGTGTGGGTCGTGCGGCACCCCCGCAGCCACCAGCAGGGCGGTGCCACGGGGGAGCCCACGGGGTTCGGGCTGGCCTGCCCCCACTTGCACTATTACCCACTCGGCCCGGAGCTGCGCTTGTCCCGTCGCTTGGGTGCATTGGTCGTCCGTGGTCACCAACCACAACGGCGTCGGCGCGTGGGGCCGGGGGCGTAAGGGCTCTGGCCACGCCACGTCCGCGTTAGGCTCTTGGTGCTCGCTTTCCTCGAGTACGTCGCGGAGGATGTACATGAGGGCTGCTGGCGGGTGGTACGCCGCCCCCCGCGTGGGGGGGGATAGGCCGTCCCGGCGGCGGTAGCCCTCGACGTGGAGGTGCAGGCCGTCCGGGGTCACCCGTGGGCCGGTGTGGGCGTCCTGCTTAGCCCTCGTGGGGTGGACGAGTCTCAGGCGGGGGTCCCGTGCGCCGGTGGTGTGGAAGAGGTGGGCCAGGGCGTCGCGCCAACCGGGGTGGTTGGTGGGCTCCTGCTCACGGCGGCAATAATGGAGGTGTCCATCGGCGCATTGGTTGAGGCACTCCCGCACCGCCGTCGGCCACGGATCGTCGTTGTCGGGGAAGGGGTGGCGTGGCCCGTGGTGCCCATGCCACGGTGTCGTGTGTGGCACCATCAGGCGGCACGTGTCGCGGTGTCGCAGCTCGGCGGTGCGCAGCGTGACGATTTTGCCCGGCGGGGACTGTAGTTGGACATGGGCCGCCCTGGGGCACGTAATGGGGTTGTACATTGCCACTCCCAGGGCGGCCAGGGCCCGGGGTATGCGGTGGACCCAGTCGCCTCCCGCCAGAGTTGCGAACTCCGGGACGGGGTAGTGCACCTCGGGACATATTCCGTGCGCGCCGGCTATCTCCCAGAACATCTTGGTGACCTCGGCGCGCACGGAGGTTGCGCGGTGGTGGACGAGTGTACCCACGAGGGCCACCGCTGTTTGCTGGCACCGCGTGGGCACCCGTGTGAGCCCCAGGGTCCGGTCATCCTGCAGGCTGTCCCGCGAGGAGTCGAAGGCGTACCGCGCCCTGTCCTTCGCGACCTGGACCGTGATGTGGTCCAGGTGGCGTGCAGTGTCGGAGTCGTCGGCGATGAAAGGGGCGACGAACTGCGTCACCCCCCCGAGGATCGCCAGGATGACGTCCTGCACCACTTTCGGTGGCGCGAGGGTGTTAAGGCACCAGTGGTGCACTGCCGCCAGGCGTAGCCGGTGCTTGCGCTGCAGGAAGAACTCCCCGTCCGGCTGCAGCTGGAGTCCCAGGTAGGGGACGGAGTCCGCCGCTGGTACCCAGTACCACGGGTTTTCCAGGTGGGGGCAGAGGCGCAGCTGCAGGCCCGGGACCACCTCTGTGGTGGCCATGGCGCACTTGCGGGGGTTGAGCTCCATGCCCATCATCCCCAGGTACGCGGCCACCGCCTCCACGCCCTCGACGAAGTGCTGCAGCGTGTGGGCCACCACCAGCAGGTCGTCGATATAGGCCTGGATGAGGCCGTGCTCGGCCCCCCCCGGCGGGCGCAGGCGGTGCCCCTGTGCCCTGAGCAGGGGCTCCAGGAGGAGCGCGTACAGCAGGGGGCTCTCGGGGTTGCCCTGCCGGACGCCGCGTAGCATGTAGACGGGCTGCGTTAGCCCGTGTGCTGTGACGATGCGCAGCCTGGCGCACGTGTGGAGGAAGAGCAGGAGGTCAATGACGTCCGGCGGCACGGAGAGGTGGCGCAGGATGAGGTGGAGGGCGCCGTGTGGGGCGGTGTCGAAGGCCTTGCGGGCGTCAAAGGAGAAGACGTAGTTGGGCCTTCCCCGCTGGAGCTACCTCTGCGCCATGAACAGCTGGGGGCCTGTGTTGGAGCCAGGGAGGGCCCCCTGCTGCCAGTCGCTGACCACCCCGTGCCGTGTGAGCACCTCCGTGATGCGCTGGGTGAGGGGGCCCGTGAGCAGCTTCATGTCCAGCTGGCCCAGGGCTATGGGCCTGTAGTCGTCCAGTCTGGCAGAGCCCGGTACCTTGGGGCTGAGCCAGATGTGCGCGTCCCTCCAGTGCATCGGCGGCGGGGCGCCGCGGAGGATGGCCCGGTAGGAATGGACCAGGAGCCACTGGACGGGTGCCGGAAGGGCCTTGATGAAACGGGCCTCCACGTGGTTAGGACCTGGGGCCTTGCCATCGGCCTTGTCCAGGGCGGACTTCAGGTCCTGCATGGAGTACTGCTGGACCTGTGTCCAGGCCCCCTCAGGGACCCGGGGGACGTGGCGGCCGAGGACCGCCTGGAAACCCGGGAGGTCCACCGGGCGTTTGTCATACAGTTCTCGCCAGAAGGCGCGAACTGCGAACATCACGTCGTGGGCCTCCGTGAGGAGCGTTTGGGTGTTGGGAACCCGCACGTTCCAGAGGCCTGACGGGCCTCGGGCCTCTACCTCTATGGCTCCCCGCACGGCTTTCCACCGCTGGGCGATGTCGGGGGCGTGGCGGCGCCAGAAGTTCTTGATAGCGCGCTTGCAGTCTGCCGCCAGGAGGGCGCAGAGCTGGCGAATGTCCTCCTCGAGGGCGGCTGCTTGCCTCTCCAGCTCCTCCTGTAGCTGGCCCTGCGTGGTCGGGCGGAACCCGGGCGACACACCCTGCAGCTCCTCCGTGAGCCGGAGCGCCGCCTCGGACCGGATGCCATGCCTGGCCGCGTACGCCTGGTACGCTGCCGGGGCGCGCGCTGCCAGGGTGTCATAGCGGAGGACCGCTGCCTGGAGCTGCTTTCCGCTCTCCGGGAGGTCCCCCTCCGCCGGGTCCGTTCCCGCCGGAGACGGCTGCCGGCGTCCCACCACGCGCGCCAGGGCGTCATGCGTCGCGTGGAGGTGTTCGAACACCTTGTCCACCGCGGCCGCGGGCATGGACCCGTAGTTGTGCTGCTCTGCGGGACCCAGCCAGGGCGCCAGGGAGGGTTCATCCTGCGCGGCGGTGACCGCCGCCCACAGGCAGTGTTGGACGGGCGCGGCCTCGGCGTCGTACGGGAGGAGGCGGCCCTCCGTGTGGCTGTAGGGGGTGGGCATCGCCGCGCACCCCGCTGCGCTGAGGAGACCCGGCAGGGCCAGGCGGACCGGGACGTGGTCCGAGCCGACCACCTGGGGGTGTGCCATGCCGCGAGCCCAGACGCTTTCCCGCAGGGACCACGGCAGGAGGGGCTCGTTGACCAGGAAGGTGTCCACCCTGTGCTGGGACGGGTGGAGCGTGGGGGTCATGTCCTCCTCGCCGCCTGCCGCGGCCCTTCGGAAGCCGCAGGCCTCCCAGCCCGCTCGGAAATGCTCCGTGGCCGGGTTGGCGGGGACATCCATGTAGATGTTGGTGTCGCCGGCGATGACCACCGGGTGCCTCCCGCCGAGGCTGCGTGCCGTGGCATACATTTGTATGTCGGCCCAGAACGCCGCCCGTCCCGCCCACGGGGAGCAGCCTGCTTGCGGCATGTGGACGTTGATGAGGGTGAGGCCTCCCCCGTCTGTGCGGATCTCCAGGGCCGCGGCCTTCCCGGGGACAATTTCCGTGAAGCTGAGCACCTCGTGCTCCGCCACGTACTTGCTGCTGACCGCGGTGAGGAGGCCCCCCCCTCTCGAGGTGGAGGTGGCTCCCGTCTCCGCCAGCCGGCTGCTGAAGAAGGCGGTGTACCCCTTGTCC
Organism: Eutreptiella sp. 'Long Island Sound 2002'; assembly: GCA_964036045.1. Classification (NCBI taxonomy): domain Eukaryota; phylum Euglenozoa; class Euglenophyceae; order Eutreptiales; family Eutreptiaceae; genus Eutreptiella; species Eutreptiella sp. 'Long Island Sound 2002'. The sequence continues at coordinate 13,539,374 of OZ038404.1, read as the reverse complement.
CGGAGCGCCGCGGCCACGTGCATCTCCTGCGCCCTGGTGGCGATCCCCGTTTCCTGGAGCATGATGGCAAAGCCCCCCTCCTGGGGCAGCATGCCGGTGATGAGGTGCTCCTTGTCGGTGCAGGCCGCCGTCCCCCGGCGCCGCCGGAGTGTGTCCCGGAGGGACCGGTCTGGCGGCACGAGGCCGTTGCGCAGGTTCCACGAGAGGAGCCACAGGGCGTCGCCCGTCGTGTCCTCCTGGAGTCAGCTATCCCGCATCGGCATCGCCGCCGGGTTCGCCGGCGCCGCCAGGGCATCTGGGTACGCCGCATCCGCTGAGCCCGTTCCCAGCGGGGCCCACAGGGGGGCCCGGGGGACCGGGGGAGCCAGGGGGGCCAGGGGGGCCAGCCCCGCGGGGATGGACATGGACCCTGGTCGGGCCGCACCGCCGGCCCCCGGGGCCGCTCCGGGTGCCTCCTCACCTTCATCTGCGTGGTCGGCTGCCTGGGGCGGGGGGCGCCGGGTGTACGGGGCGTGCCACGGGGATCTCCGTGCTCTCCCCTGCAGGATGTTGGCGGCCGCCTCCTTGTCGTCCGCTGGGGCCGCAGCGTGCACCGCGTGCCACGCCAGGTGTTCCAGCATTGCCCTGCTGGTGTAGTACTTGTCCGCACACAGGGGGCATTTCGTCGGCTCCGTGGCCCCTCGCGCCGGGGGGAGCGGCACCAACTTCCGAATGGCGCCCTCCGCCGCTGGTTCGAAGGGCAGGTTGGCCAGCGGCACCGTGTGTGGTGCCAGCGTGCGGCCCGGGGCCGCCGCATCGAGGGCCCGCGTCGCGGGCGCGGGCCCGAGGCCTCAGATGGCATCGCGCTGCGCGTCTGCTTGCAGCCACGTTTGCCAGTGCGTGGAGCCGATTTGGCGGTCGGGTTTGCCCCTCCATCGCAGGTCGTGGAAGGCCTGTACCCAGTGGTACACCGCGGTCGGGACCGCCAGCTGGAGCTCCAGGTCGGCGGGGTGCGCCGCTGCCGGCCACACTCCCGGCCTCGCCGCCCGGGCGTTGTCCTTCAGCCTGACCTGGAGCAGGAGGGCGTGGTGTTCGCCCTCCCGCAGCGCCTTGATGATCATGCGGGTGCAGTCTGCCACGCGGATCACGGCTTCGGGCCCCGGCAGGCGTTCGGGGTCGCAGACGACGATGTGCGCGTCCGCCGGGCTGAACATGCAGACCACCCACTGTGGGTTCTGCTGTCCCCGTTGGGCCACCGCCAGGGTAGCCGCTGGGCGGGCGTGCGTGATTGGCCCCGCGTGGAGGTCCGGGACGTCCGTGGCCCTGATGGCGTCTCCCTGCCACGCGGCCCGTAGATGCTCCTCCTGGTCGGGGCTCCACACCAGTGTGGGGGGGTTGACCCACCCCGGTTCCTGCCTCTTGTTGGGGGCACTGACAGTGTGTAGCAGGACCGCCAGCGGCCAGGGGTCCGCCGACATATAGTAGGCCTGGGTGGGCCCCTGTCGCCAGTCGACGTGGGGCGGGGGCGGGAAAGCCCCTTGCCTGGCGGTGTTGTGCCAGACCGTCCATCGCCCTCCGGCCAGGACGTGCGACCGGTACCCTCCGGCGTGGCCGTGTATGATGGCTTGGTAGCCTGCCGTCTGCAGTACCAGTGCCTCCCCCTGCTTAGGCCCGGGCGGGGGTGTGCCATCGCCCGCACCCCAGACGCGGGTGCGCCCACGGAGTGTGGCATGCCACGGGTCTGGTGCATCGCGCTGAGGCCCTTGTATGCATCCCGCAATTTGCGCCGGGCCGTGGTGGTGGACGAAGCTCTCCCCGCCGTCTGCTAGCAACGCCGCCGCGACGACGTACAGTTGCTCCGCCGTGAGGGGTGCCGTCGGCTCGTGCGTCGCGGCCGGCCGTCGGGGCCGCGTGTCGCGGCAGGAGACGTGGGGCAGCAGTTGCGCCGGCCACGCCGCCACGGGACCCATGGTGACGGCCGCGACCGCGGACGCCAGCGCCGTGCGGTCCGTGGGTGTGTACTGCCGGAGCCCCGTGGTATCTCGGGCGAGGTGCCTGCAGGCTGCCATCCAGGCCACCGCTCCGCAGTTCGTGACGTCCGGTTCGGCATCACTCGCGTCGTCGCTTCCCCTTTGCTGTACCGTGGTGGCGGTGTCGAGCGGGGGGCCCCGCTGTAGCGCCTCCGGGCCCTGCCCCGGCGGGAGGGTGGCGGGACTGGCTGCGGGTAGTTTTGCGCGCCTCGGCGCTCCGGGTGCGTGTGGTACGGGTTTTGCCGGCGGTGTTCCGGGGCTGCCCGTGGTTGGAAGAGGAGTTGGTGCAGGTACCAGTGGCCCTCCGCGGTAGACGGGTTGCGGAGCGTTAGCCACTGTTCCACCACGCCTCCTGGGTGCGCGGCCTCGACGCGGCGCTGCAACCCCAGGCGGCCTAGGCGGTTGGACGTGCCCGCAGGTGGGATGTGGGCTTGCGGGTAGAGCACCCGCAGCGGCTCCAGCGCCAGGTCCAGCACTTCGTCGTTGAGCTGCTTCGTGAGGGCCGACGCCCTGTGTAGGGCGTGGAGGACCCCGGGTGTGGGGGCCGTGAGCTGTTCGAGCACCGGTCCCGGCGGGTACCGCGCACCCGGGTTCGTTAGCCACTCCCTGGTGTGGCTCAGTACGGCCTTCCACGTGTCCCTTGTAAAGGCGTGCTGGGGGGCCAAAGAGGGGACCATCCGTAGGAGGCAGTGGCACGCCGGCGGCGATCGCATGGGCTGTGGGGCGGCCGCCGTGATCCACCTGCACGCCGTGGCGGGCACGATCGCACCCCATTCCACGGTCCCCATGCCCTCGGCGTGGATCAGCGCCTGGCCTTGGACCATGGGGAAATAGGGGCTCGAGCGCCCCTTCCCTTCCTTCCACCGTACCCAGGCGGCCCCCGCCTGCAGGCTGCGGAGCAGGGCCACGCCGGGGAGGAGCGGCTGCGGGAAAGCCCCCTTGACGGCCTGGGTGGCGTGGGCCAAGGTGCCCATGGGCAAGTACCACAACGGGAGGGTCCAGGGTCCCGGCAGCGGCTGCGCCACCCCTGTGTCCCATCGCCACTCGGAGTCTGGCGGGGTGGCCGGGACCGTGCCCGTCTGCAGGAAGTGGCGTGCCTGCTTGTCGGGGTGCCGTTGGAGGGTTGCCGCAAGGCTGAGCCCCTCTGCCGCTCGTGCCACCGGGAGGCCGCCCCGGGGCCTGAGCCAGGGGTATTCCTGGTCGGCCGGCCAGGTGTGGAGGTCCCGGGCGATGTCCTCCGCGGTCCCTGTGGGGGCGTCCTCTGGCGCCAGGTGCCACATGACGGCGAGCACCGCCCATGTGGAAAAGGGCCACGCCCGCGGGGGGGTGTACACCTGGGTGGTCCACTGTGGGCACGCCTGCCGCACGCGGGACGCGTGGAGCACCCCTCGGACCATGTCCGCCGCCATGACCAAAACCATTCCCGAGGGTTCCACAATGATCCCCTATGCGGGTACACCCTGGCGGCCCCGGGTGTGCAAGGCCACTGCCGCCTGTCCCGCGTGGGTGACTCGGTTGACGGCCTCCTGGATGTTCACGCTGCCGCGCGCGGTCTCATCCAGGATCCAGCCCTGCGCCACCCCGTAGCGTAGGGCGGCGCGTGCGGCCGCGGGTTTCACCTCGGGCAACGCTCCGTCATCGGGGCCGGGCTGGGGGTGCTGTTTGGGGCACCAGCCTTCGCCGGTGCAGTGGCCCCGTTTCCACGCGGGGCAGATCGCGGGTACGCTGCCCGCCGGCGGCGCAGGTTCCACGGGCGCGCCTACCGTGGGGGGCTCCGGCAATGCCTCCAGGTTGGAGTCTGTGCCCGCGTCCCCTTGTGGGGGGTCTCCTTCGCCGTCTCTGTGTCCCAGCGCCCTGATGACCTCGTGTGCTTCGTCCAGCGTCGGAGATCGGGGGCGTGTCTTGCGTGGTGCCGCGGGTTCCGCCATTGCTGTGTCGCTGTGTCTAAGAACAGGGGGTGGGGTGCGGATGTGCCGTGGCTGGTGCGTTGGTGCGCTGGTGCGTTGCTCGGTGTGGGGGTGGTGGATGGGCATCCCCGGGGGGCGCTTTCCAGCGTTGCGAGGGGCGTCTGGTGTTAGGCGCTGTCCCTCTCCCGGTCGCCCGTCCTCTGGAGCGGGCAGCCAGGGTTCCGCGACCCGTGTGTCCCGGGTGCGGTCGATGCGGGCGTGTGGGCCCTGCACCGGCCCCACAGCGTGCGCCCTTGCGGGCCGGCGTTGCTCGCTGTGGGGGTGGCGGAAGGGCGTCCCCGGGGGGGGTGCCTTCCACCGTTGTGGGGGGCGCCTGGTGTCAGGCGCTGTCCCTTCCCCGACAGCCCGTCCTCTCAAGCGGGCAGCCAGGGTTCCGCGACCCGCGTGTCCCGGGTGCGGTCGATGCGGGCGTGTGGACCCAGCACCGGTCCCACAGCGTGCGCCCTTGCGGGCCGGCGTTGCTCGCTGTGGGGGTGGCGGAAGGGCGTCCCCGGGGGGGGGTGCTCTCCACCGTTGTGAGGGGCGCCCAGTGTCAGGCGCTGTCCCTCCCCTGGCCGTCCGTCCTCCGGAGCGGGCAGCCAGGGTTCCGCGACCCGTGTGTCCCGGGTGCGGTCGGTGCGGGCGTGGGGACTCGGCACCGGCCCCCCAGCGTGCGCCCTTGCGGGCCGCCGTTGCGCGCTGTGGGGGTGGCGGAAGAACGTCCCCGGGGGGGCCGCCTTCCACCATTGTGAGGGGCGTCTGGTGTCAGGCGCTGTCCCTCCCCCGGTCATCCGTCCTCTGGAGCGGGCAGCCAGGGTTCCGCGTCCCGGGTGTCCCGGGTGCGGTCGGTGCGGGCGTGGGGACCCAGCACCGGTCCCACAGCGCGTGCGCCCTTGCGGGCCGGTGTTGCTCGCTGTGGGGGTGGCGGAAGGGCGTCCCCGGGGGGGGTGCTTTCCATCGTTGTGAGGGGCGCCCGGTGTCAGGCGCTGTCCCTCCCCTGGCCGCCCGTCCTCTGGAGCGGGCAGCCGCCAGGGTTCCGCGTCCCGTGTGTCCCGGGTGCGGTCGGTGCGGGCGTGGGGACCCAGCACCGGCCCCACAACGTGTGCCCTTGCGGGCCGGCGTTGCACGCTGTGGGGGTGGCGGAAGGGCGTCCCCGGGGGGGGGTGCTTCCCACCGTTGCGAGGGGCGCCTGGTGTCAGGTGCTGTTCCTCCCCTGGCCGCCCGTCCTCTGGAGCGGGCAGCCAGGGTTCCGCGTCCCGCGTGTCCCGGGTGCGGTCGATGCAGGCGTGGGGACCCATCACCGGCCCCACAGCGTGCGCCCTTGCGGGCTGGCGTTGCTCGCTGTGAGGGTGGCGGAAGGGCGTCCCCGGGGGGGGTGCTTTCCACCGTTGTGAGGGGCGCCTGGTGTCAGGCGCTGTCCCTCCCCCGGCCGCCCGTCCTCTGGAGCGGGCAGCCAGGGTTCCGTGACCCGTGTGTCCCGGGTGCGGTCGATGCGGGCGTGTGGACCCAGCACCGGCCCCACAGCGTGCACCCTTGCGGGCTGGCGTTGCTCGCTGTGGGGGCGGCGGAAGGGCGTCCCCGGGGGGGGTGCCTTCCGCCGTTGTGAGGGGTGCCTGGTGTCAGGCGCTGTCCCTCCCCCGACCGCCCGTCCTCTGGAGCGGGCAGCCAGGGTTCCGCGACCCGTGTGTCCCGGGTGCGGTCGATGCGGGCGTGTGGACCCAGCACCGGCCCCACAGCACGCGCCCCTGCGGGCCGGCATTGCTCGCTTTGGGGGTGGCGGAAGGGCGTCCCCGGGGGGGGTGCTTTCCACCGTTGTGAGGGGCGCCTGGTGTCAGGCGCTGTCCCTCCCCCGGCCGCCCGTCCTCTGGAGCGGGTAGCCAGGGTTCCGCGACCCGTGTGTCCCGGGTGCGGTCGATGCGGGCGTGTGGACCCAGCACCGGCCCCACAGCGTGCGCCCTTGCGGGCCGGCGTTGCCCGCTGTGGGGGTGGCGGAAGGGCGTCCCCGGGGGGGGTGCCTTCCACCGTTGTGAGGGGCGCCTGGTGTCAGGCGCTGTCCCTCCCCCGGCCGCCCGTCCTCTGGAGCGGGCAGCCAGGGTTCCGCGACCCGTGTGTCCCGGGTGCGGTCGATGCGGGCGTGTGAACCCAGCACCGGCCCCCAAGCGTGCGCCCTTGCGGGCCGGCGTTGCTCGCTGTGGGGGTGGCGGAAGGGCGTCCCCGGGGGGGTGCCTTCCACCGTTGTGAGGGGCGCCTGGTGTCAGGCGCTGTCCCTCCCCCGGCCGCCCGTCCTCTGGAGCGGGCAGCCAGGGTTCCGCGACCCGTGTGTCCCGGGTGCGGTCGATGCGGGCGTGTGGACCCAGCACCGGCCCCACAGCATGCGCCCTTGCGGGCCGGCGTTGCTCGCTGTGGGGGTGGCGGAAGGGCGTCCCCGGGGGGGGCCGCCTTCCACTGTTGTGAGGGGCGCCTGGTGTCAGGCGCTGTCCCTCCCCCGACCGCTCGTCCTCTGGAGCGGGCAGCCAGGGTTGCGCGACCCGTGCGTCCCGGGTGCGGTCGATGCGGGCGTGTGGACCCAGCACCGGCCCCACAGCGTGCGCCCTTGCGGGCCGGCGTTGCTCGCTGTGGGGGTGGCGGAAGGGCGTCCCCGGGGGGGGGTGCCTTCCACCGTTGTGAGGGGCGCCTGGTGTCAGGCGCTGTCCCTCCCCCGGCCGCCCGTCCTCCGGAGCGGGCAGCCAGGGTTCCGCGACCCGTGTGTCCCGGGTGCGGTCGATGCGGGCGTGTGAACCCAGCACCGGCCCCCCAGCGTGCGCCCTTGCGGGCCGGCGTTGCTCGCTGTGGGGGTGGCGGAAGGGCGTCCCCGGGGGGGGTGCCTTCCACCGTTGTGAGGGGCGCCTGGTGTCAGGCGCTGTCCCTCCCCCGGCCGCCCGTCCTCTGGAGCGGGCAGCCAGGGTTCCGCGACCCGTGTGTCCCGGGTGCGGTCGATGCGGGCGTGTGGACCCAGCACCGGCCCCACAGCATGCGCCCTTGCGGGCCGGCGTTGCTCGCTGTGGGGGTGGCGGAAGGGCGTCCCTGGGGGGGGCCGCCTTCCACCGTTGTGAGGGGCGCCTGGTGTCAGGCGCTGTCCCTCCCCCGACCGCTCGTCCTCTGGAGCGGGCAGCCAGGGTTGCGCGACCCGTGCGTCCCGGGTGCGGTCGATGCGGGCGTGTGGACCCAGCACCGGCCCCACAGCGTGCGCCCTTGCGGGCCGGTGTTGCTCGCTGTGGGGGTGGCGGAAGGGCGTCCCCGGGGGGGGTGCCTTCCACCGTTGTGAGGGGCGCCTGGTGTCAGGCACTGTCCCTCCCCCGGCCGCCCGTCCTCCGGAGCGGGCAGCCAGGGTTCCGCGTCCCGTGTGTCCCGGGTGCGGTCGATGCGGGCGTGTGAACCCAGCACCGGCCCCCCAGCGTGCGCCCTTGCGGGCCGGCGTTGCTCGCTGTGGGGGTGGCGGAAGGGCGTCCCCGGGGGGGGTGCCTTCCACCGTTGTGAGGGGCGCCTGGTGTCAGGCGCTGTCCCTCCCCCGGCCGCCCGTCCTCTGGAGCGGGCAGCCAGGGTTCCGCGACCCGTGTGTCCCGGGTGCGGTCGATGCGGGCGTGTGGACCCAGCACCGGCCCCACAGCATGCGCCCTTGCGGGCCGGCGTTGCTCGCTGTGGGGGTGGCGGAAGGGCGTCCCCGGGGGGGGCCGCCTTCCACCGTTGTGAGGGGCGCCTGGTGTCAGGCGCTGTCCCTCCCCCGACCGCTCGTCCTCCGGAGCGGGCAGCCAGGGTTGCGCGACCCGTGCGTCCCGGGTGCGGTCGATGCGGGCGTGTGGACCCAGCACCGGCCCCACAGCGTGCGCCCTTGCGGGCCGGCGTTGCTCGCTGTGGGGGTGGCGGAAGGGCGTCCCCGGGGGGGGGTGCCTTCCACCGTTGTGAGGGGCGCCTGGTGTCAGGCGCTGTCCCTCCCCCGGCCGCCCGTCCTCCGGAGCGGGCAGCCAGGGTTCCGCGACCCGTGTGTCCCGGGTGCGGTCGATGCGGGCGTGTGAACCCAGCACCGGCCCCCCAGCGTGCGCCCTTGCGGGCCGGCGTTGCTCGCTGTGGGGGTGGCGGAAGGGCGTCCCCGGGGGGGGTGCCTTCCACCGTTGTGAGGGGCGCCTGGTGTCAGGCGCTGTCCCTCCCCCGGCCGCCCGTCCTCTGGAGCGGGCAGCCAGGGTTCCGCGACCCGTGTGTCCCGGGTGCGGTCGATGCGGGCGTGTGGACCCAGCACCGGCCCCACAGCATGCGCCCTTGCGGGCCGGCGTTGCTCGCTGTGGGGGTGGCGGAAGGGCGTCCCCGGGGGGGGTGCCTTCCACCGTTGTGAGGGGCGCCTGGTGTCAGGCGCTGTCCCTCCCCCGACCGCCCGTCCTCTGGAGCGGGCAGCCAGGGTTCCGCGACCCGTGCGTCCCGGGTGCGGTCGATGCGGGCGTGTGGACCCAGCACCGGCCCCACAGCGTGCGCCCTTGCGGGCCGACGCTGCTCGCTGTGGGGGTGGCGGAAGGGCGTCCCCGGGGGGGGGTGCCTTCCACCGTTGTGAGGGGCGCCTGGTGTCAGGCGCTGTCCCTCCCCCGGCCGCCCGTCCTCCGGAGCGTGCAGCCAGGGTTCCGCGTCCCGTGTGTCCCGGGTGCGGTCCATGCGGGCGTGTGGACCCAGCACCGGCCCCACAGCGTGCGCCCTTGCGGGCCGGCGTTGCTCGCTGTGGGGGTGGCGGAAGGGCGTCCCCGGGGGGGGGTGCCTTCCACCGTTGTGAGGGGCGCCTGGTGTCAGGCGCTGTCCCTCCCCCGGCTGCCCGTCCTCCGGAGCGGGCAGCCGGGGTTCCGCGACCCGCGTGTCCCGGGTGCGGTCGATGCGGGCGTGTGGACCCAGCACCGGCCCCACAGCGTGCGCCCTTGCGGGCCGGCGTTGCTCGCTGTGGGGGTGGCGGAAGGGCGTCCCCGGGGGGGGGTGCCTTCCACCGTTGTGAGGGGCGCCTGGTGTCAGGCGCTGTCCCTCCCCCGGCCGCCCGTCCTCCGGAGCGGGCAGCCAGGGTTCCGCGACCCGCGTGTCCCGGGCGCGGTCGGTGCGGGCGTGGCGACCCAGCACCGGCCCCACAGCGTGCGCTCTTGCGGGCCGGCGTTGCTCACTGTGGGGGTGGCGGAAGGGCGTCCCCGGGGGGGGGGGTGCCTTCCGCCGTTGTGAGGGGGGCCTGGTGTCAGGCGCTGTCCCTCCCCCGGCCGCCCGTCCTCCGGAGCGTGCAGCCAGGGTTCCGCGACCCGCGTGTCCCGGGTGCGGTCGATGCGGGCGTGTGGACCCAGCACCGGCCCCACAGCGTGCGCCCTTGCGGGCCGGCGTTGCTCGCTGTGGGGGTGGCGGAAGGGCGTCCCCGGGGGGGGGGGTGCCTTCCACCGTTGTGAGGGGGGCCTGGTGTCAGGCGCTGTCCCTCCCCCGGCCGCCCGTCCTCCGGAGCGGGCAGCCAGGGTTCCGCGACCCGTGTGTCCCGGGTGCGGTCGGTGCGGGCGTGTGGACACAGCACCGGCCCCACAGCGTGCGCCCTTGCGGGCCGGCGTTGCTCGCTACGGGGGTGGCCGAAGGGCGTCCCCGGGGGGGGGTGCCTTCCACCGTTGTGAGGGGCGCCTGGTGTCAGGCGCTGTCCCTCCCCCGGCCGCCCGTCCTCCGGAGCGTGCAGCCAGGGTTCCGCGACCCGCGTGTCCCGGGTGCGGTCGATGCGGGCTTGTGGACCCAGCACCAGCCCCACAGCGTGCGCCCTTGCGGGCCGGCGTTGCTCGCTGTGGGGGTGGCGGAAGGGCGTCCCGAGGGGCGGGTGCCTTCCACCGTTGTGAGGGGCGCCTGGTGTCAGGCGCTGTCCCTCCCCCGGCCGCCCGTCCTCCGGAGCAGGCAGCCAGGGTTCCGCGACCCGTGTGTCCCGGGTGCGGTCGATGCGGGTGTGTGGACCCAGCACCGACCCCACAGCGTGCGCCCTTGCGGGCCGGCGTTGCTCGCTGTGGGGGTGGCGGAGGGGCGTCCCGGGGGGGGGATGCCTTCCACCGTTGTGAGGGGCGCTTGGTGTCAGGCGCTGTCCCTCCCCCGGCCGCCCGTCCTCCGGAGCGTGCAGCCAGGGTTCCGCGACCCGCGTGTCCCGGGCGCGGTCGGTGCGGGCGTGGGGACCCAGCACCGGCCCCACAGCGTGCGCCCTTGCGGGCCGGCGTTGCTCGCTGTGGGGGTGGCGGAAGGGCGTGCCCGGGGGGGGTGCCTTCCACCATTGTGAGGGGCGCTTGGGGTCAGGCGCTGTCCCTCTCCCGTCTGCCCGCCCACTGCTGGGTGGGTTGCCGGGGTTCGTTGGGTGTGTGCGGTGTGTGTGGTGTCTGTGCCGTGCGTGTCGTGGTGCGTGGTGCTGCTCTTCCCTTGTTCCCCCGGTGCTCCCCTCTCCGGTGTCTCGGTGCGGTGTTGTGCCCGCCGTGTGCCAGCCGTGTCCCCTCCCCTGTGCGCGCCCCTTGCTCGTTCGCTGGCTACCCCTTGTTCCTTTCGCGGCTTCGTTGCTCCTCACCCTTTCCTCTACCCCTCTCCCTGGCATGCACTTTTTCCCTGCCTCCGCTTTGTTGTGTGTCTCTGTCTTTTTCCTTGTCGGCCCGGGCTTCCTCCTTTGAACCTGCGTAGAGAGAGGAGGGGGCGTAAACAGGCGTGCGGCGGCGGCGGTTTTGTCGCGACACGGCACCTCGAGCTGGCTGGTACGTCATGCGACATGCGTGTGCAACCGGCTTGCGCGTAGGTTTATCGCCCCACTTGCTCCCGTCTTGTCTCCACACCCCTTTGGCCGCTACCTTTACTCGTTGCCCGTTCCGCGTGCGCGGCGCGACATGCAACATACCTGCTTCTTTCCCCACTACCTTAACGTGTCCTAGTCCTCCCGCCTGGCCGGGCGTTCGCTTATGTGTGACGACGGCACGACGCAATACTTGCCTAAGCGTCTAAGACAACCCTACTTTAGCGCCCGGACGACGCAGACACGAGCATACGCTTCTCCTTGGGACCTGTGAGGGGAAGAGAACGTGGGTGCATGCACGTGTGTTTGTTGGGACCCGGCACCCGTCGGCGCTATGCTATTTGTGTGTATGCTCCCCGTGTCCCCCTCCCTGGCTATTTGTGTGTTCTAATCAACGCAACCTAAAGGGTGGTTGTGCCGTAAGAGCAGTTGTCACGGTTGCCCCGCGGTTGGCGACGTGGCACGACATGGTAAGATACTTGCGTTCTTGGTGGCGGTGTGTGGCTTGCCTACTATTTGTTTGCATGCGGCGGCATACCTTTTGTCCCCTTTCGCTCCCTTTCGCCTCCTACATTAGCGGGCGTCCGGGTGGGCGGTGGGCACGTCTCGGTTACGCTTCGTGGTCACCTTATATTTTGTTGGCGTGGTTGCCGTTCTCGTCTCGTGTCCGTTGCGTAGCGTAGCGTGGCATGCAACATACCTGGACCCGACTAGTCACGTTTGTATGTTTAGTTTTTGTTTTTTGTTGTGTGTTGTGCTTCACCTCGGTGGTTTTTTTGTTCCCCCTTGTTTGTCCTTTCATACCATGTTGCTCGTCCGTGGCGGTGATGGCCTTGCGGCGTTCCGGGCACGCGCGTGCGGGCATACCTTTCTTTCCCTATGTGAGCGGGGGTGAGCATAGGCATTCCTTCGGTGCCACCTCTTGTTGGTTTTCCTTGCCGGTGCGGTTTTCGTTGCGCTTTTCGTGGCGGCGCACCCTGGCGTTGCTTGTCACGTAACTTCCTTGTTTTGCGCTTGTTACGGCGTTATGCATACAACATATGGCATATAACATACTTGCTTTTCGGCGGCCGGTGGCGTTGTTGTTGCTTGTGTGTATTTTTCATGCACGACATGCAACATACTTGGGTACTTGTGCGGCCTCTTTTTCCTTTTGTTGTGATCCCCTTCGCGTGTTACGGCGTCGTCGTATTCCCTACGTGAGCGGGCTTGCATTGCTTGGTCGTGTACTTGTGGTATATCTCCACCGTGGTGCGGTTCGTTACCTACTTATTCTCTCCTTGTCTACCTCTTACCGCGTTGTCCTTGTTTCGTTGGTTTCTAGCGTTGCGCGGCACATAACATACTTGCTTGTCGGCGGCCGGTGGCGTTGTTTTTGTCTATGTGTGGTTTGTTTTGGGGCGCGCACAAGTCCCTAGCGCCTAGGGCACGCACTTTGCTAGGTGGTTTGGGGCAAGCAACGCTCAGCTTCTTCGCCGTCGCGACTCTATTGTTCGTCTTTTTTGGTGAGTGTCCTAAATTTTGCGACCTCGCCAAACAGCGGCGCAAAATTGTTGGGGGGGTTTCTGAGGTCGGAAAAGACGATTTTTCGCTTTATTTTTTCTGGCGGTGCGTCGTTTTCTTGGTATTTTATTTTTCTTCTGCTGCGATCGCGCGACGTGTCGTCCTGTTCGTCGTTCTTTTGAAAAATAAATGCCTTTGGCTGAAATACTCTCTATGGTTCAGGAAGAAGCCTCAAGACCTCAATTCACACCCACAGGTAGCAATACAAGCCCACAAGAAGCAATGCAATGCGATCACAGAATCCTGGATAAGCGGCGTCCCCAACAGTACGCGTTTCGGCTTAAATTAAGCCCTCATCAGCTGAAAACAAACAAAAATCAATCCGGCAGGCCCAAAAAATAGACAAATCGACAAATAGCGCCAAAACATATAGCCACAGGAGGAGGCACGCGCGTCATGACCCAATGGGCTGCTGGAGCGCGCGCAAGGCCCAGCGCCTGAACAAGCGCTTAATGTTAGGCAGAGGGCGACGAATAGCAAAGAGCTTGAGGCCGGGAATGAAGGGTAGTTTGGATTTCAAAACATGCACCACGCTGGACCAACGAAGGGGTAGCGCTGAGTGGTGTACCACCCTTAGGACATGCACAATGGGGCCTATAGTTGAGTGTGGATTTTGCTCGGCTTGGCTCAAAGAGACAATGTGTGAATTTAGTGCATCCCTCCCACCACCACTATCTTCTGGAACATCGACGGCGCATTCTTCAGACCCATCGGGAGTACAGTCCACTGGACAGTGCCACAGGGCGTGCACATTGCCGTCAAATGCCTATCCTCCTTTCGAAGTGGCATTTGGTGAAAACCATGGCGCAAATCCAACACAGTAAAGAGCTTGCCTTTGGCTCTCGCGGCGATCTCCTTCTCGATTAAAGGAAGAGGATGCGCGTCTGGTACCGTGGCGGCATTCAGGGCTCTGTAATCCACCACTAGACGCCAAGCATCTATGCTGGATTGGTCAGCAGGTGGGGGTTTTGGCACAGTAAATGGTGCTGAACACCACTCAGAACTCATGCAGCCCTCCAACCAACCGAACTCATAGAGATTGCGCTCAATAATCTTTCGCAGGGCATCTGCTTTGGTGCCGTGGAGATAGAATGAGCGTTGTTTGTGCACCTTTGAGCCTTCGATTATGTCAATCTTGGATTCCCCATTTTCACATCGAATTGGGGGGTTTTTCCACAACTTCCCACTCAGCACGTCATCTTGATAATCTTCGAACACTGCGTCCCTTCTTGCAGATATCTTGTCTCCGTCGACCTGATTCCCACATTTAATCACCGACATTATGTCCACCAATTTGCGAATTGTTGGTCGTGGTCTCATGTTCTTGGCCACTTCATTCCAAACTTCTTCGTCACATTGCTGGCGGATGAAGCTCACCTGAGCTCGCTCCTCCGTGGGATCCCACCAATGAAAGGGGTCCACGAATGTCTTGAAGGGATGGTCGGACGAATTCAGCTTCATTCCTGTCAATTCAGGCGAGATTCTTGGAGATTTGTCATCATTCTTGCTTGAAATCTTGACATTTTTGGCCTGATTCTTGTCTGATGGGGACGAATTGTAATGGATGGAGGCGTTCTCTTGAGGGACGCCGATTGTCCTTCCCTCCTTCCGCGAAGATACGTCGGGATTCCGCTCTCGATCGTCTTCATCCACCTCAATTTCGTCGATTCTTGAGGAATTTGAAATGACCTCTTCTGTTCCCATTTCACTGTCATCTTGCCAATAATCTCCCAGATTCCCGTCAACTAAGCACGCCAACGTGCTCCACGAACGCTGTGGCAAAGGCTTGCCATTGTCTTCGCAATACAGCTTCACTCCCTTGTGAGGTAGCTCGACAATGTCGATTGAAATGTCCATAATGTCCTTGAACCACTCTTGTCTTGGCCAATTGGGGACAATTAAAATCGCCTTTGCGCCGGATTGCTTCAGCTTCTGCACTACACGAGGGAAAACGTCGAAGGGCGGATTGATCCAAAGAGGTTCAGACCAGTCCTCACTCCAGGCATCGTCGTAGAACTTCGGCAATCTTTTATTCTTCTTGTTTGCAAAGGCATCAACTTGAGGACGAAAATTGTGGTTCCTTTCGAAATAATCCACCAGAATGTCCCGCCATTTCTCGACCACTCGATAGCAAACTGACCTTCACTTCTTGCAGTTCAATGATTCCACCTTTCCTTGGTCGAATTCTTCTTGATTCCTTGTCCATTCCTGCCCATCTTGCTGAAAATGCAGCTTATTTCGCTCCTTGAATTGGCGGATACTCTTGGTATATGGGTGCAGATAATACAGGTCAGACGGGTGGCTGGTCGACGGATCTTGGAGGAAGCATGTCCTGTGTCCCATGGGCGACACACGGTGAGCGGGAAGCCAGGGTTGACCCAAGAATAAATCATACTTTATGCTGGCTTCATAGAATTTTCCAGCAAACCACTCCTCCGTGACCGTCTCTTCCACGCTCCACACAGATTGTTTCACCAATCTGACCGCCAATTCTGCTTCTCTGTCGCCACCGTCAAGGCGATGTCCGCTGACTCCCTCCAGCTGGACAGGTGTCGAGGACATCTTCGTCTCATCCTCCTGCAGAAAGCCTTTCCTCACCAGATTGACCTCTGAACCATTGTCAATCAGACATCTGGCAAGTTTAACCGTACCATCCGTCGATCTGACCTGGTTCCAGCAGACAAACTGACGCTGCTTGCCTCGCCGGACAGCGCTGAGGACCCAGGCAGGGTACAGGAGGCCGGAGGAGCGCGCCAGCCGGTCCCAGCAGCGTCCATCCACCGCCCCAACTACCCTGATGGGTTTTGTCTCCTGCCACTCAACCCCAGTGTTGGGATTTGGGTCAAGTTGGCTTCCCTATTGCCATTCTTCTTCGACGTTGGGCTGTACGTCCTGTACTTGTCCTTTGTCAACCCATTCTTCTCCTGCTTCGATAGCATTCACTCCTTTTCCACGTCCACGACCACCAAATGACTTTCCACCACCACCTTTCTTACCTCCTTGGCCTTTGTTGTTGGAGGTGTTGGAATTGGGGTTGGATTCGTTGGATCTGCCCTTGCCTCGACCTCCAGTATCCTTGTTGTTGCCGAAGGTCTTGTTCGCTGGCGTCTCGGTGTACAGGGGGTTGCCATTCACCTTGGAATCATCTTGATTCCCGGACTTATCTTGGCCTTTGCCACCTTTTTCACCAGATTTTCCACCAGATTTTCCACCAGCATCGGTCCATTCTGAGCCACTTGGATCTCCGCCTTGCTGCGAGTAATCTTTTGGTGTCCAGTCTCTGTTCTTTCCTTTGGACTGCCATTTACCCTTTCCCCTTCCATGCTGGTCAGCATCTCGTGCTCCATCCTGCTGGGGATTTTTGGGAGAATTTCCCTTTCCATCCATTTTGGACTGAATTGTCTTGAGATCTGAGGGCGTCCACCTGTGATCTGCGGTCGTGTGAGTCGCCGCTCGACCTTCTTTTCCAAGGGCAATGCACGCAGAGCATCCCTTCTCACCAACGGCACTGACCTTGCCTCCGAAGCCATGTGCATCCTGGGACTTCTGGCGCTCTAAGTTTGCATACTTTTCAAGTTGGTCCCAGATCTGCTCGACTCCATACGAGAAGATCCACGGTCGTACCTTCAAAACTGTTCCCTTATACTTCACTTTTCCATCCACCATGCTGCAGAAAAACTCCGACTGTTCAGAATCGTGGAAACCAACTCTCCATCTGCCCTCACGAATAGTAATGTCTTTCAATCCAGTAGCACTGATAGAGTGTAGCAACTCACGAACTGCCATTTTTCCCATAGTTTCCGGCAATCCTCGGACTTCAACCCAGTTGCCCAGGACTTTTTGGTCCGCCTGAGAGTCCCTGATCTTCTGCTTGGTCTCTGGCGTGAGCTTGCTCAGGAGGATCTTCTTCATTTCGCCTTCAGAAAGTCCTTCTCCTGAGTTCTCCGCCTCTTGCACCAAAAACTCCCAATCTTGCCTTGCTATTTGGATCTCTTCCAGAAATAATTTCTTGATCGCCCTGAAGTTCTCCAGACGGTTCCTGTAATGATCTTCAGGAAGTCGAGAGCCTTTCTTCTTGAGACTTCGGTACAGCTCTTCATAAGTCAGGGGATCTCCTTGATTCTGTCTTTCGACATAAAGATTGTATGTACTTTCTCTTAGTTTGCCAGTCAAACAGTCCATCAACCCAAGGATCCAGAGTTCCTTGTCCAGTTTCTCCGTCTGCAGCCACACCATGAACTGCCTCTCGAAGGACGCCCAGTATTTTGGGTGTCCTGAGAACTTCGGCTGCTTCATTACAGACCCTCGAAGCCTCATATGCAACGGGTTCAGCAGGTGATTCAGGTTGAAATTTGTGGCTGTGCCAACCGGATTGACGAACACTGGGTTGACTGCGGCGCCTCCCATTGCCTGTGCCTGCGCAATTGCGGCCGCCAGCAACGCCTGGTCCACAGTAGGCTGCACGAACGGCGTCGGTTGGGCTTGATGCAGTCTCATCTCCTTCAATTTCTTCTGCTTTTCTTTGATTTTTGCTTCGTTTTCTTTCTGCTGCCGGTCCTTCTTCTTCAAGGCCATTGATCGCTCCTTCACGGTGGTCCTTGGTTCTCCATCAATATCTCCGACAGCACCAACAGACAGTACAGACCTCTCCGACGAAGATTCTCCTCCTTCGGTACCCAGATTGAACCCAATAGGACTTCCCAATCCAGTAGGGGGGATACCAGAAATTCCAGTAAAAGCTGGGATGTGACCAGTAAAAGCTGGGGGTGCTGGAGAATGTGGAGCGCCGTAAGGCGTGGATGCAGGTGCAGCTGAGGAGGTAGGTGCTGGGTGGCTTGCCATCGTAGGCGCTGGTGCAGTGAGCCCAGTAGTGCTCAGATTTTGTACCAGATCTGTAAGCTTCTCCAGCTTCTGTTCCATCTCCTTCCACTTGCTGTCATCATCCCTCTTTTTCTCCTTGGCGGCCTTCTTCAGCTCCTTCACCCTGTTTTCCAGCGACGAAATCTGTCGTCGACAGGAGCAGTCCTTGGCGCACTCACCACAGGACGGGCATCTTGTCCCTTTTCCTTTGCTTCTGACCTCGTCGACCCAAGTGTCAACACTGGAGGCAGAGCTGGGGAGTTTGGACAATTGCTCCCTGGAGAGGTGGGAATGTGTCGAATCACACCTCATTTCGTCGACCTCGTCGTCGTTCGGACCCCAGGCGCCCGACGGACCAGCGTGCTGACGCACATTCTGGCGTCTCTCCTCGGCGATGATGGCCATCTGCACCATCACGGCAGCCTGGTGGTCGAACTGGTCCATCAGTTTCTCCCAGTCCTCTTGCTCCTGCAATTGGGCGTCGAATCGCAACCGGCCGCTGTCCCTGATGAACTGGCACGACGCCCTGAACCAGTCCCTCAGGCGGCCACGGTAGCTCGCAGCCGCCAGCAGCCAATTCTGGCGTTGCAGAAATTCTTGGTTCCAGATATCCTGGAATTGGTGTTCCCAGTATTCACCAGAAATCTCATCCATTCCAGTATTGGATGGCTCTCCTTCGCTGCTGCTGTCTTCAAGATCAGGCAAGGCGTGAGAGCTGGAACCAGATTCACTCGAGGAGGGAGATTCTCGACCGGGTTTAAGGTTGGGTGGGGCGTTCACACAACAATCAGCACAAGTATGAACTCCAGGCCAATGCCTATGGCCACAGTAAGGGCACTCTGAAGGTTGATCCTCGGCTTGCTGGGGAGATGCCACGAATGTAACCTCAGGGGGAACACGCAGTGACCCAGAACGAGTAATAGCCCCGCTAAAGTCCGACGATCTCAGAGTATCAGTGGAGATTCCAGAAGCAGAGTCATGATTTCCTCTGCTACCATGTAACCGCTGCATAGTGGTTGATCTTTGTTGTAACTGCGAAGCCTGTAGCCTTGATGCCCCAGGGGGTCGTAACGCCCAACACTGCCCCTGATATCTCCGAACCCACATAACCCTCTTCAGACCCATATCCAGCCTCGGGGAGCGACATTTGCGAAGCACTTGTAAGTCCTTTGAACTCCATGGTGGAATATGAAGAGTACGAAAACCCGGTCTACAAAAATGGAGCAGACATAGAATCTCAATGCGCATTCATCGCACATAATGACACAACGTGAAATCATTCAAAATAATTTCAATAAATCCGATTGGGAAATCACGAAAGACAAATGCGACTCGACGCGCGCTCACAGGCGACATCTGGCGGCGAACGGAAAACATGAAAACAAGCGAAAAATTTACTGCACTAATGTACATCTGAGAATCATTGAAATTCTGATCACATCAATGTATAATTGAATGCTGTCACTGCTGCCGTTACACCCCGATGCGGCAGGGGTAAGGTAGCCACTTTGCCCACTTGTGGGGCACTTCTGACTTTGCCCCCCGCTCTGCAGCGGTGGGGATCCCCGATACGGCAGGGGTGAGGTAGCCACTTTGCCCACTTGTGGGCCACATCTGATCTTGCCCCCCGCTCTGAAGGGTGGGGATCCCCGATGCGCCAGCGGTGAGGTAGCCACTTCGCCCACTTGTGGGCCACTTCTGATTTTGCCCCCCGCTCTGAAGCGGTGGGCAAACCCGATACGGCAGCGGTGAGGTAGCCACTTTGCCCACTTGTGGGCCACTTCTGACTTTGCCCCCCGCTCTGCAGCGGTGGGGATCCCCGATACGGCAGGGGTGAGGTAGCCACTTTGCCCACTTGTGGGCCACTTCTGATTTTGCCCCCCGCTCTGAAGCGGTTGGGATCCCCGATACGGCGGGGGTGAGGTGAACACTTCGCCCACTTGTGGGCAACTTCTGATTTTGCCTCCCGCTCTGAAGCGGCGGGGAATCGTGGGGATCCCCGATACGGCAGGGGTGAGGTAGCCACTTTGCCCACTTGTGGGCCACTTCTGATTTTGCCCCCCGCTCTGAAGCGGTGGGGATCCCCGATACGGCAGGGTTGAGGTAGCCACTTTGCCCACTTGTGGGCCACTTCTGATTTTGCCCCCCGCTCTGAAGCGTTGGGGATGCCCCATACGGCAGGGGTGAGGTAGCCACTTTGCCCACTTGTGGGCCACTTCTGATTTTGCTTCCCGCTCTGAAGCGGTGGGGATCCCCGATACGGCAGGGGTGAGGTAGCCACTTTGCCCACTTGTGGGCCACTTCTGATTTTGCCCCCCGTTCTGAAGCGGTGGGGATCCCTGATAGGGCTGGGGTGAGGTAGCCATTTCGACCACTTGTGGGCCACTTCTGATTTTGCCCTCAGATCTGATCGTACCCACCGTGCTTAGCTGGTTTTGGAACAATTTTTTTTCCGTCAAGGACATCCCTACTAAAGAACATAGTAGCAAGAATCATTTGTTCCTCCTTGCTGACTCCCCAGGCGGCATGGCACCCATTTTTTTTCTGATGCCCTTCGTGCATGCAACAGTGTCCTCCATTGGCAAAGCTCTACGGATGGCACCGAGGCATGCACGAAGAAATCGGCTACAACGAGTCTCGTGGGCACGGATGATACCCTTGGAATACACATGCAGTGTACTGTTGCTTGGTTGTTTGTGAATCTTTGCCCTTGAGCTGATGGCGGAGCTTATTCATCATTCATGGGCAAAGAGACACAGACCCATGGTGCGGTGCACTGCATGTGGGGGACCGACAATAAAATTGCATTACATCACCAGACTCATTGTAGACATCCAATTACATTCATGTTTGCAACACTCATTGGACATTTTTTTGGGTTCTAGTAAACCTCCGGCTTGGCTTTTTTCCCTCCATTGTATGGTGTATGTTGTGTTTTCTCTTTGTGCGTGTGCGTGGCCACGATGGGGAACTCAGCTCCAGTTTGCTACCCCCTCTCCCCAACGAACCTGCACCTCTCGATCCGGTTTCTATTTTTTCTTGCTATGTGTGTTCCCAGGACCCCACCCCACAAGGAGCGCCCATGAACATCACCGTATAATGTGGGGACCGAGAATTGTGATTCGAAGGGGGTAGCTCATGTAGTTCCGGTGCATGTATTGTTGAACGGGGAGTTGCATAGGGCCGCTGTTCTGGTTCTGTGCGTGTTTCTACGGTACATATGTCCCTGTGTATGCAGGAGTTCAAATTGCGGCTGAGCAACCCCATGTGCATTGCTAGTGGGGGGTGGTCCGAATTGCAAGTGCCACAGGATAGATTGTGGTTATTGCGTGAGATGGCACAAGCTACTTTGTACTACAGTGGTTCCAAGTTGGCCCCCACACCCCGGTCCCAGACAATGCATTGGGAGGTGCCTCGGTTGTACCGCTCGCCCAAATCTGCAGACCCCTCTGACACATGCTTTTTTTGCGATGGCACACCCGCCATAGCGTGCCAGGAATGTAAGGTTCTTCATTGTACCTTCCATACCACTGTCTTGTGTTAGTCCGAGATTTGTGTAGGATTGCACCAATTCCGGGCGGCCCCCGTTGCTGCTGCTGCTGCTGCTGTTGTTGCTTTTGCTGCAGTTACTGCTGCCAATGCCACGCATGCCACTCGTGCCAATGCCAATGCCACTGATCACACCCGTCCCGGTGTGTGGATCTCTCGGAATTGGTATGCGTTGCCTCCTCAATACCCCCAAAATGCTGATGGTCAATTGAAAAATGACCAAGCATTTTGCAGAAAGCTGCATTTGGAAAAGAAAGAAGATCTCTTTGAGAGATGCAAGCTGAATCCCACCCCGAGAGGGAAGCCTCACAAGAGAGATACTAAGGCCGACTTGATCTTCAAGCGTGTCTTTTGTAATTACTTGTAAGTAGTTGGCCCCACCCTCCCTCCCTCCTCTGTGCATGCATGCATACGATACTCAACCCTTTTTGGTGAAGTGGTTGTGTGATCCCCCCCCCCTCTGTGCATGCATGCATACGGTACTCAACCCTCCTTGGTGAAGCGGTTGTGTGATATATATATATAAATATATATATATATATATATATATATATATATATATATATATATATGGCAAATACGCAATTTTCCCCCCCCCCACCCTGGACCCTAGTGTGCGACGTGGGGCAGGACTAGGGACCCCTCCCCCCTATTTTGAGGTTGGGAAACACAAAAAAATGGGTTTCGGGCTCGGATGGAACAGTGGGAGAGCTGTAGACAGGGTTTTTGGGCTAAAAATAGGGTATGACATCACTGCTGGTTGCATCCTAACCAGAGTACTAAAAATAACCACTAAATCCTAACAATAACCCACACCACCCCTATATACACCCAATGACATAGTAATTCAGCATTTTTAACATTCCCCTGTCCATTTTCATGTCCTATGATACTCTTATTGGTGGTATTTGGTGCTAGTATTAGTGGTTTGGACCACAATTGTACCTATGTTTAGTACTCTGGTTAGGATCCTACCAGCAGTGATGTCATACCCTAATTTTAGCCATTTTAGACCTTTATAGGGGCAAATACCCATTAATAACCATCCAATTCACTTCTAAACCATGTTTTTTTGTGTTTCCTGACCCCAAAATAGGGGGGGGGTACCTAACCTTGCCCCATAGTGCACAGGTTGGCCCAGGGTGGGGGGGGGGGGGGGAATTGCGTATTTGCCATATATATATATATATATATATATATATATATATATATATATATATATATATATATATATATATGGCATAACTACTGCAGTGTACCTACCAGGGTATAGGGGGTACAAGGGCTACACGGGAGGGAGATAGGGACCCCCCCCCCCTATTTTGGGGTCGGGAAACACAAAAAAAACATGTTTTGGAAGTCAATTGGATGGTTATTAGTGGGTATTTGGTCCTATAAAGGGCTCACCATGGCTAAGAATAGGGTATGACATCACTGCTGGTAGGATCCTAACCAGAGTACTAAAAATAACCTCTAAATCCTAGAAATACCCCACACCGACCCTATATACATCCAATAACATAGTAATTTAACGTTTTTAACATACTCTTGTCCATTTTCATGTCCCTCAAACTATTATTGGGGGTACTTGGTGCTAGTGTTAGGGGTTTGGCCCACAATTGTACCTATGTTTAGTACTTTGGTTAGGATCCTACCAGCAGTGATGTCATACCCTATTTTTAGCCATTGTGAGCCCTTTATAGGACCAAATACCCACTAATAACCATCCAATTCACTTCTAAAGCATGTTTGTTTGTGTTTACCGACCCCAAAATAGGGGGGGGGTCCCTATCTCCCTCCCGTGTAGCCCTTGTACCCCCTATACCCTGGTAGGTACACTGCAGTAGTTATGCCATATATATATATATATATATATATATATATATATATATATATATATATATATATATATATATATATATATATATATATATATATATATATATATATATATATATATATATATATATATATATATATATATATATATATATATATATATATATATATATATATATATATATATATATATATATATATATATATATATATATATATATATATATATATATATATATATATATATATATATATATATATATGTAGATATATATATATATATATATATATATATACATATATATATTTATATATATTTTACTACACCCCTCTCCCCTTAAATTCAGCTAACAAGCAACAACAACAACACGTCTCCGTGCTGTTTTGGCCATTGCGCCTTCCCAACGCCTCGGGCCTGACTCTACCTTGGCCATCCTAGAGCCTAGGTGATGCCCTTGCCAAATCCAAGTTTTGAGCCAAAAACTCACCGGTGGCGGCCCGGGGCGGTGGCGCCAAGTTGGGAGGTTGTAATGAGTGCGGGCACTCGCGCGCAGCGACAAGCAGACAGGTCGTGCGCGGAGAAGACAGAGCATCAGAAGATCAGAAGTTCTGTCTTGTGAGGTACTGATTTTTCAGTGTTTGTTTGTCATTTGATTATAGATGATGAAACAGCGTATTTTCTGAACCATCCAGTACTTCAACAATTGTCCGAGCAACCGAGTTTGTGCCTGTGGATTTATCATCGTCGGGAAAACAAATTTTGATTATAAAATGAATCCGGATTGTCTATGCTTCAATGGGAAAAAGAATCCGTTCTGCAGGGAATGTAGAAAAGTTGATTGGGTATCCCAGTCTGATGCAGATAACGACGGAGACATTACAGTTCAGAAAATCTTGTTTGCCGAGAGCACAGATCGGTCACGGACGACAGATGGAGTGTGTACGATGTTTCAGAGAACAGAGTTCACATCGCAAATTCGTCAAGACGACTGTCAAGGATCACCAACGCCCTGTGCCGAGTTTTCTGGTTTCGCCGGTTGCAGTGAGTGCTCTATGCGTTCTGCGCGATTCGAGCTAGCGCTGTTAGAGGCGCAAACACGATCGCAGCTCGAAGTGGAGTTCGCCGCTTCCGCCTTCTTTACTTGCTGCAGTGTTCAATTGCAGGAACCATCCTGGAAACATCAATTGCCAGTGAGCAGGTTCGATGACGGCCCTTCAAGACTCCAGGGGACCGTGCGGCGAAGTGTGCAGGAGTTAAAACTTTCGCGTATGGCCCAACGAGTCGAAAGAATGGAGCAGCTCTGCGTCGTGTTTTCTGACAAGCAACGAGCTGTATGTATGTTACAGGACCAAGTCATGGAGATCCAAGAGGGTTTACAGAAGTTGCGTGATCTTAAGGAATTCGTTGACAGCAAGACAAGTTCACAAGGAGGCCTGATGCAGCTGAAGCCACTACGAAGTCCGAGTCAAGAACTGATGGAGACGCAACAAGCTTTACGAGACCTCCAGCCAGGTATGGGCTTCGACGGCGCAACAACGCGACAGACCAGTGAACGTACGACGCAAACATGGACCACGACAACTCCGCTGCATGACTGTTCGCGTAGATCGAGAGCTGATAAGGAGCACCGAAGCGATAGGGAAGAGAGTCAAACCTTCAAGAGACCGCGAGGAAGGCGTGGAGGACGTAAGCGAAGAATTGGTCAAGCGCTGAAGGTCTTGATGAGTGCTCTGATGGGAGTTCCAGATTTCTGGTGAGCCAGGACTACATCAACATACTGAAGTTTTGTAAATACTTTTGGTTTGAGCAGTGCTCTAAATGCACTGCTGAATTCTCAGTGTGAGCTGTTCACTAAAGTCATTGGATTTCTTTTCGCCAATGCATGCTTGTTGTTGCACAGGGTCTTTCCTAGCGTTGGTTTGGAGGACAGATTTTTTTTTCTTAAGTCCTGCGTGGAGCAGGCCCCATTTTGTATGATTTTTTCGTATTCTTTGGGTTTTTATCTGACTTTGTTGCGACCCCCCCTGCAGCAAGGTTTTAATATAAAGTCCTGCTTTTGGAGCAGGCCCCATTTTATGGTTTTTGTTTTGCCTTATTGGCAATGTCTGCTTTGTTTTTTTTATAAAAAGTGCTGCATTTGCGCACTGTTATCCCTTTTAGTGGGTATACACTGTTTTCAGTGGGAGTCCCACATCACACCCTGTATGGGTGTATGCGTAATGCATTGCAGGCGTGGTTCCTGTTTGGGAACCAAACGGATAGTATTGTCAGTTTTTTCTGACAATGCATATATACGCGCATCCCCACACTCATTGTAATCTTTTATCAGCTTGTCATATACATTTTTTTAAAAAAACAAAATAAATGTACATGAAGCTTAGGAAGGGGGTGTAATGAGTGCGGGCACTCGCGCGCGCAGCGACAAGCAGACAGGTCGCGCGCGGAGAAGACAGAGCATCAGAAGATCAGAAGTTCTGTCTTGTGAGGTACTGACTTTTCAGTGTTTGTTTGTCATTTGATTATAGATGATGAAACAGCGTATTTTCTGAACCATCCAGTACTTCAACAATTGTCCGAGCAACCGAGTTTGTGCCTGTGGATTTACCATCGTCGGGAAAACAAATTTTGATGATAAAATGAATCCGGATTGTCTATGCTTCAATGGGAAAAAGAATCCGTTCTGCAGGGAATGTAGAAAAGTTGATTGGGTATCCCAGTCTGATGCAGATAACGACGGAGACATTACAGAGGTGCCCTCCCAAATCTGCGCAGTTTTGGGCCAAAAACAGCCATTTTTCGCCCAAAACAGCCCTAGTAAGGGTTCAAAACAGCCAAACGAAGGCAAACGGCTGCTACACTCCACGTGCCGCTTGACGTTCTCCTGACCGAGGGACCTTTGGTGCCCTCTAACTCCACGATATGTCCGAGAAACAGCCCAAAAAGGCGCCAAAAAGCCCCAAAAACTGCGCAATGTGCACCAGCACCCCGAAACCAAGAACGGGCCGTATCTTGGGCTACGTGGCTCAAAAACGAATTCCGAGGGCACCTAGTCCACCCGCAACCCCCCACTTTTTATGGTTTCCAAGCGTCAGAATCGCCCAACGAGACACGTAGACCCCCGTACCAGTGGTCACTTGGTGCAGCCCGAGGGCCGGCCAGCCCACGCACAGTGGGGGCCAACGGTGGGTCCACCAGGGTCCCCAAGGCGAAAAAAAGATTTTTTCCAAAGTTGTTCCTAGACCACTTGGGATGCTCAAACAAGTGTTTTTAGGCCGTTTTGATCCCGTGGCGACGGGTTTTGGCTCATGGAAAATCCAAAAATGCCTTGAAAATGTAACATTTTGGGACCAAAAAGGGGTCAAAAATGAGTCAAAAACGCGTTTTTCCAAAAGTGCTCCCGGACCATTTGGGATGCTCAAACAAGTGTTTTGAGCCCGTTTTGAGCCCGTTTTGACCGAGGTTAGCCCCTTCCACCACATGGATGCACCACTTTGTGCCCTTCGCACGTACCTTAGAGCCGTGTGGTGGAGCCACCTAGAGTTGGGAGAAGGGTGTAGATTGGAGGATATATATATATATATATATATATATATATATATATATATATATATATATACATATATATATATATATATATATATATATATGTATATATATATATATATATATATATATATATATATATGTATATATATATATATATATATATATATATATATATATATATATATATATATATATATATATATATATATATATATATATATATATATATATATATATATATATATATATATATATATATATATATATATATATATATATATATATATATATATATATATATATATATATATATATATATATATATATATATATATATATATATATATATATATATATATATATATATATATATATATATATATATATATATATATATATATATATATATATATATATATATATATATATATATATATATATATATATATATATATATATATATATATATATATATATATATATATATATATATATATATATATATATATATATATATATATATATATATATATATATATATATATATATATATATATATATATATATATATATATATATATATATATATATATATATATATATATATATATATATATATATATATATATATATATATATATATATATATATATATATATATATATATATATATATATATATATATATATATATATATATATATATATATATATATATATATATATATATATATATATATATATATATATATATATATATATATATATATATATATATATATATATATATATATATATATATATATATATATATATATATATATATATATATATATATATATATATATATATATATAAGAAAAGTTTACAGTGTTTTCAGCACTGTGTTTTTGCTTCTCCTGCTGCTTGCTGTTGCTGTAGGGTGTCCTGCTGCTTGTTTTGGGAGATGAAAAGCTTTTGTTTATTGAAATACAGTAAATCCAAGTCAATCCAGGATAGCCCAAGCCAGAAGTGTGCAAGGAGAAGATAATCAGGATCAAAGCATGAAGGGCTGCAGTGTAAACAGTGAAAGATGATTCGATATTCACAGAAACTGCAACTCAGGTCACAAATGAATGCATATTCACAAAGATAGCTGAAATGTTTTGGGAAAAGAGTTAGAAAACTGCCCCATGGTCACTCTCTCTCCATAGTGCCATCTCAGGAGATGTGCACTCTTTGTTTTGGGTCCCATATGTGCTGAGGTGGCAGGGCATGTGGCGATGAGGTCACTGCCATGTCACATGGGATCTTCCTACTTAGCTAGGCTGACCAAATTTGAACCCAGGACCTCTCAAGAAGAGGTGCCTAGCCCCCTAGGGTGTATACCACTAGGGCAGATAGATATTCATGGAAAAACATAGATAAATTCGTAGGCTCTACCTTAGGTATGTCAGTGCTCAGTCAACTCATGAAAAGATGAATAGCTTCACATTGAAAGGGGATTAAGGGGTCCACTCCATATCCTGATTGGGTGTTTGGTTCCATAGGTCAAAATGTGTTATCACCACTTTTGGTTGGACCAATACTAAGATAAAAATGCATGGATGCTCAGTGCATCTCTAATACAACTAGAGTATGCCTCAAAGCAATGGAAAAGCACTTTTTCTTACTCCCCCCTTGTGCTGTGGTGGCCACCACTGTCGCATTTTAGGAAAAAGGGAATTTTTCTTGGCCTTTCCTTGGTTTCCACATCTACTTTCAAATACCTACAGTTTCCCTCACACTGAAAAATGAGCGCCACCATGGCTGGCGCTCTTTTGCTGCTCTGATTGTATCATTTCCTACAGAAGACTCAGCGCTCATGGCGCTGCCGGGGCTCCTGTGGCTTGGTTGGGTTAGTATGGGAGCATGCCAAACATGTGCATATGCATCCCTCCCTCCAAGACGCAGCGTCGACACAAACCCAACGCAAGACACAATATACACACTCACATGGGTTCTCGTAAACCTGCTGGCGACCTGTGACCTGTCTTAGGGCGAAGGGAGTCTCAAAAAAATTAAATTTGCCCCTTGGTGGGGTCTTGGTTCTGCTCAGTCTCTCCAGGCACCTGCGCTTCGGCCCGAACATGGCCTACTCAGCGAGGCTGCGCGTGGGTATCTGCAGAGGCAGGAATGGGAGAATTATGGACGAATCCACGCAAAAACGAAGCGACGACACCAAAATCCGTCAAATGACGGCGTAGAATTTTTCTGAAACGACACACCTGAGCAGAATCCAATTGTGCATCAGAAGCACATTTTTATAGAAATTATAGTCATCTCTGGATTTTTTAAATCCAGAAATTCATACGCAAAAAATGGCGGCGCGCAGGAGCGTATAAACGCATGTCTCACGTAGTCTTGAAAATGACGCATGTCTCACGTAGTCTTGAAAATGACGAGACACACATTAATAAATAAACATACAGATTCCACCCACACTATTAGAAGAATCAGAAATTCAAGAATTCGACAATCAACGAAAAAGACTTCAATGAATCAGGTATAAACTACAGGTATGCTCATCTCGTATGCCGCATACACATTGCTCGTCTCGTGTCTCCGTGAACGAGCCTTGTAGCAGCGCTAACAACGATAGGACGCGATAGAAGGATTGATTAGAAAGATTGCAGATGATTAGTGGTCAGATCAGGGTGATTAGACATACACACACGTGCATAGCAACGCTCTTCGCGTGCGCCCCTCACTTGCTCTCTCTCTCCAGCGGTAGGTAAGGTGAGTAAGCCCAGGCGGGGCCACCCCCTGGTGGAGTTCGTGATTAAGGTTGAGATGGGCAGGTTTGCCCCACACCGTCGCGCATACTCGTGCATGCACACACGCATTAAAGGGTAGGCCACGCGAAGTGCGCACGGTAAACCTTGTTTAGGCTACCCAGGGGCTCCTCGGTACGTTCTTTAAGAGAACCTGAGGACTCCCTTAAAGCTTGCTTGCTTGACAAGGGTAGCTGCTCCTGCAGCGTGTTTGCGGACAGTGTATTATAGGTCACACTGAGAACCGTACAATACGGGGAGTGTGGCTTGGTTCCTCCGCCGCAAACGCCCTTTCATTTGCCTTTGTTTTACAGGTGGGCAGGTAGGGTGATTGGTGCAGCAGCCTTTTTTTATGCCCTGCTAAACAAGGGCGCAGATCACACAAACAAGTAACTCCGCTCCGCCTGAGGCAGAGCAGGGAGTCCGACTTCATCGACATCTGCGCCTTGCACGCGAGAGCACTCCTTCCCTCCAAGCCCTAGCAGGGGAAACGCGTTGTGGCGTCCCCTGTTAGGCCACAGTTGCTTAGCAGCGCTGTGTTCTCTTGTCATTTCACAGGAGGGTCGCTAGGACCCACGACACCTTTGCCTTCGCAACGCCCAGTAGAGTGTGCGTGTAGGAGTGGTAGTCCTGAGTGGGGGCTTGAGCCAGTTGCCCCAGTGCTCGCCCACCAGATTGGGGCCACTGTAGGGTGTGTAGGACCTGTAGGGCGTGTGTCACTGTCCCACCCGTTTCCTGCAATTTTAGCAGGGTTCGTGGGCTGTGGCAGTGGTTAGGTCAGTGTTTTGGCCACATAGCAAAACGGCGTTTTCATGCCTTCATAGCTTTTGGCCACCCCTCCCTGTAGTAGACAGATAGGTAGGGAAAACAATACCTGGATTAGTACGCTGGGTATTCCCCAAAGGTTTTGCGCCAGCACAGAAATTGGGCGCTTAGGGGAGGGGAGACCCGGGGCGTACCCCGTGGCATCAATAAGCCAACCCTCCAGGTTTAGCAAGGGCGCAGACTTGGGTATAATTAGGACACCACTTCTGCGGCTTGCTCTCAGGACCTTAGGAATAGCACACTCACACATACGCTTTGGCAGGTAAGGGTAAGGTTCAGTCCCTAGCTTTAGTCTTGGAGGCAAGCGTCTCAGCGAGCCTCAGCAACTCACCAAGGTTGTTCTGGGACAAGTAGTCAACCAGAACTGAATTTAGGCGTCCCTCAGGTAGAACAAATGCAGAGAAGGGCTCCCAGGTGGCCTCTTCGACTCCAAACCCTTCCCAGAGGGTGAGGAAGCGCCAACCCTGGCGATAGCGGTGGCGTAGGACAGACTTCACCAGGTAGAAGCCCTCCTTAGCCATCTCCTCGGCGTTCATGTCGGGGAGTTTACCTTCAACTTCCATAGGGCTGGCAGCCCCTTGTAGGTCCAGAGCGGCGATTTCCTCGTCGTTCAGCTCCCACTCCTCCCCACAGAGGTCTTCAGGATCATAGTAGCGCTTCAGGTGCTGAGCGGCGCACACCAGGGTCCCCCCTAGACGGGGAGAACACCGCACGGTGATACGGTGTCCATCCACTGATAGGATCTTGTACGGCCCGAAGTATGGGTCATCGCTGGTAGAGCGTGACCAGGCGGGTAGTCGACTGTGGTGCACCAGCACCCAGTCCCCCTCTTGGTAGGTGGCCGGTACTCGGTGCTTGTTCTTCTTGTTCCACTGACGCTCCCTCACTCTCTGGAGCATAGCCTTGGCCTTGTCCACCTTCGCTTGTTGCTCTTGGACCCATTCACCCACAGAAGAATGGGTGTCCTCTGGATAGGGGGCATGTAGGAACCATGCCGGGCCCCGAGGAATGGCTCATGGGGCGAGTAGCCAGTCGCTGAACTCTCTTGGGATTTCATCATCAAGGATATGACGGGGAGTAGTCTCACCCAGTCTCTGGTGCGTTCGGTTTTGCACCATATCCATACGTTCTCCTTCAGGACACGGATCTGTCGCTCACATAGGGGGTTCCTCGTGTGAGAGTAGGGAATCCCCGTAGACACCTGGACATTGAGGGATCTCAGGACCCTCTTGTACCAGCCAGTATCTGGGCGTACACGTACGTCCTCATCGGAGTTGATCTCCTTGGGCGCCCCATAGACACAAAACCACTCCTCCAGGAGTATCTTGATAGTCTCCTCCCCGGTAATGTGCTTGGTACATGGGAACACCCTGGTAAACCTGGTCAACCCACAGGTTACCACGAGGGCGAAGTCATAGCCCCCGAACTTCGGCATCTCCGTGTAGTCCACGTATAGAACACTGTTAGCACAGTGAGGGATGGGCAGGGTCGAGTAGAGACCTCTGTCCCTGATATCCCCTGGTTTACAGGACCTGCACGGGCACTTGTCCACGATAGGCTGGAGGGTTTTCCGCAGTTGGTCGTCAGTCCACGTAGTGTGGAACCACTGCTTGAACAGCCTCAGGGTACGGTCAGCACCCACATGACCACTGGACTCATGGGTCCACTTCAGCAGCGCTGGGACTCGGTCACTAGGCACCACAATGCGGTCCTCGTGCCAGAGGTAGCTCTTGTCCCTCTTCCACTGGTCCTGGTTGGCCAGGAGGGGTTCAAGGCGTTTCTCCAGGCGCTTGTAGATATCCCCAAACTCCTTCAGGTACTCCGATTGTTGGAGTCCATCCAGGGGGCGTATCATGGTCATGTTCAGGTCCAGGTGTACGTCCATACGGCTGAACGCCTCCTTAGCCAGCGCTTCAGACCGGGCACCAATCAGGGCGTCGAAGTTGTTGCGGCTGATGTAGTCGGCACACTCGTTCTTCACTCCCTGGATATGGTGTACCGTCAGCCGTAGTTGACTGAGGTAGGTCCACCAGCGCCGTAGCTTGGCCTTCTCAGGTGGGGGACCCTTCTGGAAACTGCGGACCGGTTCTTGGTCGCATAGCCAGACCACAGGGTTACTCCCCAACAGTCGTGCTTGTGAGGATAGCACCAGCATACCCGCGAGCAATTCCTGCTCATAGGTGGAGTAGTTCCCCCTGGCCTGGTTCCACTTCCAGTTCCAGTGGCCCAGAGGTACTAGGACCCACTTGTCGTCAGGGTAGCTGTGCTTGAGGGTTCCATCTCGGTTGAGAACTTCAGTCCCCCATTGGGAAATGGCCGAGTCGAACTCCTCCTTCTCTAGTGCTTGCCATTGGAACAACGTTCCACCACCGCCCACATTGCTGGCGTCGGTCACCAGGATAACCTCCCCTTGTGCCCTAGGCACGCCCAAGCACTTAGCGTTGGCTACCAGGACTGGTACCATACAGTACGTGTACCGTTCGGTATCGATACCATACAGTACTCCGGTGTCCTGTATGGTATGGCCCAGGAGGCACCACTAAATGTCCAGATTCCTTGGTGTTACGATATATTCAAGCTGATTCCAACAACCAAACCTTTGTCCCAAAAACACCAGACAATTTCAACAGATATTTGTCACCACAGACCTGATGCAGCTTTTGTCCTCAACCTCTTCTCAAAATGTGAATGGGCAAGCATCGGAGGAACACTTCTCTGGTTTTAAATGTTTCTCAAAACACCCTGCAAATGTTTCACACCTTAAATTGTTTGTTCCCTTTTATGCACTACCCTGCCTGCAGCTCAGCCAAAAAGACAATGTTTCTTAAAACACCCTACAAATGACTTTTCAGCTCTACCCTGCACCTCAGACACAAAGAATGCTTTAACGTCGACTTTACTGCACACTGTCTTCTTCATCAGAGTCACTCTCGTATGGTAGGACACACGGCTCCTGAAAATCAGGGTTCCGTACCTTGCGCAACATGCGCATATTGTTGTATATGTACACCAGTTTCTCAGCTTTACCTGCATACAGACTGTTTCTGGCCTTGGAGTGTATGAACCCAAAAATGCTCCAGTTTCTCTCTGCTGAAGACGCAACACTGACTACAGAACACACTCGCAGTGCACACTCACGCAATGTTGCATTATCATAACAAAAGGTCTGCCACCACATCAGGGGGCTCATGGTCAGACCCCCCCCGTCCCACAGTGCTGGCTCAGAAAATTCCCCAGATCGCATCAGGAAGGATTGATACTGCAACCTGGCCTGTGCCACTTTTTTCTGGCCCACAAAGGCCTGAAACACTTTGTTCAGGTCATCACGAATTTCTTTTTCACTGAGAGGGTCCATATCAGGTGACATGAGCTGATGATTGAAACAGTAGGCAGCACTGTGGACAGGCACATGCAAGAATTTCCACCTTTCAGATACCAGTTCTTTCACCCTTTTCAAGTCAACCTTCGTGATTCCCTGAAATGACATCACGTGCTGCTGCAACCGTGACATGTCGTGATACACTAAACCCGTATATGATGGACCCTCAGTGTCAGCTCTGCGAATCATTTCAGCCAATGGCTTCAGCAGAGCCTGGGCATTGTTCAAAGCCCCCCAAAAGTCGCCACTGAGCACCAGATTAACAACATCCTCAGCCCGAACACTCTCAGCACTGGCCACACTCCACCTCGTTGCCACCCAGTCAGGACTCACCACTGCTGACTGCAACGCAGATTTATTTTTCTGAAGCCAGCGCATGCAGGGGTAATTCGACGCAAACCTCGTCTCCCCGGGGAGGGGGGGGCTTGTTTCTGGCAGACCGTGCTTCGTTTGTTCATCCTTTAGAATGCCTGCTGCACGGAAGCGACCGCGAAAAAACCTCAGGATCACCCTCCCTGACTCAGTCGGCTTCTTCACAGAGGGGAGGTTGCTGATGTCCTTGTAAAGGAGATTATATGCATGGATGCAGCACCCTACCTTGGTCAGGTAGTGATCAGCTGCATATTTTTCATCGGTGTCCAGAAGTCCTAGGGCGGATTGCATTACTGACGCATTGTCACTAATCACAGTGCTCGTGGGACAAGGCAGTTCCAGTTTTCGAATGCAGTCAAGCGCACTGTGGATGCCGTCAGCAATGCGCTGGCTGTCCTTAATGGCTTTCCCTGGGTACTCTGCTTTTACGAACACAGCACCCTTCCTACCAACTAAGTTATAATTAATTACTGAATCACGTCGCACGTTCCAATAACCATCTGTTGTTAAGTTCAGATGGTGGTCAGAGGCAAACACTGCAGGAATCTCAGAACCCACTTTTCGGTACACAATGTCCACCCACTTGTCAGACAAAATGTGACGTTCGGGAGGGTACACTGACCTCAGTCCTCCCAAAACACAGGCAACCAGTTTATCCAACCACTTACGTAGCATTACGTCCTCCGTGATGTGGAACGGAATCCCACTGTGGAATGCAAATTCTGCAAACGCAAGGTCCAGCTCCTCCTTCAGTCTCTTTTGCATGTCCACAATTTTGGGCTGCTTGGTGGCTGAAGCTCCATCAGGCGAATCCTCTGCAGCACGCTTCTTCTCATTCAGTTCTTTCAGCTTCTCTTGGGACTGGAGTCTATGCAGCTTCTTTTTGGAGTTCTCCTCAAGTTCTTGCAGCACTGCCTTTTTGATCTCTTCTGGGACTTTCGGGCATACTGCCACACCGCGTCCACCTTGCCCTGCAAGATGTGCTTTGCCACGCGCCGGGCCATCCCAAGCCTTCCCCAGGTAGTCACAATATTTACACTTCCAGTCCTTTCCTGTCCTTGCAGTCGTTGTGGCAACGGAAAGGGTGAAGTGCTCCTCCAGAAACCCACTGCTCCTAGGAGCCATGTTCTGCGCAAGCAACACTTGAAGCCTTGTCCATGCTTAGAAGCAATCGCATCAACACATGCTGCCTATATCGTCCAAGCTGCAACCATTGTTTCCCAGAAAAACAGGGCATCTGCGTTCGCTCACACAACCACTGAAATTCCGCATAGCGCTCCATGTCCCATTGACGGTTGAACACCTCTGCCCAATAATCGTTCAACGACGCGTCTTCGTCCATTTGTGGGGACTGGGGTTGCGTTGACGCGTCTGCACGTGTCGTCGTCTGAGCGCGCGCCATTCGCGTAGACGCGTTCATCCTTTGATCGCGGAGGAGGGCCCACTTTATTGTGGAGGACGGCACGTACTTCTTCGTTTGTTGTCCAAGCCTTTGCACGCGTCCTGCACAGCTTGTGCTTCTCCGATAGCCGTTGTGCACGGCTTTGAACGCGTCCTGCACGAGCACGTCCTCACATGGCCCATCTAAAAGGAGGGATTTAAAACCTTGCGAGCAGTGTTTTTCAGCGTACACGGCACCGCTGCTGGAAACTCATGCACCGCTGAATGTGCATTTGCAACGCGGTCACAACAATACTAGTATTAGCAGAATTCGTTCTTATGTTCCGAAAACTGCGACATTACGATTCAAGACTAAAAGTGGTGCCGTAATGCATAATAATGCTAATTACCAACATCGGTAGCAAACTTGCGATCCAGCGGCGTGTTTTTCGCAATATTTCAATTCATCTGGCAATTTTCCGTCTAGCGTGCGCGCGTGCTGCAATGCGGTGCCTGTCTGCGGCACCATCTCACTACCGCACACGTGCTGTGCGGTATTAATACCGGATGGTACGCGTTCGCGGACGGTACGCGTTCATGAACGCCGTTCGGTACCAGCCCTGTTGGCTACCTTGTCTTTGAGCTCGTCAAACGCTTGTTGCTCTTGTGGGCCCCAGCGCCAAGTAGTACTCTTCTTGATCAAGTCCGTCAGAACGGCGCTGGTATAGGTGAAGTTCTTGATGTGGCGGCGATAGAAGTTGCACGCCCCAATGAAACTGCGTACATCATGAAGTCCTTTCTTGGGGTCTTCGTGTCGTACCTTGGCATCCATCAGGGGTTTGGCCTTAGAGGCCGCTGGGGTCCACCACCCATAGCCAACGTCAAACCCCAAATACTGCATGGTCTCCTGCATGAAGTCACACTTTCCCAGCTTGAGTCGAGTGTGGTTCTCCTGGCAGACCGCAAAGAACTCACCCAAGAGGATTAGGTGATCCTCCTGGGTATTGGTACCGAGGCATACATTGTCGATATGAGCCTCCATCTGGGCACCACGGGATATGAGCTCCTGCACCTTAGGTCTCCTTCGTAGGATGGACAAGATCTTGTTCATCAGCTCTTGGAATAGAGCTGGTGCGTTAGCCACGCCAAACGGCATGACCTTCCACTTGAACACCCTCCCCTGAGGGGTTATGAAGGCCAGTAGTTCCTGTGCGTTGGGCGTCAGGTCAACTTGCCAGAATCCGCTTCGCTTGTCCATCTTGGTCTTGTAGCGGCAGGAGGCTATCTTCTCCAGGGTAGACTCCATATTGGGAATGGACCCTGAGTGGTTCAACGTCTTCTTGTTCAGCTCTCCATAGTCCACTACCAGCCGTTTGGCTGTAGACCCAGGTTTAGCCACCAGGAAACAGGGGCTGCAGTGTAGGGGGTAGTCCCCGTCCTTGTACTCCAGGACTAGGCCAGCGTCGATACATTCTTGTATCTGTCGCTCAATCTCGTCGGCCTGCTCTTTAGGAGCTGGATAGGGTCTCCTCCGGATCTTGTGACCCACGAACTCGGGTTTCAGCTTGAGGTCCATCTGTACCAGCTTGTCACATGAGGCTGGAGGGGGTAGTTCTCCGAACACCTCCAGATAGGTCCTTATAAGCCTCTCTACCCGCGGGTCCAATACCTTGATCTTGTCCTCCATGTCCTCGTCGGAGTGTAAGTTGCTTGCCCCTTGAATAGACGTCGGGAGGTGGTCCTCCACCGACTCTTCGCCCGCGGTAGCATCCTTCAGCCCTTGGTAGGCATATAGAAGGTCTTGCTCAACCATCTCCGGTGGACGATGGCAACATAGGCACGCTCGAGGGGGTTCACATACACATTCCTCAGAGAGGTCCTCCTCCTCTGGGGTCCTCACATGGGCGCCCCACACGCTCTTCATGAGCTTAAGATCTACCTCCCTTTGCCAGGTGGTGATCTTCTGTTCGAGGTCCTCCTTCAGTTGGGATAGGTCTCCCATACGTCCTTGCTTCAGTGGCCATGAGCTGCGGGTAGGCTTCGCGTAGCATAGCTTTTTCGCCACCAACTTCCTCTTGGAATCCACATACTCCCTGAGCCTGGATGGAGGGTCCAGCTCTTCATCCACGGGGTCTTCCACCCTCATGGAGAGTAGGGGTTTTAGTGGGGCGACGTACTCGGCGTTCTCCACTTCCTCCACACAGGTCTGCACGAAGAAGGCGTCGTGCTGAGTTTCGTCATGTGAGTGGATGGAGCTAGGTAGCTCAGATAGTCCACACTCAGAGTGTAAGTGCGGCTAACCCCCATCTGCTCAGATTTTCGCAGATCTGCCCCAGATTGGCTACATTTTGGTCATTTTCTCTGCTTCGGCGGAATCGCCGCCCCGCAGCTCAGTCTCAGGATCAGACCTATATATTTTTGATGTGCCGGATCTGATTCCGCGGTCCATTCATCGTAAATCCGCCGCGTTCCGATCATTTACCCGGAATCGCCGATTGCCGCTGACGCGCGTTCGCGAGCCAGATCGGCCAAATATTTTTTCACAATCACAATTTTTATAAATCTTTTCAGACAGATATGGACACTCAGATGTACTTAGGATTATCCGCATCAATTTTCTTCTTAGACTGGGATTTTTTGCCGGATAACAATCAGCATGGATCTTGCCTCCGTTGTCGCCGCTCTTGGCTCCGTTGGTGTCCGTGTATCCGGTTCTGCCCCCAACAGCAGCGTTCAGGTCGACTCCTCGCGTGCCTGCCCCCCCGGTCTTGCCGGCCCTGAGCCCTCCGGCACCATCCACGACCTAGGGCAGCACTTTCATGGTAGCAGAGGCTACCTGAATGTTGCTTCAGTGGCGTCCTATCCACAGCCCGCTCCCCAGTACGGCCCCGTAGACCCCGCCGCTTCTGGAGAAGTAACGATTACACTGCCTTGGTGCTGCGCGAACGAGGCCTTGAGAGGAATGCCTTGCGCAAGTCCAAGCTGCCCAAGAAGGGCGCTCATCAGCAGCTGTGGGGACCCAGATTACCATAATCCCAATCGAAACTGGCCATCGAGCAGCTGGAATCCGCCGGCCTACGACGATGGCAATGCTCCGGTGGAGCTTACGGAGCTGACAGGTACCAACATTCCTTACGAATGTCCAACATTTGAGACCATTGACGCCGATCTGAACGACATTGAGATGGGCGGTCCAGGTGAGGTACCTAGCTATAATCGACCAGCCTCTTGGGCACACTGGGACGACCATTTGTCCTCAGAAGTGACCCGTAACCTTGAGGCCCTTGAGGCCCTTTGTTACTTAGCCTCGTCTAAGCTGATCGAACAAGAAAGAATCGCCTCTGATTTTTTAACGGAATATTTTTTCCTCCTTCAGAACGAAATTAATACCAGGATGTGGTGGCGTTCTCAAGAAGATGACTCTTTTGCCATTTTTTTGCAGATCTGGGAGGCAAGCCCCTTCCCGAAGGAGAAGGTCCGGGCACCTGTTCCCGGGCCCTCCGCCCCTCATCCCTCTGTTTCCATCCGCGACGATCTAGCTGCCGCGGTTGAGGAGGGAATTTTAGAGGCGGCCAGGCAGGTAAGCCTGGAAATCAGGGCTGAAGGAGCTCCCCAAGTGGACTCCTGGCTGCGGACCACCGAGATCAGCGGTCCGACAGCCTGCTCAGGCCCTTCAGGACACGGCATGTACTGTCCTGCCAACTGCTCCTGCAGATTCCAGCGAGATGCTGAGCTCCAACAGCTCAAAGATCAAATGCATCTCATCATTCAAACGCTGGGAATAAAAAATCTTTTCAAGACGCACATGCGGTCTGAGGGCGCCTCATCGGTGGGACAAGCAACAGAGCCATCGGAGGAGGCGACAGAAATTTTTTCAATTGCTCCTTCGGTGGACTCCAGGACCACCGATGCAAGGATCAGCAGGACCAAGCTAAAGGAAAGGGTTAAAATCTCTCGTTCTGAGAGTAGGATGGCGAAGGCTAGGACTGAGGCTCAGAATGCCAAGCGAACTGCCTCCCGTACTGCCCCTCCTGCTGCTGATTCCAATACCTTAGCCCAGCTGTTGCTCGCCCAGACCCTCGCCGGAGCTGGTGTGGCGAATGATGCCGCCAAGGTGTCTGCCATTACGGCCGGTGTTGGGCTGGATTCGCTTCTTAATCCTACTTCCTTGCGACTTCGTCAGGTTGCCAAGCAACCGAAGTATAATGGGAACCCCCGACGTTGGCCTCAGTTCCAACGGGAATCTAAGCTGTGGGTTAAGACTCAAAAACTCCAAGATGATCAGTTCCTGATGGCCCTCTTGGATTGCCTTGAGGGAGCGCCGGCCAACACTTGGCTCAGGACTTGGAGTGATCGCGAGGATACAAGTTCCCCCCTTACCTTTGATGAGGTGTGGGAACAGTTGGAGGTACGTGGATCCCGGCTGCCAGAGGACCACTACCACCAGATGTTGAAGAATTTTCCTTCATTCTCGCGATTAATTTTGCACGAAGTGCAAGACAAAAAACAGCGCTTCTGGAATTTAGTGGAAGAAGCTGAACATTCAGGCGAAAAATTTTCTAGTGCCGAGCTGAAAAGTCTGATTTTTGACAAGATCCCCTCAGAAACTGCCGCCACCCTTCGGAACAAACAGTCCGAAGAAAAGGTCAAGACCTGGTGGGCGGAGGTGGAAGGCTTCGATGCCTCTGCCAACAAGTTTTCCGTCAGGGAGGCACTTCAAAAGTGCTCCCCCACGTCATTTTCTAAGGTGAAATTCACCGAAGAGACGTGGAAAGTAAAGTTTCATGAACACGAGGATCGGGACTTGTTTGTCCAAGTCCTCAACAGGGGAGTCAGCTTCCATGGCCATCGCCTGAGGGCCAAAAACTGGGTGTTTTCGTACACCCCGAAGGAACTCTGGGAGGAGGTTGAGCGGCTCGCCGACGCCGCCAACCAGAATTTCCATGAGGGTCTTGGGGGAAACAAGAATACCCAGCAAAACACCCAAAATGGGGCCCAAAAGGGCAACAAAAAGGTGAATGACACCCGGAATGTTCAGCAGCACTGTAGCATCTGCCTTCTTTTAGGTTCTACGAACCGAGCTAAGACGCATTCTACTGATAATCACCGATGGTCTGCTTACGATCACAAGGTGATTGGTGAAAATATCAGTAATTCGCAGAATTCAGACAGGAATGACAGACAGGTGCACGGTGGGAAGGCTGGAAAAGGGAATCCGACCCCCTCCGGTGGAAACAAAAATCCTGGAGGCCCTGGCGGGTCCCAAGGCACAGGAAATCGGACTCCATCCGGCTCCGGTGGGCAGCCGAACGGCCAGAAAAATCCCAATAGCAACGCCGGAGGCGGAAATCGAAATCCAGGCCAAACCCCTCAATCAGGTGCAAACAAGGGAAATGCTCTAGGATTCCAGGGTAAAGGTAAGGGAAATCCTTCGGGAACCCTTTCCTCTGGTAAGGGCAGAGGGCGTGGCGAAGGTGGAGGTCAATCGTCCGGCGGCCGTGGCCGTGGACGTGGAAAGGGCAACCATCGTGTGGATCAGGTCTCAGGTGCAGATCAGGTGTCCGATGCGGACCGAGATTACGTTGAAAATGCCTTGAATCCAGCAGATGATCCGCTCCAAGATGAGTGGGTCGACGAATCAGGGTGTGTCCATAATGTTAACGCAGCCACTGGAGGTCAGAACGCCTAGGGGAGCCACGAAAATCGCCCCTCCCCAGGCGATTTCAGGCATGATCCCCAGATTCCATCTCGACCACTACTTGATGTAGGGTCGCTTGTCTCCTCTCCCCTGGATCCGGCAGCGGATCCTTCTGTTGTAGTGGACGAGGTTGGTGTACAGTCCAAGCACAGGGCCCGTCAGTTTGTCACAAAGCTGTGGGTCTCTGATTGCAAGGGCAATTTCCACCTCGCCACTTGTTTGTGTGACAATGGATCGGAGGTAAATCTCCAATCCAATTCTTTTTTGCCTGACGACTGCGTGTTTGATTCGCCTCATCCTGTTACCCTCGAGGGAGTTTCTGGACACTCTCTCGCAGGTGGGCAACGCGGTTGTTATATATCAACTCATTTGGTCGCTCAAGACCTTTGGGAAGATGGCAATGTGGAGGAAGTTATCCTTAAGGATGACTACTTCTATCGTGCCGACATAAAGTATGACCTTTACTTGGGCCATCCTTGGCTTCGCAAGGACAGGGTGGCGCCCGTAGGTCATCGGCGTTGTTTTTTGCTGGAGTCAGGTCCCTTGGAGCGTCCTGAATTTCGGTTTTTGCACGCAGGGTTTAAAAGTGCAGAAGAATTTTTGAAGCAAAAGGTTACACCAAAGTTTGGCGAAGATGTCACCATTGCAGAGGTGAATGGGAGTGCCGATTACTCCCGAGAGTTAGAATGTCTTCGTAGGGACTCCCAGCCACGACGCCCTTCGCGCTGGCACTCTTCATCCTACAGAGTTGTCGACAAATGGCGCGATACAATTTGTGAATATTTTTATGAACACCATTCCTTTTGGCCACAGTATGATGCCTTTGCTAACCGCGAGAACAAGCGTTTTGACAAGCACTTTCGCGACGCTTGGACCCATAAATGGGACAAGAAGTTATGGATTAATCCTCCGTTTCACTTAATCCAGCAGGTCCACAAAATCAAGCAAGATAAAACCGGGGCGATTTTAGTTGTGCCCTTGTGGGACGACAAGCCTTGGTTTCAGGAATTGCAAGACATTTGTGTAGATTACATCGAACTTCCCAGGAAGATTAAGCTGTATGCCAGGGACAACACAGGTCCCCTGCCACAGCGGCCCTGGAGTTCGCTTGCATTCCTGGTGGATGGAAAGCTTTCTGACTCTGATTCTGCTGATTCTAGTACTGATTCCTGTGTTGGGTCTGAATTTGAGGTTGAGCGTGGTACTGATGATGAATCTATTTTTTCTGATTTTTGTCCGTCAGATGCCCAAGGTGATCCAACGTCAAATGGATCCGCCTCGTCTCCCTCTTCCCCAATACGATCTACATCCAAAAGAATCTACCGCGCACGGACGACAAAAAAATTTTCTTCGCGCCGCAAATTCAGAGTTTTTTATGAAAAACCCCGTGTGGAAGCTTTCATAGATCCTTTCGAGGAGCTGGATCACGAAGAGAATCTCTGGAATGTCGACACACGACCCACCTATCTTCAAGAGGCAGTTGATACGGACCTTTTTAGGGACATCCGTAAGAAGATTCTTCCTGCCAAGGCCGAAGAAATCGCCAAAGTTTTTTCGACAGTAATTCCTGGCGATCAGGTGGACACTGAGTTGTGTTCCAAGAAAAGAGACAAGATTTTTGAGGAACGGAAGGACACAACCCTTTCGGGGAAGTTGATCAAAGACCCCCCTGTCCGTGGGCAGTTCGGTGAAGCCTTCATCGAGCTTCGTGAAGGGTACAAGGCGAAGAAACAGCGTCCTTATGAGAACCATGGACAGTGACATTAGATACTCAGAAAAATAATCGAGAGAAATCTCAGGGAATTTGGTTGGCTTGAGGGTTGTATGACCAGCGAGTGGTGCTGTGCACCCTTCACAGTCCCGAAGCCACCGCCTGCAGACCAGAACACTATTGATGGTTGGCGAATGGTTGTTGATTTTCGCAACCTCAATGCCGAAACCAAGGCGGATTCACACCCCCTGCCCCTCATTGAGGAGGAAATCGCCAAGAGGGCAAGAGGTCGTTTGTTTTCTGTGCTGGATCTCCGTCACGGCTTTCACCAAATGCCGTTGAGGAAGGACAGCCGACCTCTCACCTGTATGTGCACGCCATGTGGCCCAGTCCAATGGACGGTCATGCCCATGGGCCTGAAGAACGCCCCTTCGTTTTTTCAAAGAATGATGGAAGATGTGCTTTTTACAGCTCATCCTGAGCTTCGTGCCTTCGTGAGTGTGTACATAGATGACATAATCATCGCCACAGAGGGGGAGGGACTGACCGAAGCCGAGCTGGTGGCCCTACATGAAAAGCAGCTGAACCAGGTTTTGGACATTCTTGATGCCAATCAGCTGATTTGTGGGCCAAAGAAGGGAAAACTATTTTTAAAATCAGTCGAATTTTGTGGTTCTCTCCTAGAGAATGGCACCCGACGACCCAGTCCAGGGAAGCTCGTCGCTATTCAGAAGTGGAAGCGCCCTGAGACGATCACGGAATTGAGAGGATTCCTGGGTTGTTGCAATTTTTACCACACTTTTGTGCCGAATTATGCCAAATTTGCTGCCCCCCTCACTGAACTATTGAAGGTAGGGAGAGATGCGGGCAAGGCAGGTTCAAAGGTTCGTGTCAAGTGGACTGACGAGTGCGAGGAGGCCTTCCATCACTTGAAGGCGGCCCTCTGCGAAGTCGCCACGTTGCATGTGCCGAAATTCGACCGACCCTTCTACATAAGAACCGACGCTTCTAGGTACGCGATCGGAGCTGTCCTTGAACAGGTTGATGAAGCCACAGGTGATCATTACCCTCTTGCATTTTGGTCTCGGAAGCTAGCTCCACGCCAGATGCAATGGTCACCGCGTGAGCAAGAGATTTATGCCATAATCTGCGCTCTGAAGAAGTACCAATCATGGGTTGGCACCAATCGAGTCGAGGTCCTGACGGATCATCGATCTCTGGAGTATTGGGCCACCGAACACATTGATACTATCGCGAGCCCAGCTGGTCGACGGGCCAGATGGCATGAATTTCTCAGTTTGTTTGACCTCCATGTGTCGTATTTGCCTGGAAAACACAACACGGTAGCGGATGCTCTGAGGCGATGGGCTTACCCCGCTTCAGAGGGGCTGCAAAGTACCAACATCCATGGTACGGAGCAGGACCGCCACGTCGTAATCGAGTGGGATCAAGAAGAAAAAAAGCTCATTCGACGTGAATGCATGCAATGCGCTGTTAAACAGCATGCATTACCGTGTCATGACATCATGGCCTTCTCAGATCCG
The DNA here is from genome assembly GCA_964036045.1 of Eutreptiella sp. 'Long Island Sound 2002'. Taxonomy (NCBI): domain Eukaryota; phylum Euglenozoa; class Euglenophyceae; order Eutreptiales; family Eutreptiaceae; genus Eutreptiella; species Eutreptiella sp. 'Long Island Sound 2002'. The sequence continues at coordinate 13,495,580 of OZ038404.1, read as the reverse complement.
GCGCATGCTCATGAAATTATCACCAAATCACTGAAAGTCGTGGAGAAAGTCACCGATCCCTCCTCAGGGAGTGTAAAACGGTTCGAGTATACCCGACCTGTAAGTGGATTTCGGTTGATTCAGGGCATTAAGCGTCGAGATCCGGCCAAAACTCCACCCCTGCCGAAAGATCCCCTTATCATCCGTGACTGGACGAACGATTATCTGCATGATTCCATGTTTAAAGAGGTCTTTGAGAATCTCAAATCCAAAGATGCTCACAAGGATGGAATTTATTCTGAATATTCGTTGGATGGGGGGAAGCTGTGGATGGAGGGTAAATTGTGCGTACCAGACGCCCTGGCCCCCCGAGTGTTAAACTGGTGGCACAAATGGGAGTCCCCCCACGCACATGGCCGTAGATTATGGTCGATGATTAAACATAGGTTGTTCGGCTCAAGGCTATATACTAATTGTATGAAAGTAGCCGCCGGATGTGCCCAATGTGCTGTCTCGACGCCCCCCAGCGCGAAGAAGCACGGCCATCTGAGGCCACATCCTATTCCGGAGCGCCTCTTTAACAGAGTCACCAGTGATTTTTTCCATCTTGGTGAACTCGACGACGAAGAGTGCCATTGGACCAACAAAAAGGTCAATGGAGTGCTCCTTATTCAATGCCGTCATTCTGGCTACATGCAGGTGTTGCCTTGCAACGTCGAGTCAATGACTGGCAAAGCTGCCGCCAAATGGTGCGCGCAGACCTGGATGGGAGGTTGGGACGTCCCATCCGAGGTGGTAACGGACTCAGGCAAAGAGTACACCTCCGAATGGTGGAAGGAATTATGTGCTCGCCTTGGAATCCACCACCTGAGATGCGAAATCCACGCACATCGAGCGCTGCCTGGCGAAAGAGCCAGCCGCTCTATTATAAATATGCTGCGTAAGGAGCTCGCCAGTGAGAAGGACTTCCATTGGCTTGAAGTTCTCTTCGCATTGCTTCGCCGTTACCACAACACGCCTTTGTAACATGGCCTTTCTCCAAATGAAATTGTCTTTGGACGAAAGAAGTGTTGGTGGAACATGCCGTTGAATAATTGTAAAGATGCTTCGTTGTTTTTGGACGAAATCCAACGAGCAGAAAAAACTGTCTCGAAATTAATCGATAAGCATCAAGCTGACTGGCTTTGGGTCCAGAATCAAGGCCGAAAAAACCCCCCACAATTTTGAAGTCGATGATCGAGTTTGGCTTCGAAAATCCGAAACCACCCTGGACGGAGATGATAAGCTTCTTCCCTTGTGGGAGGGGCCATTCGCTGTTACAGCGCGTCTAGGTGAGAACAGGTGGAGGATTCGTGTGGATGTCAGCAGGGAAATTGAAGTTTCGGGCGATCGCCTTAAGAGAGAGATCCCCTCCCCCAAGGATCGGGTTAAACCCCTTTTTTGGACTTCGAAATTTTTGTCCGATCGGGTCATCGAAGGGGGGAAGTACGAACTCAAGAGAATTTTAGAAGCAAGACGTGACGAAAAGCGCGAATGGGAATTTCTATGTGAGTGGAGGGGCTTTGATTCCAGTCACAACAACTGGGAACCAGCCCATTCTTTTGTCCATGGGTACACCAAGGGGTTCATCGACTTCCTCAAGAAGCACCCCGAAATTGGCGTACTCCTGACAGACTGTCTGTCGAAACCCGACAGACAGGTGGAGAGCGACGGAAAAAGACCTGTGGTGAATCGAGATCCAGCCTTTTACGGCCCTCAACAGCCACATTTCAGGGCTGATCCGTCGATCCCCCCTCCTGCGGTCAGGCCAGCCCAGGAGCCAAATGAGGACCAAGCTTCGAGTTCGGCCGCTGATTTGCAGCGCCCAAGCCGTACGAGGGCCCCACCAGACAGGTTGGTGGTCACATGTATTCGTGCTTGGCCGAATTGAGGGAGACCCGTCGTGACTTGAGTCGCCGACGCCATAATCTGGGTAACAGTCGTCTAGTCCAGGGCGTCATGGCACTCGTCGCTAGGGCTCAAGGGTGTAGGTTCGAAACCCTTGCATGTCCAACTCCTACAAAAGCTCCAGCCTCGCCCCGTCGACCACTTATTCCAATGTGAGTGTGAAAGTGCTGCCTCGGGTCGTTGTGGGTGCCGGAGGGCTCGGGGCCGGCAAGACCAGTGGGGCAGGCACGCGAGGAGTCTCCCTGGATGTTGTTATTGGGGGTAGAACCGGAGACACGGACACCAACGGAGGCGAGAGCAGCAACAACTGAAGCAAGGTCCATGCTGATTGTGGTCCGGCAGAAAATCCCAGTCTATGAAGAAAATTGAGGGGAATTATTCTAAATACATCTGAGTGTCCAAAACTGTCTGAAAAGATTTAAATAATCCATTTATGTAAAAAGGTTTGGCCGATCTGGCCCGCGAGCGCGCGTCAGCGGCAAATGGCGATTCCAGCTAAAATAGCGAAAAGCGGCGGATTTACGGGAAATGGACCGCGGAATCAAATCCGGCATATCAGAAATATATAGGAAATATCCTGTGACTGAGCTGCGAGGCGGCAATTCCGCCGAAGCAAAGAAAATGACCAAAATGTAGCCAATCTGGGCAGAATGTCTGAAAATCTGAGCAGATGGGGCTAGCCGCACTTACACTCCCCCTCCAAAAACACACTGGGGTGTGTCGCTACGTCAACGAAGAACGTAATGCGGGTAAGTCCCAGAAAAACATAGAAATGTAGCCTCGATGGGGCGAAATCTGCTTGATCTGACCTGATTTGGGCTGAATTGGCACTGAATCAGGCTGGATGAACCTGAAATGAGACAGAATGAGAAGTGACGAACAGTCCTCCGTGCAGTAAAACATTAGGTCAAGGGCTAAAAAGCATGTAAACGTATCGAGAATCGATACCAAACCATGCATTGGTTGAGAAGGAGGTAGATTATTGATGGATTGAGTGGGGGGATCAAGAATTGAAGTGACATCTCAGCGCTCTGGCACAGTTTCGCTGTCGCGGGCACGCTACGGTGTCCTCGCCGAACTCTACATCGTGTTATTCCCGCTTTTCTCGTTCTGAAAAGTACAGCATGTGCTTCAGATTTGACGCATCTAGCGGATGATCACAAGATTCAGCAAAATGAGAATGAATTTGGGCAGAGATGAAGGGGATTAAACAATCACAGAGAGGTTAAACAAATACACATGTAGTCTACAGACCCTAAGTGAACCACCGAAGGTAGTGATGTTCTTCTGTTCACTTAGATCCAAACAGATCTTCGAGGAATGATGGGAGATGACAAGGCAATCAACCTAAATTGTCCTAAAATCAGCAAATTCCGTAAGATGAAGGTGAAATGAAGCGGAATGTCTAGAACTGAAACTACCAACACCTTCGTTTAGACTAAAGTTAATATATATTGTCGTTTATTCAGCTCAATTGTGCTTTCCGGCACGTTGGTTCGCGAGCATCCAACAGATTCCATGAAAATGTGGATCATGTGATGATGCATCATGATGGGACATGATAGCCCTGGATCCTTGACATGTAACGCGCCGAAGGTTCGCTGAAGGCGCTTTACTGACAGTATATAACTGAGAGACACCGAATTTACAGTGGCGGTGGTGTCAATCGACTTGGACAAGGCCAACCTTTCGATGGAGTCCCACAAGACACTTGGATTCACCATTTTCGACAGTTTCAGGTCGAATTGAGCTCACATTGGCGTGTGCCAAAAATACAACGAAGCTTACGGACTTCAGAGATTGCTGTTAGAAGTCCCTAGAGCTCCTAGATGAAGATTGTCTGAACAATTGACGTCTGGGTTTCGTACAACAGTGGCAGAATGATGGACAAACCTGAGAAATTCAAGGTAAATTTGAGGATCCTGGATCTGAATCTGGACTTTGGCGTCAGCATCACAGCAAATGAAGGTGAGATCTGAGTCCCTGGCGTCGCATCTGGTGCAGCCAGTACTACAGGGGTTGCCTGTAGGGGTGAATGTCGCCGGCCGGCGTTGACACTATGTACATTTGCTTCCATCTGCACGAGTAGCCAAATTCCAAAGATGCACAGACCAACAGAGACAAGATTACCCCGAATCTGCCTGAATTAAGCCTGAGTTTGGTTTTTTCTGAACACGGCAGCACACTCCGTCAGCGTATCTACGCCTTGTCTGCCGAACGGAGACCAAAGAAAAGTTGATTGACGTCAAATTATCAAACATTCGCAGTCCTCCACATCATGACATAAACAGAAAGAATGAACAGTGGATTGAGCAGAATGTGGTAGGATGGCTTCCTCAATTCGGCCAAGCACGAATACATGTGACCACCAACCTGTCTGGCCTGGCCCTCGTACGGCTTGGGCGCTGCAAATCAGCCGCCGAACTCGAAGCTTGGTCCTCATTTGGCTCCTGGGCTGGCCTGACCGCAGGAGGGGGGATCGACGGATCAGCCCTGGAATGTGGCTGCTGAGGGCCGTAAAAGGCTGGATCTCGATTCACCACAGGTCGTTTTCCGTCGCTCTCCACTTGTCTGTCTGGTTTCGACAAACAATCTGTCAGGAGTACACCAATTTCGGGGTGCTTCTTCAGGAAGTCGATGAACCCCTTGGTGTATCCATGGACAAAAGATTGGGCTGGTTCCCAGTTGTTGTGACTGGAATCAAAGCCCCTCCACTCACACAGAAATTCCCATTCGCCCTTGGCGTCACGTCTTGCTTCAACAATCCTCTTGAGTTCGTACTTTCCCCCTTCGATGACCCGATCAGACAAGTGTTTCGCAGTCCAAAAAAGGGGTTTAACCCGATCCTTGGGGGAGGGGATCTCTCTCTTAAGGCGATCGCCCGAAACGTCAATTTCCCTGCTGACATCCACACGAATCCTCCACCTGTTCTCACCAAGACGCGCTGTAACAGCAAATGGCCCCTCCCACAAGGGAAGAAGCTTGTCATCTCCGTCCAGGGTGGTTTCGGATTTTCGAAGCCAAACTCGATCATCGACTTCAAAATTGTGGGGGTTTTTTCGACCTTGATTTTGAACCCAAAGCCAGTCAGCTTGATGCTTCTCGATTAATTTCGACACAGATTTATCTGCTCGTTGGACTTCGTCCAAAAACAGCGAAGCATCTTTACAGGGGCGAGGATTATTCAACGGCATGTTCCACCAACACTTCTTTCGTCCAAAGACAATTTCATTTGGAGAAAGGCCATGATACAAAGGCGTGTTGTGGTAACGGCGAAGCAATGCGAAGAGAACTTCCATCCAATGGAAATCCTTTTCACTCGCGAGCTCCTTACGAAGCATATTAATAATTGAGCGGCCGGCTCTTTCACCAGGCAGCGCTCGATGCGAGTGGATTTCACATCGGAGGTGGTGGATTCCAAGGCGAGCACACAATTCTCTCCACCATTCGGAGGTGTACTCTTTGCCTGAATCCGTGACCACCTCGGATGGGACGTCCCAGCCTCCCATCCAGGTCTGCGCGCACCACTTGGCGGCAGCCTTGCCAGTCATCGACTCAATGTTGCAAGGCAACACTTCAATGTAGCCGGAATGACGGCACTGAATAAGGAGCACACCATTGACTTTTTTGTTAGTCCAATGGCACTCTTCGTCATCGAGTTCACCGAGATAGAAGAAATCACTGGTGACTCTGTTAAAGAGGCGCTCCGGAATAGGATGAGGCCTCAGATGGCCGTGCTTCTTCGCGCTGGGAGGCGTCGAGACAGCACATTGGGCACATCCGGCAGCTACTTTCATGCAATGAGTGTAGAGCCTCGATCCAAACAACCTATGCTTAATCATCGACCACAGTCGACGGCCATGTGCGTGGGGGGACTCCCATTTGTGCCACCAGTGTAACACTCGGGGGGCTAGGGCGTCTGGCACACACAATTTACCCTCCATCCACAGCTTCCCCCCATCCAACGAGTACTCAGCAAAAATCCCATCCTTGTGAGCATCTTTGGATTGGAGATTTCCAAAGACCTCTTTAAACATGGGATCCTGCAGATAATCGGACGTCCAGTCACGGATGATCAGGGAATCTTTCGGCAGGGGTGGAGTTTTGGCCGGATCTCGACGCTTAATGCCTTGGATCAACCGAAATCGACTTACTTGTCGGGTATAATCAAACCGTTTCACACTCCCTGAGGAGGGATCGGTGACTTTCTCCACGACTTTCAGCGTTTTGGTGCAGATCTCATGAGCATGCGCCGATCTGTGATGGCCGTGATGTCATGGCACGGTAATGCGTGCTGTTTAACAGCGCATTGCATGCATGCACGTCGAATGAGTTTCTTTTCTTCCTGATCCCATTCGATGATTACATGGCGGTCCTGCTCCGTACCATGGATGTTGGTACTTTGCAGCCCCTCTGAGGCGGGGTAAGCCCATCGGCTCAGAGCATCCGCTACCGTGTTGTGTTTTCCAGGCAAGTACGACACATGGAGGTCAAACAGAGAGAGAAATTCGTGCCATCTGGCCCGTCGACCAGCTGGGCTCGCGACAGTATCAATGTGTTCGGTGGCCCAATACTCCAGAGATCGATGATCCGTCAGGACCTCGACTCGATTGGTGCCAACCCACGATTGGTACTTTTTTAGAGCGCAAATTATGGCATACGTTTCTTGCTCACGTGGCGACCATTGCATTTGGCGTGGGGCTAGCTTCCGAGACCAAAATGCAAGAGGGTAATGATCGCCAGTGGCTTCATCAACCTGTTCAAGGACTGCTCCGATCGCGTACCTAGAAGCGTCGGTTCTAATGTAGAAGGGTCGGTCAAATTGGGGCACATGCAACGTGGCGACTTCACAGAGGGCCGCCTTCAAGTGATGGAAGGCCTCCTCGCACTCGTCAGTCCACTTGACACGAACCTTTGAACCTGCCTTGCCCGCATCTCTCCCTACCTTCAATAATTCAGTGAGGGGGGCAGCAAATTTGGCATAATTCGGCACAAAAGTGTGGTAAAAATTGCAACAACCCAGGAATCCTCTCAACTCCGTGATCCTCTCAGGGCGCTTCCACTTCTGAATAGCGACGAGCTTCCCTGGACTGGGTCGTCGGGTGCCATTCTCTAGGAGAGAACCACAAAATTCGACTGATTTTAAAAATAATTTTCCCTTCTTTGGCCCACAAACCAGCTGATTAGCGTCAAGAATGTCCAAAACTTGGTTCAGCTGCTTCTCATGTAGGGCCACCAGCTCGGCTTCGGTCAGTCCCTCCCCCTCTGTCGCGATGATTATGTCATCTATGTACACACTCACGAAGGCACGAAGCTCAGGATGGGTTGTGAACAGCACATCCTCCATCATTCTTTGAAAAAATGAGGGGGCGTTCTTCAGGCCCATGGGCATGACCGTCCATTGGACTGGGCCACATGGCGTGCACATACAGGTGAGAGGTCGGCTGTCCTTCCTCAACGGCATTTGGTGAAAGCCGTGACGGAGATCCAGCACAGAAAACAAACGACCTCTTGCCCTCTTGGCGATTTCCTCCTCAATGAGGGGCAGGGGGTGCGAATCCGCCTTGGTTTCGGCGTTGAGATTGCGAAAATCAACCACCATTCGCCAACCATCTATAGTGTTCTGGTCTGCAGGCGGTGGCTTCGGGACTGTGAAGGGTGAACAGCACCATTCGCTGGTCATACAACCCTCAAGCCAACCAAATTCCCTGAGATTTCTCTCGGTGATTTTTCTGAGAATCTCATGTTTATGTCCATGATTTTCATAAGGGCGCTGTTTTTTTGCCTTGTACCCTTCACGAAGCTCGATGAAGGCTTCACCGAACTGTCCACGGACAGGGGGGTCTTTGATCAACTTTCCTGAAAGGGTTGTGTCCTTCCGTTCCTCAAAAATCTTTTCTCTTGACTTAGAACACAATTCAGTGTCCACCTGATCGCCAGGAATTACTGTCGAAAAAACTTTGGCGACTTCTTCGGCTTTGGCAGGAAGAATCTTCTTACGGATGTCCCTAAACAGGTCCGTATCAACTGCCTCTTGAAGATAGGTGGGTCGTGTGTCGAAATCCCAGAGATTCTCCTCGTGATCCAGCTCCTCGAAAGGATCCATGAAAGCTTCCACAGGGGGTTTTTCATAAAAAACTCTGAATTTGCGGCGCGATTGGAGATTTTTCCTCGCCCGTGCACTGAAGATTCTTTTCGATGTCGACCGTATTGGGGAAGAGGGAGACGAGGCGGATCCATTGGACGTTGAATCACCTTGGGTATCTGACGGACAAAAATCAGAAAAAATAGATTCATCATCAGTACCACGCTCAACCTCAAATTCAGACCCAACACAGGAATCTGTACTAGAATCAGCAGAATTAGAGTCAGAAAGCTTTCCATCCACCAGGAATGCAAGCGAACTCCAGGACCGCTGTGGCAGGGGACCTGTGTCGTCCCTGGCATACAGCTTAATCTTCCTGGGAAGTTCGATGTAATCTACACAAATGTCTTGTAATTCCTGAAACCAAGGCTTGTCGTCCCACAAGGGCACAACTAAAATTGCCTGGGTTTCCTCTTGCTTGATTTTGTGGATGACCTGCTGGATTAAGTGAAACGGAGGATTAATCCACAACTTCTTGTCCCATTTATGGGTCCAAGCGTCGCTAAAGTGCTTGTCAAAGCGCTTGTTCATACGGTTAGCAAAGGCATCATACTGTGGCCAAAAGGAATGATGTTCATGAAAGTATTCACAAATTGCATCGCGCCATTTGTTGACAACTCTGTAGGATGAAGAGTGCCAGCGCGAAGGGCGTCGTGGCTGGGAGTCCCTACGAAGACATTCTAACTCTTGGGAGTAATCGGCACTCCCATTCACCTCTGCAATGGTGACATCTTCACCAAATTTTGGTGTCACCTTTTGCTTCAAAAATTCTTCTGCACTTTTAAACCCTGCGTGCAAAAAACGAAATTCAGGACGCTCCAAGGGACCTGACTCCAGCAAAAAAGAACGACGATGACCTACGGGCGCTACCCTGTTCTTGCGAAGCCAAGGATGGCCCAAATAAAGGTCATATTTTATGTCAGCACGGTAGAAGTAATCATCCTTAAGGACAACTTCTTCCACATTTTGCTCTTCCCAAAGGTCTTGAGCGACCAAATGGGTTGATATATAACAACCGCGTTGCCCACCTGCGAGAGAATGTCCAGAAACTCCCTCGAGGGTAACAGGATGAGGCGATTCAAACACGCAGTCGTCGGGTAAGAATGAATTGGATTGGAGATTTACCTCTGATCCATTGTCACACAAACAAGTGGCGAGGTGGAAATTTCCCTTGCAATCAGAGACCCACAGCTTTGTGACAAACTGACGAGCCCTGTGCTTGGACTGTACACCAACCTCGTCCACTACAACAGAAGGATCCGCTGCCGGATCCAGGGGAGAGGAGACAAGCGACCCTACATCAAGTAATGGTCGATCTGGAATTTGGGGATCATGCCTGAAATCGCCTGGGGAGGGGCGATTTTCGTGGCTCCCCTAGGCGTTCTGACCTCCAGCGGCTGCGTTAACATTGTGAACACAGCCTGATTCGTCGATCCACTCATCTTGGAACGGATCATCTGCTGGATTCAGGGCATTTTCGACATAATCTCGATCCGCATCAGACACCTGGTCTGCACCTGAAACCTGATCCACACGATGGTTTCCCTTTCCACGTCCACGGCCACGGCCGCCGGATGATGGTCCACCACCGTCGCCACGCCCTCTGCCCTTACCAGAGAAGGGGGTTCCTGAAGGATTTCCCTTACCCTTACCCTGTGATCCTGGAGCATTTCCTTTATTTGTACCGGATTGAGGGGTTTGGCCTGGATTTCGATTTCCGCCTCCGGCGTTGCCATTGGGACTTGTCTGACCGTTTGGCTGCCCACCGGAACCGGATGGAGTCCGATTTCCTTTGCCTTGGGACCCGCCAGGGCCTCCGGTATTTTTGTTTCCACCGGAGGGGGTCGGATTACCCTTTCCCCCCTTGGCACCATGCACCTGTCTGTCATTCCTGTCTGAATTCTGCGAATTACTGACATTTTCACCAATCACCTTGTGATCGTAAGCAGACCATCGGTGATTAGCAGTAGAATGCGTCTTAGCTCGGTTCGTAGAACCTAGAAGAAGGCAGATGCTACAATGATCCTGAACATTCCGGGTGTCATTCACCTTTTTGTTGCCCTTTTGGGCCCCATTTTGGGTGTTTTGCTGGGTATTACTGTTTCCCCCAAGACCCTCATGGAAATTTTGATTGGCGGCGTCAGCGAGCCTCTCAACCTCTTCCCACAGTTCCTGCGGAGTAAACGAAAACACCCAGTTCCTGGCCTTCAGGCGATGGCCGTGGAAACTTACTCCCCTATTGAGGACTTGGACAAACAAGTCCCGATCCTCGTGTTCATTGAACTTGATTTTCCACGTGTTTTCAGTGAATTCCACCTTGGTAAACGACGTGGGGGAGCACTTTTGAAGTGCCTCCCTGACGGTAAACCGGTTGGCCGAGGCGTCGAAGCCATCGACTTCCGCCCACCAGGTCTTGACCTTTTCTTCGGACTGTCTATTCCGAAGGGTGGCGGCGGTTTCAGAGGGGATCTTGTCAAAAATCAGATTTTTCAGCTCGGCACTAGAAAATTTTTCGCCTGAATGTTCAGATTCTTCTACGAGATTCCAGAAGCGCTGTCTCTTGTCCTGCACTTCGTGCAAGATTAATCGCGAGAACGAAGGAAATTTCTTCAACATCTGGTGGTAATGGTCCTCAGGCAGCCGGGATCCACGTACCTCCAACTGTTCCCACACCTCATCAAAGGTAAGGGGGGAACTTGAATCCTCACGATCACTCCAGGTCCTGAGCCAAGTATTGGCCGGCGCTCCCTCAAGGCAGTCCAAGAGGGCCATCAGGAACTGATCATCCTGGAGCTTTTGAGTCTTAACCCACAATTTAAATTCCCGTTGGAACTGAGGCCAACGTCTGGGGTTCCCATTATACTTCGGTTGCTTGGCAACCTGACGAAGTCGCAATGAAGTGGGATTTAGAAGTGAATCCAGCCCAACACCGGCCGTAATGGCAGACACCTTGGCGGCATCATTAGCCACACCAGCTCCGGCGAGGGTCTGGGCGAGCAACATCTGGGCAATTGCATTGGAATCAACAGCAGGAAGGGTAGTACGGGAGGCAGTTCGTTTGGCATTCTGAACCTCAGTCCTTGCCTTCGCCGATCTACTCTGAGATCGAGAGATTGTAACCCTTTCCTTTAGCTTAGTCCTGCTGATCCTTGCGTCGGTGGTCTTAGAGTCCACCGAAGGAGCAATCGAAAAAATTTCTGTCGCCTCCTCCGACGGTTCCGTTGTTTGTTCCACCGATGATGCGCCCTCAGACCTCATGTGGGTCTTGAAAAGATCTTTAATTCCCAGCGTCTGAATGATGAGTTGCATTTGATCTTTGAGCAATTGGAACTCAGTATCTCGCTGTAATCTGCAAGAGCAGTCGGCAGGACAGTACATACCGTGTCCTGAAGGGCCTGAGCAGGCTGTCGGACCGCTAATCTCAGTGGTTCGCAGCCAGGAGTCCACTTGGGGAGCTCCTTCAGTCCTAATTTCCAGGCTTGCCTGCCTAGCTGCCTCTAAAATTCCTTCCTCAACCGCGGCGGCTAGATCGTCGCGGATGGAAACAGAGGGATGAGGGGCGGAGGGCCCGGCAACAGGTGCCTTGGTCTTCTCCTTCGGGAAGGGACTTGCCTCCCAGATCTGCACAAAAATGGCAAAAGATTCATCTTCTTGAGAACACCACCACATCCTGGTATTAATTTCTTCTTGAAGAAGGAAAAAATATTCAAATAAAAAATCAGAGGCGATTCTTTCTTGACCTATCAGCTTAGACGTGGCTAAGTAACAAAGGGCCTCAAGGGCCTCAAGGTTACGGGTCACTTCCGAAGACAAATGGTTGTCCCATTGTGCCCATGAGGCTGGTCGATTATAGGTAGGTACCTCACCTGGACCACCCATCTCAATGTCGTCAATGTCGGCGTCGATGGTCTCAAAATGTGGACATTGGTAAGGAGTATTAGTACCTGCCAGGTCCGTAAGCTCCACCGGAGCGTTGCCATTAGCGTAGGCTGGGAGATTCCAGCTGCTTGATGGCCAATTTCGACTGGGATCTTGATTATAATCTGGGCCTCCACAGCTGCTGATTTGTGCCCTTCTTGGGCAATTTGGGCTTGCGCAAGGCATTCCTCTCAAGGCCTCGTTCGCACAGCACCACGGCAGCGTAATCGTTACGTCTCCGGAGGTGGCGGAGTCTACGGGGCCGTACTGGGGAGCTAGCTGTGGTTGGGACACCATAGGAACAACATTCAGGTAGCCTCTGCTACCATGAAAGTGCTGCCCTGGGTCGTTGTGGGTGCCGGAGGGCTCGGGGCCGGCAAGACCAGTGGGGCAGGCACGCGAGGAGTCTCCCTGGATGTTGTTATTGGGGGTAGAACCGGAGACACGGACACCAACGGAGGCGAGAGCAGCAACAACTGAAGCAAGGTCCATGCTGATTGTGGTCCGGCAGAAAATCCCAGTCTATGAAGAAAATTGAGGGGAATTATTCTAAATACATCTGAGTGTCCAAAACTGTCTGAAAAGATTTAAATAATCCATTTATGTAAAAAGGTTTGGCCGATCTGGCCCGCGAGCGCGCGTCAGCGGCAAATGGCGATTCCAGCTAAAATAGCGAAACGCGGCGGATTTACGGGAAATGGACCACGGAATCAAATCCGGCATATCAGAAATATATAGGAAATATCCTGTGACTGAGCTGCGAGGCGGCAATTCCGCCGAAGCAAAGAAAATGACCAAAATGTAGCCAATCTGGGCAGAATGTCTGAAAATCTGAGCAGATGGGGCTGACGACTTGAAAAAAACACATTCTGCTCAATCCACTGTTCATTCTTCCTGATTACGACATGATGTGGAGAACTGCGAATGTTTGATAATTTGACGTCAATCAACTTTTCTTTGGTCTCCGTTCGGCAGACAAGGCGTAGATACGCTGCCGAAAGCCACGGAGTGTGCTGCCGTGTCCAGAAAAACCAAACTCAGGCTTAATTCAGGCAGATCCGGGGTAATCTTGTCTCTGTTGGTCTGTGCATCTTTGGAATTTGGCTACTCGTGCAGATGGAAGCAAATGTACATAGTAAAAACGCTGGCCAGCGACATACACACGACAGCGACATTCACACACACAGCACACAGCGACATTCACCCCTACAGGCACCCCCTGTAGTACTGGCGGCACTAGATGCGACGCCAGGAACTCAGATCTTACCTTCATTTGCCGTGATGCTGAAGCCAAAGTCCAGATTCAGATCCAGATTCCTTGAATTTACCTTGAATTCCTCAGGTTTGTCCATCATTCTGCGCAACAGTGCAGCAAAACCCCGACGTCAATTGTTCAGACAGCCTTCATATTAGAGCTCTAGGGACTTCTAACAGCAACCTCTCGGACCTCAGAGCTTCCGTAAGCTTCGGTGTATTTTTGGCACACGCCAATGTGAGCTCAATCCGACCTGAAACTGTCGAAAATGGTGAATCCAAGTGTCTTGTGGGACTCAATCGAAAGATGGGCCTTGTCCAAGTCGATTGACACCGCCGCCACTGTAAATAAAGGACTATTCGGTGTCTCTCAGTTATATACTGTCAGTAAAGCGCCTTCAGCGAACCTTCGGCGCGTTACATGCCAAGGATCCAGGGCCATCATGTCCCATCATGATGCATCATCACATGATCCACATTTTCATGGAATCTGTTGGATGCTCGCGAACCAACGTGCCGGAAAGCATAATTCAGCTGAATAAACGACAATATATATTAACTCTAGTCTAAACGAAGGTGTTAGTAGTTTCAGTTCTAGACATTCCGCTTCATTTCACCTTCATCTGAGGGAATTTGCCTCATTTTAGGACAGTTTAGGTTGATTTCCTTGTCATCTCCTCTCATTCCTCGAAGATCTGTTTACGGCTTTGCCTAACTTCGTTGACGCTGATGTTTTTCTGTTCACTTAGGGCCTGCAGACTACATTTGTATTTGTTTTCCCTCTCTGTAATTGTTTCATCTCCTTCATCTCTGCTCAAATTGATTCTCAATCTTGCTGAATCTTGTGATCATCCACCAGATGCGCCAAATCTGAAGCACATGCTGCACTTTTCAGAACGAGAAAAGCGGGAGTAACACGATGTAGAGTACGTGGAGGACACCTTAGCGTGCCCGCGACAGCTAAACTGTGCCAGAGCGCCTAGATGTCACTCCATTTCTTGATTCTCCAACTCAATCCACCAATAATTTCCCTCATTCTCAACCAGGGCATGGTTTGGTATCGATTCTCGATACGTTTACATGCTTTTTAGCACTTAACCCAATGTTTTACTGCACGGAGGACTGTTCGTCACTCCTCATTCTGTCTCATTTCAGGTTCATCCATCCTGATTCAGCGCCAATTCAGCCCAAATCAGGTCAGATCAAGCAGATTTCGCCCCATCGAGGCTACATTTCTATGTTTTTCTGGGACTTACCCGCACTACGTTCTTCGTTGACGTAGCGACACACCCCAGTGTGTTTTTGGAGGGGGAGTGTAAGTGCGGCTAACCCCCATCTGCTCAGATCTTTGCAGATCTGCCCCAGATTGGCTACATTTTGGTCATTTTCTCTGCTTCGGCGGAATCGCCGCCCCGCAGCTCAGTCTCAGGATCAGACCTATATATTTCTGATGTGCCGGATCTGATTCCGCGGTCCATTCATCGTAAATCCGCCGCGTTCCGATCATTTACCCGGAATCGCCAATTGCCGCTGACGCGCGTGCGCGAGCCAGATCGGCCAAATATTTTTTCACAATCGGATTTTTAAAAATATTTTCAGACAGATATGGACACTCAGATGTACTTAGGATTATCCGCATCAATTTTCTTCTTAGACTGGGATTTTTTGCCGGATAACAATCAGCATGGATCTTGCCTCCGTTGTCGCCGCTCTTGCCTCCGTTGGTGTCCGTGTATCCGGTTCTGCCCCCAACAGCAGCGTTCAGGTCGACTCCTCGCGTGCCTGCCCCCCCGGTCTTGCCGGCCCTGAGCCCTCCGGCACCATCCACGACCTAGGGCAGCACTTTCACAGAGACTCCATCAGGAACAGGTACATGACAGGGAGAGTTGGGGGCGTTGGTGTTAGTCACGACGTACTCATCTCCCCCGGGTGTAGTCTCAACAGCATCTTGAGGTCGTAGGCGATCCTTCAAGTCACCCAAGGCGAGTCCATCGCTTTCTCGTTGTATAGCCTGGACCAGAGTCGGGTCCAGGTCCTCCCAGGGGATGGTGGTAAGACTTCCGTCCACCACGCTGAGCATGCTCCCCCATCCGGGCTTCCCAATAGGCGTCTTGCGTCCCAGAGGCACGTAGATGGCCTCATCAGGCAAACGAACAGAGCTGATAGTCAGCCTGTCCAGGAGGTTTCGCCAGTACTCGTTGCCCCCATGGGCTCCCCAATCGGGGGAACACAGGACCAAACGGGAACGTTCCAAGGCCACCTTGGTCAGCACCTTCCCCAGTTCACTGAATCTGGGGTTCCCGTAGGCCATCCCGAAAGAGGGCCAGTAAAATTTGTAGCTGCAGTTCTTCCCCTTGCTGCAGTAAAGGCCCAGTACATGTTGCTTGTCGCTGGCGAACAACTCCACACTTAGGTCTTCTCGAGAGTAACCCAACTCCTTCAGACCTTGGTCTAGGACTTCCCCCAATAGTTGATAGTCCTCAGTTTTGGAGGCCGCCATCATGTTCGAGGGCTCCTCCTTCGATAGTCTCAGGTAACTCGAGGTATGTTCCGACTGCTCCAGTGGCACAGACTCTCTGCCACTGCCGTGGTCCACGTAGAGGAGGTAGGGCGCTTGCAGCGTCAGGGATTGTATCTGGGAGTGCTGTATGAAGAAGTCAGTACCCAGTACAAAGTCGAAGGCCTCAGTGTCCATCACATAGAACCGATGGGCGATAGTCCGAGAGCCCATAGGTACCTCCACTTCACAGTCCCCGCAGCTGTGCACCACATGTCCATCCCCCATACGTATAGCAGCGGTGGTCATGGTGTTCTTCAGGCTCCCACAAGGTAAAATTTTCTTGGCCACTATAGATATTGTGGCGCCAGTATCCAGTACCCCCAGGTATTCACGTCCCCCTAGTCGGATACGTACCCAAAACACCAGGTCTTGGGTGCCACCAGAGCGTCCCCGTCAGAACTCCGCGGGACAGGTCACCTCGAACCCCTTGTTCCGCAATTTGCGGGCCATCCTCATGAAACGGCTCCTCTTCTTAGCGTTGCCGTCATCACCACCTTCATGCTCACGCTTGGCTCCTTGTTCTTGCTGGGCCTGCGTTTGTGAGCGTGTGGTAGGTCCAGACTGCCCTCCAGAGGGCTCGGAGTTCCCCCCTGGATTAGGGTTGGGGTTGCCTCCGTTCTTGTCCTTGTTCTTGTTGTCGGTCTGGCGGTTAGCGCCTCCTCCTCGTCCACCTTGACCATTGTCTTGACCACCTTGACCACGTCCTTTCGACTTGCCCTTGCCGGAGTCGTTGCCTTTGGCCTTGCCTCCACCTTTGCCTGAGCCTTTGCCAGGATCTTCCCCCTTAAGCTTCGCCGATAGGCGTTGCTTATGGTAGCACTCATCCTCGTAGTGCTTCCGCTTACCGCAGAATGCACACGTGATGGTGCAGCGGTAATGATCCGGCAGCTTCGCTTTGGCGCCGGTGTTTTTCTCCTGCTGCTTCCCCTGGACGACGAAGCAGTCTCGCTGCTCGCAGTCAGAGGCGTGCTGCAGGTGGCCCTGCTCATCTCTGGCATCACACCAGAATAGCTCCTTCACGTTCTCCATGGTACGGGCGTGGGCGTGTTTGGGGGTAGTCCCCTGCCCAGGTCGGGACCCTTGGTACCCTTTGCCTCCAGAACCTCCACCACCAGGACGGTAGTTGTTCAAGTGCTGGTCGCTCTCCTTCTCCAGCCCCATCTCCAGGAGCAGCACGCATAGATCCTCGTAGTGGAGGGATCTAGCCTTGCGCTCAGCCGTCAAACGACACTCGTCCCATAGCTCTCGAGGGAGCTTGGCCACCAACCAGAATAGCAGGTCGTCGCTGCTGTAGGAGCCGGGCGTCAGTCGTCCAGCCCAGTGATCCAGATCAGCCAACAGCTCAGATACCCTGCCAGGCTTGGGGTTGTTGGGCAGCACGGGTAGGTTCTGGATCTCGACCCTGATGGAGAGGTCGGTTTCGTAGGTTGGGTACTGCCTCTCCAGGGCAACCAACACATCGGCAAAGGTGGCGGAGTTAGTCACGATCTGCCTGACCTGCTTCTCCGGGTACTTGGTCTTGCAGCACTGCAGGAGCAGATCGCACTTCACTCGCCCACTCGCGTGGGTTTGGCCGGTCAGTCGTAGGAACCGGCCAAAGTTCTCAGCGAACTCGCTGAGGTCCTTGCCTGTGAACTCAGGCAGGTTCACCACTATCTTGGAGGTGGCAACAGCCTTTGCCTCCTGAGCTCGGCGTCCTTCAGGGCGTCGGGTCTTCTTCTTCTTTTTCTTCTTCTTCTTACCCTTGGGGTCCTCGGGGTCCTCAGGGTCATCGTCATCTGAGGGCGAAGAAGAATCCATCGACGGCGGCTCGTCATCGGAGGGGTCTCCGCCTAGAACACTGGAGCCATAAGGCTCCACGTCCACCATAGCCCTTAAGGCTGTCAGCCCCAGCCGGTCCAGCTCGGCCCTCGTCGAGTTCGTCACGTGGCTGTAGGGCGGCTGGGCCGTTCTCGGCACGAAGGGACTTCTCGGAATGGCTGCAGGCGTCGGCATCGGTCTGCTCCTCAGGCTCCCCAGGGTATTTGTCAACCCTGCCGTCAGGTGGTTAGCCTGTACTCGGTGGGGTGACATTCCCACCGAGATAGGTGACGGTTGGGGCGGGATCATCAGGGGCTCCAGCTTCTCACGGATCTCTTGTGTGAGGTCGCCCACGATTTTTGAAGTGGCTCCTCGGAGCACCTCGTTGATCTCCGACCGCGTCAGGGACCTGCTGGAGGATCTCCCCGATCCTCTACTCCTGCCTCCAAGAGACTCTGGTCCTCTCCTCAACCCACTCAAGGGTGCATACCCAGGAACATCCATGTAGGTTCCAGTAGCGTGTAGTGGATGGGGATAGTCAGCCGCATACCATCGCGGCGCAGAGCTGGAAGCCACCGGCTCACTGGCAGTAGTTGCCTCATGGAGCGCAGTGGTAGGTGGGCCCATACCATAGGCGGGGTAGTGAGGCATGCCAGTAAAGCCTGTGCCTTCTGCCATAGGCGGGTTGGTTGTGGAAGTGGATGTGGCGGCGGCTGGGAGTGTGGTGGTTATGGGAGAGGGTGATGCGTGGAGGCCAGAAGCGCTTGGTGCGCCTTCGAAGGTAGGGATACTCGTCTGGTCTTGCCCTTGTTCCTCTCCTTCGTCTGCTTCTCCTCCAGCATCCTTCTCGCTCTTGTTCTCTCTCTTCCTCTTCACAGGCTAAGGCTGAGAGACCACTTCCTCGACCGACAGGGCCCCGAAGGCCGTTTGGAGTCCATCCAGGGAGTCCTCGGCCGTATCCACTGGCCCATGTAAGGGCTCCGCCGAAGGTACAGCGCCAGGTGCCGGCCTTGCCGGTGCCTCAGGCGCGGGCGCTGTCTTCACGTCGGCGTCCACCTTTCCTGGATCCATCTTCTTTCACCCTTCAGCTTATATTTGCCCGTACTCGGCGCACTGGATGTACGGCACGGGGTTGCTGCCGGTGCGCAGAGACAGGCTGCCTCTTGCTACCAGAAAAGTTTATAGTGTTTTCAGCACTGTGTTTTTGCTTCTCCTGCTGCTTGCTGTTGCTGTAGGGTGTCCTGCTGCTTGTTTTGGGAGATGAAAAGCTTTTGTTTATTGAAATACAGTAAATCCAAGTCAATCCAGGATAGCCCAAGCCAGAAGTGTGCAAGGAGAAGATAATCAGGATCAAAGCATGAAGGGCTGCAGTGTAAACAGTGAAAGATGATTGGATATTCACAGAAACTGCAACTCAGGTCACAAATGAATGCATATTCACAAAGATAGCTGAAATGTTTTGGGAAAAGAGTTAGAAAACTGCCCCATGGTCACTCTCTCTCCATAGTGCCATCTCAGGAGATGTGCACTCTTTGTTTTGGGTCCCATATGTGCTGAGGTGGCAGGGCATGTGGCGATGAGGTCACTGCCATGTCACATGGGATCTTCCTACTTAGCTAGGCTGACCAGGAATTGAACCCAGGACCTCTCAAAGAGAGGTGCCTAGCCCCCTAGGGTGTATACCACTAGGGCAGATAAGTATTCATGGAAAAACATAGATAAATTCATAGGCTCTACCTTAGGTATGTCAGTGCTCAGTCAACTCATGAAAAGATGAATAGCTTCACATTGAAAGGGGATTAAGGGGTCCACTCCATATCCTGATTGGGTGTTTGGTTCCATAGGTCAAAATGTGTTATCACCACTTTTGGTTGGACCAATACTAAGATAAAAATGCATGGATGCTCAGTGCATCTCTAATACAACTAGAGTATGCCTCAAAGCAATGGAAAAGCACTTTTTCTTACTATATATATATATATATATATATATATATATATATATATATATATATATATATATATATATATATATATATATATATATATATATATATATATATATATATATATATATATATATATATATATATATATATATATATATATATATATATATATATATATATATATATATATATATATATATATATATATATATATATAGTCATAGTCATAGTCATAACCACTTATCATGCCGTCTACTGGAGTTACCGGGCATCTCGCACCGACAGGTGGTTCCTGCCTTGCTCGATCCCGTGGGTCCCAGGGCTGCCTGAGGTGGCCCACAGCATGACGGAGGACCCAGAGGACCGGGGATACCGGCCAACCAGGCTTTGGGGGCAGTGGCGACTGCAGAGCATTAGCATTAGCAACGGCGACGGACGCTGGTCCGTTTGTTCGCCGGGGGTAAGGGGCAAGGCATGGCAGAGCAGCAGCACTGCAACAAGCAAGCACAATGCCTAGGGGGGCAGCACTGCAGCAACCAAGAAACAAAGCAGCAAGCATGGGCACAAGACGAGATTGAAGATGGTGATGCAACCCACGTGCAGGCCCGTATGCCTTGGGGCCTGCTGCCGGCCCAGCGCTGTCCCATCCGTAGTCACCTGGGTATTCACCGGTCAAGTATATATATATATATATATATATATATATATATATATATATATATATATATATATATATATATATATATATATATATATATATATATATATATATATATATATATATATATATATATATATATATATATATATATATATATATATATATATATATATATATATATATATATATATATATATATATATATATATATATATATATATATATATATATATATATATATATATATATATATATATATATATATATATATATATATATATATATATATATATATATATATATATATATATATATATATATATATATATATATATATATATATATATATATATATATATATATATATATATATATATATATATATATATATATATATATATATATATATATATATATATATATATATATATATATATATATATATATATATATATATATATATATATATGTATGTATATGTATATGTATATATATATATATATATATATATATATATATATATATATCCTCCAATCTACACCCCTCTCCCAACTCTAGGTGGCTCCACCACACGGCTCTAAGGTACGTGCGACGGGCACAAAATGGTGCATACATGTGGTGGAAGACGCTAAACTCGGTCAAAACGGGCTCAAAACGGGCTAAAAACACTTGTTTGAGCATCCCAAATGGTCCGGGATCACTTTTGGAAAAACGCGTTTTTGACCCATTTTTGACCCATTTTTGGTCCCAAAATGGCCCATTTTCTAAGCATTTTGGGATTTTCCAGGAGCCAAAACACGTCCCCACGGGCTCAAAATGGGCTAAAAACACTTGTTTGAGCATCATAAATGGTCCAGGATCATTTTTGGAAAAACGCGTTTTTGACCCATTTTGGACCCATTGTTGGTCTCAAAACGGCCCATTTTCAAGGCATTTTGGGATTTTCCATGGCCCAAAACGCGCCACCACGGGCTCAAAACGGCCCAAAAACACTTGTTTGAGCATCCCAAGTGGTCTAGGAACAAGTTTGGAAAAAATCACTTTTTTCGCCCTTCGGGACCCTGGTGGACCCACCGTTGGCCCCCACTGTGCGTGGGCTGGCCGGCCCTCGGGCTGCACCAAGTGACCACTGGTACGGGGGTCTACGTGTCTCGTTGGGCGATTCTGACGCTTGAAAACCATAAAAAGTGGGGGGTTGCGGGTGGACTAGGTGCCCTCGGAATTCGTTTTTGAGCCACGTAGCCCAAGATACGGCCCGTTCTTGGTTTCGGGGTGCTGGTGCACATTGCGCAGTTTTTGGGACTTTTTGGCGCCTTTTTGGGCTGTTTCTCGAACATATCGTGGAGTTAGAGGGCACCAAAGGTCCCTTGGTCACGAGAAAGTCAAGCCGGACGTGCAGTGTAGCCGCCATTTGCCTTCGTTTGGCTGTTTTGAACCCTTACTAGGGCTGTTTTGGGTGAAAAATGGCTGTTTTTGGCCCAAAACTGCGCAGATTTGGGAGGGCACCTCCCGACTTGGCGCCACCGCCCCGGGCCGCCACCAGTGAGTTTGTGGCTCAAAACTTGGATTTGGCAAGGGCACCACCTAGGCTCTAGGGTGGCTAGAGTAGAGTAGAGCCCGGAGCGATGAGGCCGAGCAATGGCCAAAACAGAAAGGAGAAGTGCTTGTTGCTTGTTGTTGCTTGTTGCTTGTTGCTGGCTTGCTTGTTAGCTAGATTTAAGCGGAGAGGGGTGTAGTAATATATATATATATATATATATATATATATATATATATATATATATATATATATATATATATATATATATATATATATATATATATATATATATATATATGGCCAATACGCGCATTTTCCCCCCCCCCCACCCTGGACCCTAGTGTGCGACTTGGGTCAGGACTAGGGACCCCTCCCCCCTATTTTGAGGTTGGAAAACACAAAAAGATGGGTTTCGGGCTCGGATGGGGCAGTGGGAGGGCTGTAGACAGGGTTTTTGGCCTAAAAAGAGGGTATGACATCACTGCTGGTTGCATCCTAACCAGAGTACTAAAAATAACCACTAAATCCTAAAAATAACCCACACCACCCCTATATACACCCAATGACATGGTAATTCAGCATTTTTAACACTCCCCTGTCCATTTTCATGTCCTATGATACTATTATTGGTGGGATTTGGTGCTAGTATTAGTGGTTTGGACCACAAATGTACCTATGTTTAGTACTCTGGTTAGGATCCTACCGGCAGTGATGTCATACCCTAATTTTAGCCATTTTAGACCTTTATAGGGGCAAATACCCACTAATAACCATCCAATTCACTTCTAAAACATGTTTTTTTGTGTTTCCCGACCCCAAAATAGGGGGGGGGGTACCTAACCTTGCCCCATAGTGCACCGGTTGGCCCAGGGTGGGGGGGGGGGGAAAATGCGCGTATTGGCCATATATATATATATATATATATATATATATATATATATATATATATATATATATATATATATATATATATATATATATATATATATATATATATATATATATATATATATATATATATATATATATATATATATATATATATATATATATATATATATATATATATATATATATATATATATATATATATATATATATATATATATATATATATATATATATATATATATATATATATATATATATATATATATATATATATATATATATATATATATGTATATATATATATATATATATATATATATATATATATACATATATATATATATATATATACACATATATATATATATATATATATATATATATATATATATATATATATATATATATATATATATATATATATATATATATATATATATATATATATGTATATATATATATATATATATATGTATATATATATATATATATGTATATATATATATATATATATATATATATGGAATATATGGCAATATTATGCTTTTGGGCCCCCCCCCCGCAGCCCCACTACCGGGTGGGTATTGAAGGGGAAGTAAGGACACCCCCCCCTATTTTGGGGGTGGCGAACTCAAAACAACATGTTTTGAAACGTGTTTAGATGGGTAGGGATGGATCTTTGTGTCCTAATAGGGGCTTGGAATGGCTAAAAATAGGGTATGACATCATTGATGACAAACTCCTAACCAGACTGCTAAAAATAGGCAACCTAGGGACAAAATTTGTGAGGTAAGCCATTATTTACCCCTAGAAGTGTCGAAAGGGACTATCGATGATGAAAAAGAACAAAAGGAAAGGGAGTGTTTCCAATTTCCTTGGCAAAGGGGGTTAAAGGGTATGGTTGGGCTATTTTTAAGGGTAAAATGGCTATTTTTGGCACTATTGGTAAGATCCTACCAAGAATGATGTCATAGGGACACTTTGCACTGGTAAAAAGGCCACTGTATTTGGGCATGGAGACACTTTGCACCGGCAAAGGGGCCCATATATGAGCATGGGGACACTTTGCACTACCAAAAAGGCGCCTCATATCTGGGCATGGGGCCATTTAGCACTCGCAATAAGGCTTGCGAATTTGAGCATGGACGAGCTTTGCCGTAGGGTGCACCGTCTCTCCGCTGAATTTCTTTGTGATATGAAAAAAGACCAGGTCGTGGGTACTTTTCGCCTCTTTTTGAAGGCCATCGGTGAGGATGCCCCAGGGCCATATGAGGGACCCCGAGTCACAAAACTAAGTGAAAAAATAGCGGGAGAAAAAGAGAACAACAATTCAGAATACTTCAGTGTATGCGCGCAGCACAATGTTGGAGAATCCATCAAGTTTTGGATGCAAAACAGTGACAACCATCGGCTGAGTCATGTTGCTCAAGCTCAGCTGTAGAAAAAGCTCCGCAGTATTTTACCGCATGGGCGACAGCAATCTGGTCCAACATGGGCTTAATCTTCAAAAGACCTGTCCAAGTTTAAAAACAACCAAAGAAAGCACTTTTCGGCATTTAGATTCGTTGTTGGATTTTTCTTAACAATTATGTTTCGTTTTCTAGCTCAGTATGAGTAAATGCACAAAAAAATAGTCAAGATTGGTTGTTGGTTTATCCAAAACAGACACGGTGGGCCGAAGTTATGATTTCACCATTGTGCCCCAATTTAACGGCGTATGGGTAATTTTACGCAATCCGTCCAAGTGTTTTGCGGCAAATTGGACAGAATACACGGCTTTCGAGCAAATATTTGCATTGTTTCTGATTAAGACAACGTATTTGTCTGCATACTTGCAGCTTCTAGCCCACATTTGCCATGTAGATCAGGCGCACAAAGTAGTAGCATAATTGTTTCAATTTACCAAAGTTTTTGCATTCGTGGTGCTTCGCACCAAGGAAAGAAAAGCCGATGAAAAATACAACAGACTCATGCAATGCTTCTCTGTCACAACCCCTCAATATGACATGGTGTATGGTGCTTTGATTCCACTTTTCAAAATATGTTGTTTGCACTTTGTGATAACTATGTCAATACACATTAGACATCATTCAATCTAAAGCCGTCGCTAAGTCCATTGTGTTTACCAATATCAATGTCATGGAACTCTGCTTGTCCTCTTCCCCTGTTCAGCCCCTCTGTGCTTGTTGGTCAGCCACGTGTGATTTTTGCACTAATTGGGGATTTTGCGGATAACAGCCCAACTTGACCGACCCATAGTTTCAAATGTACTTTTTACTCCATTGTTGAGCAAGCTAAATTCACACAAATATGCTCCAGGTAAAGTTAAAAAATCCTTTTGTGTATCACACCACGCACATGAGCTCTTTCAAATGCGGTAGACGACAAGATTTCTTTGTAGGCCTCCATGTTGGGATCGGCCCACTTTAGCAAGACAACAACACCATGCATATTAAAGCCTTCAATGAGCAGCTATGCATTGTAGATGCAGGTAACCCCTGTCTCCATTATTGCCAACGGCGGTAAAGCTCCGTGACCGCAGGTGGCATCTGAGCATCACTTGTGAATGCTAGTTTTCGGTGTTAGGCAAGCCGCATGTTGTACCAAGCAGATACATCGCAAACGACGCATGAGTAGTTATAAAAAGAAATGGTGGCTAGGTGGTACGTTCACGAGGAAGCATCATCTGAAGACGGTGACAAAGCTTGAGGTTATGCAACACCATGCTACCCCACGAGCGGGCCCGTCCGGCCGCAACAGATCTTTTCCTTGTGTTTTTGTTCTAATTTACCTGTGCCTTGTATATGCTCAGCAAAATGGACCGGTTCTGTGTAGCAAATAAAATAAGATATACAGTATCACCTGTGAAAAGTTCGCATGCCGTCAAACACGGTGAGATGTAGACTTGAACTTCATTCTTACCAGCCTAACGTAGTGGGATACGGCAGCCACGCCTTGTCAGAGATCCACAACTTTTGTTTTTTTATGAAACATGATGAAAAATAATAACGACTTGTTTTCTAGTGTGCCTGGCCTTTCGTTGCAGATTTCGTTTGTCTCTGCAAAGCTGGAACGGGTCCTGCTTGTGTTCCTAATGAACCGAGACCTATGGTCGCGCCTTTTTTGATGCCTTTTTTTGAAACTCTTGGCACCATATGCCCTGGCTGTAGCTGTTTTGGCATGGCTATACACCGTCTCCAGTAGCTCAACATCTCCCTCTCACCATGCCCCTTGTTGACGGAGAAATTGTCTCCTTTGCGCATGCCAAAAAAAGAGTTGTTTTCATAAAAAAACCTTTGGCCAGTGTAGTTAGCAGATGGTGTTTCCATGTATTTTACATGGAGTATGTGCGTGCCTGCCACAACTGGCCAATTGCTGTTTCTGCTATGGCAACACTTAAATTACTTGCGTAACTTTAGTTTACTAGGGCTATGGGCAGCCCTACGGGTGTTGTTTATTGGTGGGTGAGACCTAGTGCCCAACATTTTCACTTGCAAATGGTCAACAGCTCACCACAGCGGCACTCAACTCCCCTCTGTGCCCACTGCAGCCAGCCTGGGCAACCTGAATTGTCATTCTCACTGTATTTCATGATCTACGACCAACAGTGGCAGCAACCAACCGCATGGGCACTTGGGAATACCAGAGTGGTCTCCCATTTGCACAAAGGGCCACTGGTTAGCGCCCACAAAACAGATGCACATAGGCAGGTAACTGATGGAACACTGGATGGGCCTTGACTGATGGGAAATGCAACCCGGAAATTGTAACAAAGCAACAATGCCCAGTGCCCGGTTTCCGTATTGCTGCATCACTGGAATCTACTCCGTGCATGCAGAGCTCTACACTACTGGTCCCCGGCCCTTCAACGATGTATTCCACCAGCTCCATGTGGGGTACCTGGTCCTGCCTCTGGTTCATTGGGGATGCCACCATTGTTGTGTACCCTACGGATCCCAATTATTTGCGAATCCTAAATTTTGCGTAGGGTATTTTGAATTTTATTTTGGCAAAATTCTGCTGTAGCACCCAATAATGGCGGAAGGATATCTTATTTTTGCGATTTTTTTTTGTGGAACCCGTTTTTGCTGAAAGCATGAATCCGAAGATTAACATTTTTTTGAGTTTTTTTTTGGCCCAGCTTGCCCCACAACCTACATGCATAACTGACCAAGGGCACAGCGAGGGCACCAACAAACGCTGCGCACACGCATTAACCACAATCATCCGAGTCCCTTTGTGCAGCGCAAGTGGCACCAACCGGGGAATGTTTGGGTGGCACTTCGACCAAGCACCTGAACTTAGTTACTAGGTTGGGGTACATGAGGCTGCCTGCGACGGACAGCCCCATGCGGGTTTGGCCCTTCAACCATCCATCCTTCAGGCCGGCAGTTTGTCCATTGGAACCCCTCTGCTGTTTCGGACAGACATGCCACCAGCATCCGGCAGCGAAACCAGGCCTTGGTCGGATCCAGCCCCATACTGTTGGCTACTTAGTAATACTCACCCCCTCCACATGCAGCAATTGGTAGGAACCGCCTGCATCCTGTGCATGGCCCAGTTGGGCCCGGACCCGCCGAATGGTGTCTGGCCTGGCGGACACCAATGGCCAGTCTGGTTTCGGACCTCAAGTCACAGCTAAGAGCGGGGGAGCCAGCGAGGGAGAGCCGCGCGAGAGGACGATGTCAGGGAAGGGCCCTGGAGGTTCATGAAGGTCTAGGTCTAAGTGTAGCTCATGGGGCTGCCCCACGTCCCTTGGAGAACAGGCCCATGGCCTACCCTTTGTCTGGGCGGTTAAAAAAAGGGAAAGGCTGTGCTCCACTTCGCAGCGTAGGTCAAGGAGAAAAAAAATTGGTCACTCGCCCTCAACAGCTCGTCAACAACTGCCAGCGGCTCTGGAGTGCATGGCAACTGCTCAGAACGGCTCGTTGCATGGCAACCGCCGTTCCCGGCAATGGCCGTTGGCCCACGGTCGCTGTCACTCCATCGCCGGCCGCCCCCCCTCCCACCCCCTCGGCTGTGCGGGAAAAACAAAAACAGGAATGCGCCCTGGGACATCCCCCTGGATCGTTGGAGGACAGCTCAAGGTTTGCAGTTTGGGCGCACTGTGTGGGGCAAACCCATCAAAGACTGACACGGCAGGAGCACAACTCTGCAGACGGGCGTGGGGGGGGGGGGGGGGATGTACGGCCCGGCCCATAAGTCGGTCGTCGCGCTTTAGGCATAGACTCGTCGGTGTTGATGGTGCTCTGAATGTGCCAAATGGTGTGGTGGTCCATTTTGGTGGCTTTCTCTTGGGTGGGAGGGGGGGGGGGGTGTGTGGATGTGATATATTGATGTGTGAGGGGGGGGGGGGGGGCGACAATCTCATGCGCATCGTGCTCAGTACATGGCATCGTTCTGGTTGGGCTGCTGGTTGTTGCCGGTGTACACGGGGCGCTGGTCTCCCGATCGGTTGAAGTCGTACGTGGACGTGAAGAGGGCGCGGGCCTGCTCTGAGACGCCGGGCTGGGGGTCGGGGTGGTCGTCCTCCGGCACGCACGCCATCAGCTCCTCCACGAGCGATGGGGGCAGCTTGAGGGCGGCAGGATCGAACTCCTTGTCCTGTGGAGACAGGGGGCCGGTGTGGGGGTGGGGGGGGGGCATGTGTGTGACCCTGCACAGACCCCAGCGAGGAAAAGATCAAGAATGAACAATCGGAAATGCTGGTATTCCTGGCCACTGCGAGCTGCACAAAAAAAAACTGACCCGATTTCCGAGCCATCCTCAAGTCAACGGACTGTCTTTGTGTAAGGGCTCTGACGTTTGAGCCCCTTTTCCACACACGCACACACCCTCCTTGGGGGCGCTGACTACCCCCCAGCGCAAACCTTTTTGCGACCTTCCAAGAAATGAAAAGAAAATCAGAAAACCCCCCAAAAAAGCGTATTGCAAGCAAGATACAGTGAAGAAGGAAAAAACACCCCCATTACGCCATTCCAGTCCCCTCAAAACGATTTTTCCCCCTCGCGTTTACAGCTTGGGAGGAAAATAGCATACAATAGCCACAACCCAAACCCATTCGTGCCCACTTCACAACCAACTGTGGCAGTGGGAAACCTGACAGTCACGGATGGACGCTCTATGGTCAGTCCATGCCAGTCAACACATCAGCAAGGAGGGTTTCCATGCGTTGTCACACTATACCACCAGTTAGCACCTCAACAGAGGGGGACCTCCCATGTGTCCGTACTGGTTAGTCCATCAGGAAGGGGGGGGTTTCAAGTGCGGGCACACTCTGTACAACCGGGCGCATCGGCAACCAGGGGGTCTCCTATGGGAATGCTTCCTGCGCGCCGCACGTGCACTGCAGGTGCCCCATAGGCGCTGCAGGGGAAGGGTGATTAGCTTCAGGGCAGTTAGCACCGCATTAATTTTCCTCAATTTTGGGCGAAGGAAGTTGGTCAAACGGGCACAACGGCGAGGCACAACACTCAAAACGGACAAAAATGTTGCGAGAACCACTCCCCATTCAAAAATACTGTTCACAAAACAAACAATTTTCCATACTGCATGATAATTACCCAAATGGCGCCCCGCAGGCGCCGCAGGATTGGCGTTCCCTATGTGCTCACAATCCGCACCAATTAACGCACCCCCCCCCCTCCCTTGCGAGAGCAACACCAAAGTTCTATTGCCTTCGGCAGTGCACCTCGAAGAGAGGCTGACAGTCAGCCAATCAGTCAGTTAGCCAGGCCAGCAGTCAGCCAGACAGAAACACACAGTTCAGGTTTTTTTTTCAGTGGCAGACTCGGCCCCAAGCAGTGGGGAGAACTTCTGGCAGTGGCCGAATGGTAATGCAGCTGACCGCGGACCTTTTGATTGGCGGTTCGAACCCCGGTCGAGCAAATATGGCGGCGCCGCCGGCGACAGTTGACCGACCGGGATTTGAACCGCCGACCCTGAACTCTGCAGTCGGCTGCATCACCATTCGACCGGCATTTGATGTGACAACAATGGGCCACCCCGCTGCTTGGAGCCTTCTGAGCAAAACTTTTTGACCCCCACCCCGGCCCCCCACCCCCCCTTCAAAAAGGCGATATCCAGTTTTAGGGGATAGGGGCCTCAGAATCAAAAAATCCATTGGGGGATGGTCTTATTGGGCAAAATAATGATTTTACAAGGGGTTGGACATCAAACATCATGCCTTGGGGTATGCTACGTGAATGACCCCAAAAAAGGGGGATATAAAACGCCCGCGCCTACGCTTGATCTAACAACCTCTCTTTGAGGTCATTTCATGTAGACAACACCTACTCTACACCTACACTTGCTCCGACAAAGGGGGGGGGGGGGTGAAGTCATCAAGAGCAAAGTAGGACACGGTTCCAAAAATTGCAGAAACAACACCTGCTGTTGCTCTCGCAAGAGGGGGGGGGGGGAGCACTGCCTAACGGGTTTCCCATCTGGGCACAATCCAACACGATTCGTTCGGGCATTGGCAAGGGGCGTTCCCATGTGCCCAACGACCACACCAATCGGCACGTTGGCCAGGGAGGTGTCCTGTGTGCTCACAACCCATGCTAACTTGCCCATCAGGCATGGCGGGCTTCCCCAGAGTTTTGCTTGGGGGGGGGGGGGGGGGCTGTTGGGGGGACCCCCCCCCCGCAAGAGGCCCTGGGTTGTAAGAGGTGCCGAAAGCACTGAAGAAATTTTTTGACCTAAACCGCCGTCCCATTTAAAATCATGCGCGTGATTTTATTTTTTCTGCGTGATTTTATTTGGCGTGTGATTCTATTTAAACCTTGCGTGTTTTTATTTCTACTTGCCTCAGACACCATGGATTTTGCTTTCCATTCTTTTCTTGCTGATGCAGGTGACAATGATGAGTTGGAGGTTGATGATTGTTGGGCCGCTGAAACAGATTCTGATTGTGCTACTGCAAGTTCAACGGACGGCGACTCAAATGAACTTGGAACTGTTGCAGACCCGGTTGCTGAACAACGTGTTGAGCCAGTTCGTGAACCAGTTGCTGTACCAGTTCCTGAACAAGTTGCTGAAGCAGTTGCTGTTCAAGTTCCTGAAGAAGTTCCTGAACCTGTTGTTGAACCAGTTCCTAAACAAGTTCCTGAACATGTTGCAGTGTCCCCCTGTGTTTCTTTTGCTCTTGTCCTCGGGGATTGGTTGCAGTTTGTAGCATTTGACCCGCAAAAAATGGTGCGTGATTTTATTTCTACCGTTTTCAATAAAATCAAGCATGCGTGATTTTATTTCTACCGTTTTCAATAAAATCAAGCATGCGTGATTTTATTTCTACCGTTTTCAATAAAATCAAGCATGCGTGATTTTATTTCTACCGTTTTCAATAAAATCAAGCATGCGTGATTTTATTTCTACCGTTTTCAATAAAATCAAGCATGCGTGATTTTATTTCTACCGTTTTCAATAAAATCAAGCATGCGTGATTTTATTTCTACCGTTTTCAATAAAATCAAGCATGCGTGATTTTATTTTTTCTGCGTGATTTTAATCAGGCGGGGGGTTTAAATTGACTTGCGCCGAAGGCGCCAGAGAAAGTTTTTGATTGGGCGAAGGCCCGGAGAAAAATTTGGCCCCATCACTTCTAGAGGGGGAGGGGGGAGGGAGGGGTGTTACCCCACTAAGCAATTGGTTGGAACATTCACAGCGGAGATCCACACGTCCCGTGTCGCTCGCGGTGGAGAACACCTGCGCACTCCACAGTCTTGGGGGCCTCTACGGGTCAGCAGGGGAGTGGGCGCCACCGGGGCAGTGTGCGGCGGAGCGGCGAGTTGGTGGTTTCGCGGTGGCCAGAACATGGGATTGCTTAGTGATACTTGGGGGGGGGGGGGATTTTGGCTGACTCACCCACCCGATCACCCACCATCAGACCCACCCACCCACCTGCCGGATACCTTGAGGGGGGGGGGGGGGATTTGGCTGACCCACCCACCCACCCACCCACCATCAGACCCACTCACCCACCTGCCGGATACCTTGAGGGGGGGGGGATCATGGAGCAATTATCGGAAAAAAAAAATTCAGTATCCACATGGACCTTCAGCAATCCACCCAAAAAAAAAAGCTGACACCCATCCCCCCCCCTGAGGTACCTGCACTTTTCCAAAATTCGGTGGAAAACCAGACAAACCCCCCCACCCACCCACCCTCACCCCCCCCCCCCCCCCCCCGTATAGTATCAACCAGCCACTTAGCAATCCCCTGGCCCAGCGCGCTGCCAAGCCCCCCCGCTTTGCTCTAGCACACGACCTCGATCTTGAGCGCATCAGAGATGAAGTTGCCCCATTCCTGTGTTCATGTGTTCGTGTTTGCATGCGCAACTCCGGGGGAGGGGGGCCCTTTGAGCCTCTCTCCCAGACCCCCCCCCCTCTAATTAGGCTCCAAGGGCCGGGCCCACCACAAAGCACCACAGCACATCTGAAATCGCTGAAACACGCGATTTCACACATGAATTTGGCAAATCCAGTTCACCCTTTTTTTTGCAACGGGGACAAATAAGGCCCGGCCCTTCGAGCCTGTTTTCCAGACCCCCCCAGCCCTAATTCACAGCGGCTCAAAGGGCCCCCCTCCCCCCGGAGTTGCAATGAACCGCAGGTCCTTTACGTGGTTACATGATGTGGATGTTGGTTGTCTTAATTGCGGGTGCATGCGCAGGTACAGTCAGAGGCTCCGAGGGCATTGAAGCACAGCGAAGAGCGTACCAGCCCCATTAGCACATTCAGTGCTGATGACGGTGTGCTCACTGGCACTGATTGTGTGCACACACATGCACACAAACACTACGCTACGACTAAAACAGAACAGACGCTCCAGAGTTGCGAGGCACACACACACGCACACGCACAATGTGCATAGCAAACGGGCAACGGCCAAGACAGCGAGCAGCAGTCAAGGAGGCCGGCTTGCACTGAATCTCGTTAGGCCCAGTCAGAACAAGGACATCAACATTGTCTGGCTGCGCTGGGCGCCTTTCTGCGGTACCGGAGGAGAGGAGTAGGACCAGAGAACCCACGAGCTGTACTGATTTCGGTACAGCCTCTGGCAGCGACACTGGTCCAGATACGCACACACACACACACTATGCAATGGATCCAACACAACAACCCTGGAGGCAAACAGGGCACTGCACTGGACAGCTTCAGCTCGTCAGGCCAGCAAAAACAATGAGTGTGACATTGTCACGTGGCTAGGCGCCTTTCTGCAGTGCAAGGCAAAGAGAGGTGCTGTGGGAGACTCAGATCCTACCCACACACACCTACACACACACACACAGAGAGAGAGAGGGGGGAGGGAGAGAGAGGGAGAGAGAGGGAGAGAAGGAGAGAGAGAGAGAATCCCATCCCTCCTACACAACACAGCCCTCAATCCCCATACACCTTCATCGTCTGCACGATGTCCCTCGTGTTCATAATCTTCTTCAGCTCATCCTCCAGAGCATCCACAACCTGCAAACAGCCACAGCACCTCTGCAGCACTTGGCACCCTCCACCCCCCCAGCCCGACCCACAGCCGACATTGCGGGACCCGAAGCAAAGCCACCGGGCGCCCCGCATGGGCGGCGGGGCCCCCGCAGACCCCGATGACGGGGGCGCCAGACAGGCTTCGGGGACGACCCCCGCGGTGTGCGATGGGCGGCACAGCCACAACCGGGCCATTGCTTAGTGACCCCGGGAGGGGGGGGGGGGGTTGCTCGGGGCCCTGGCCAGCCCCGGCCAACCCCCCCCCCACATCAGAAAAATGTTCCTCCAGCAAACCATGAAATTCATCAAGGAATTGAGGTGATTTGACCGGTGCGCAACGGAGGTTCTTAACCAGAAGGCCCGTCTACTGCGACCGTGTTGAAGGCGATGGCAATCCGTCCCGCAGCCCACAACCAAGGAAACAGTTGGGGTACATCTTATCTGGCAGATTGGGGCCAGGCCATTGCTTGAGGACCCCTGGGAGGGGGGAGGGGGGTTTGGGGCCAGCCCCGGCCGACCCACCCCCTGTGTGACATTCCGTCTGGTTGTTGCTCCTTTGCGGGGCCCTGGACGGTCACCCGTTCTTCCCTTCGCATGTTGCGTCGGGTCGCTACTTTCTGTCGGCCGCTGCGGCCGGTGCTCTTGCTGGTGTCGTTTCCGCGTTCGCGGAGCCCAGTAGTTGGCGTGTTGGGACTGTGCTGAATGTGGCATGGTGTGCCGTTTGCGTGTCAGCGGCGCCCAATAGTTGGCGTATTGAGGATGTGCTGGTTGTTGCCGGGGTCGTTTGACTGTGTTTGCTGTCCACACACCTTTGTCCACAGGCCGTCCATCGCCTGCCTCGCTGTGTTTCTGTGCGGCCCAGGTGCCCTGTTCCTCCACGCGCTGTCCGGGCCGTCCACCATATGTCCTTTTCCCCCTCACGGTTGGTCTGCCCCTGATGGGCTCCCACTCCTGTTGCGCAAACAGCCCATCTGGGCTGCGGGAGACACCCCCCACCTGATGCCGGTTGAGCAGGGGTTGCCCTGGCACCCGGTAGCGACGGGGTTGGCTGGCCAGGCCATCCCCTTTATTGTCGCTGCCTCCCATGCGCACGCTCTGCCATCCGCTCCATTCTGGTTCTCTGTTCCCGCTGTTCCAGTTGCCTCTCCCACCTTGCTGTGCCCCTCCTCCTTGTCTGCTGTGCCCGCCCTTGTCCCTCCTGGTGTGGCTCCCGCGTTCTGTGTATCTGTGTTGCTCCTCCCCCTGTCTGGTGGCGCTCCTGGGTGCCCATGTCGCGCACCCCCTCCTGTCCCACCCGCCTGCCCCCCCATACGAGGATTTCACATCTCCACACAACGTGGACTGCCCCGTGCCCGGTTGGCTGTTCACGGCCCTGTTGCCACCCCCGTGGCGGGCACCTCCCGGAGCGCGGGGCGCAGCCCCCGCCCTTGTGGAGTACGTGGGCACCTTGTAGAGGGAGGGGGGGTGTTTGCTGATGGCTCGCTCGGCGTGCGCTGCATTTGGTGGTTGCTGCAGTGCTCGCACCTCATGGTTCCCTTGTGTCTTGTTGTGTGTCCTGTTGGGGCTCGTCTCCCTGCCGTGTGTAGGGCGGCCTTGTGCCCAGCTGTTTTGCTGCTTGCGTTCCTCCCAGTTTTGGGCTCTTTCTTTTTCTGCTGGCCTGCTCACTGCTTCTGGTCTCCGGCGCCAGGGGGGTAGCATGTCGCTCCCCGCATCCCATTGTGGCTGTTGGGTTGTCCCACTCGCAGTTGGGTGGTGCAAGGGGCACCGGGCACTTTTGCACATGTCTCCAAATCTACAAACTGACCTGTCACTGGTGTTTGTTGGGGTTGTTCTGGGGTGAATGTGTTGCGTTGTTGCTCTTTTGCTTTCTGGGCTGCTGAGGGGCTCCCCGTTTGAGGACTTCACTCCGGGCTGTCCACGCCTCGGAGCTAGGGACTCGTGTGAGTCCACCCCCTGGTTGGTCGTGTGCAGTGACCACCAATGGTTTGGACGCTGTGTCTCATAAGCGTGCCCAAGGCCCCTGCACTAGGCCTTGGTGACAGAACTTAGCTACTCGCGGGCAGTACATGTTTTAGGTCGCTGCCCAATGGACAACCGCGTAGCCGGCTGCCAACCCCCCGCAGGGGCGACCCCCTTACTTAGGTTTGGGTTGCCTTCCCCTCCCGGTGTGGTCGGGATGGTGATGGCTCCCGGGAGTGGATTGGGGCCAGGCCATTGCTTGAGGACCCCTGGGAGGGGGGGGGGGTTTGGGGCCAGCCCCGGCCGACCCACCCCCCCCACCCGCATCAGAAAAATGTTCCTCCGGCAAAACATGAAATTTATTATCAAAGGGGCTGGAAATTTGAGGCCGATTCCGGGTACACACACTTGTTTTTAGCCTCTGACCCCACCCCCCACCCAGCCCCCCAAGGGGGGGGGGGGGGTTGGCACAAGGCCTCGGCATCTGATTGTTTGCCTTTGGCAGCGCCTATTGGCCTCTCGCCACTGCTCCTTCTGACCCTCTGTGGGCCCGAACGTGTTTTGGTTGTGTCAACGGAGCCCCCGGATGACTTGTCCTGTTTGACTACTTCGGGGGTGGGCCGTCCCGGAGACGGGGCTGTTGCCTGGGCCGTCGACCAGGGGGGGGGGGGGTATTTTGCCCACTGAGCGATGGCCTGGTCAACACAGCGGGGCATCCATGGGCAGGGCATGCGCACGCACACGAGGCATCCCTCCGCACACCGCGTCGGCTTCCGACCAGACCGTGCCGTGTTGGGTCTCGAATTTGTCGTATTGCTGAGAAGAGGCGGGGGAAGGGCGGGACGCTGAGAAGAGGCGGGCACGGGGTGGGCGCGGGGACCAGCGCGGCGCTGCTGCAGGGCACATGGAAGGGGCGGGCGAGACCCAACGCCACCGTTGGCGCCACCGGGGCAGTGTGCGGCGGAGCGGCGGGTTCGAGATTTCGCGGTGCCCAGAACAGGGGAGTGCTTAGTGATACTGGGGGGGGGGGTTGGCACAAGGCCTTGGTGGTTGGCTCTGTTAGCCTGTGGCGGCGCCTATTGGCCTCTCGCCTTTGAACCTTCTGCCATGACAAGCCGGCATCTGCACTACTGCGGGCATCCCCCTGCCCCTGGGGGGGAATCCAGAATGCAACTTCTGCCCATGGCGTCCTCCCCTGACGGCCTGATCAGTGCCCGGGATGCGGTCATCACGAAGACCCCAGGCTGGGAGGTGCCCACCACAACCAGCAACGTGAATGTCACACAAGGCCATGGGTGCTACCTCACCAATGTGTGACTTGCTGGGGGGGGGGGGGGGGATTTGGCTGACTGACCGACCCACCCACCATCAGACCCACCCACAGGGATGCATCAGAAGGGAAGGGACCTCAGAGGTGGGGCCAGAAGCGGTTAGGCAGGCGGTTGGAGGAGGTTGCCGAAGCGGTTGGGGCACGGGGGGGTGACTACAACCGGTCCTGATGCGACATACCCCCCAGCTATCTGTCAAAACTCGGGGGGGGGGGGGGGGGGCAGGGGGTGGATCTGGGGGGGGGTCGGCTGGGGGCTGTAGGGGGGGGGATTTCGGCTGGGGGGGGGGGGGTTCCCAAGGTGGGGGGGCTTGCGCGCGACCCACTACTACCACATGCATACCTCCTGGGGGGTTGTGTGTCTGGGGGTTGGGGGGTACGGAGGTATGTATGCGATAATAGCGCTTTCTCGTCCTTGCCGGGTGGCAGCATCCCGCGCCAGGGGCCCCTTGTCCGCGGGCTGACGTTTGCAGTTAACATGTATGGGTCAAACAAACAAGTGGAACACCCCACATTTCACATTGTGGGTGGCAGCATCCCGCGCCAGGGGCCCCTTGTCCGCGGGCTGACGTTTGCAGTTAACATGTATGGGTCAAACAAACAAGTGGAACACCCCACATTTCACATTGTGGGTGGCAGCATCCCGCGCCAGGGGCCCCTTGTCCGCGGGCTGACGTTTGCAGTTAACATGTCTGGGCAACAAACGACATTTGTATAGCGCCTCGTCTTGCGAAATCTGGCGCTCACACTAGAAAAGGGGGCGCCGTTGGCGCCAGGCGGAAAAAAGGGGGGCGCCGTTGGCGCCATGTCCCCAGCCCACTATCTCTCAAAACCCGGGGGGGGGGGGGGGGCTGGGGGGTGTCGCATACAAGGACCGGGCCCGGCCACCCCCCCGTGGGTTGGGGGCGAGAAACTGCGTGAACAGGACGGCCAACAAACACGCGAAGCATCAGAGGCCGCAAGGCCGTGCGCTCCACAGTCTGAATTGAGGGCATCTGTCTTCTCCGACACGGACCTCGTGGACCCGCAACAATGGCAAGACAAACAAGACCGTACCCAGACAACGACATACAGTCGGACAAGGCGCACTGCTAAACGGGTTCTCGGACACTGTACGGCCATGCGGACGGCCCCCGCACCCAAATTAAAAACACCGACCAATGCAAACCAGAGGCCATGCACTGCACAGTAAGGCACACGTGCATCTGTATTCTCTGTGCCAAACCTCTTGGGGGGGGGGGGGGGGTGAGTTTTCAGGGGCGCCGAAGAAAATTATTGGTCAAGACTGACTTGTGCCGAAAGCGCCAAAGAAATTTTTTGATTGGCCGAAGGCCAAGAAGCAAACTTGGCCCAATCACTTGCCAGGGGGGGGGGGGCTCCCCCGCCCGTTGGTGCCGAGTTGGTAAAAGGAGCGCTGGCGCCCCCTGCGGGCGCTCAATCCTCGGCCTCCACGTGGCAGCCCGGCAGCCCCACCTTCGCACAGCCCCGGGATCGGGCCTGCGCTTCCAGGGAGCCTCGCCAGGGCCCCTTTTAAGGCGGGGGGAGGGGGGGGGGGGTGTGTGTGGGGGGTCCAGCACCCCCCCCCCCCTGTGTGACATTCCGTCGGGTTGTTGCTCCTTTACGGGGCCCTGGACAGTCACCCGGTCTCCCCTTCGCATGTTGCGTCGGGTCGCTGCGTTCTGTCGGCCGCTGCGGCCGGTGCTCCCGCTGGTGTCGTTTCCGCGTTCGCGGAGCCCAGTGGTTGGTGTGCCGGGGTTGTGCTGAATGTGGCGGGATGTGCTGTTTGGGCGTCAGCGGCGCCCAATAGTTGGCGTATTGGGGGTTGTGCTGGTTGTTGCCGGGGTCATTTGACTGTTTTCGCTCCGTCCTCAGGCCGTCCACAACGTGCCTCGCTGCGTTTCCGTGTGCGTGAGCCCCAGGCGCCCTGCCCCGCACGGGCCCCAGCGGTGGCCCACTGGGCGCAGACCCCCCCCTCCCCCCGAAGACCCTGAGTTTCCAGAGGCGCCGAAGGCGGCGAAGAAATTTTTTGATTGACCGAGGGCCCGGAAGGCAGTTTGGCCCATCTTTTAGGGGGGGGGTCCCGGGGGGGGGGGGGGGCACCCCCAGCGGCAGGGAATCGCTTCAATGGGGGGGGGGGGGTACCCCCCTCCCCCCCAACACTCCGGCCCTGACTCTACCAGAAAGGCATTCCCATACCCCAACACCAGCCCCAACCGCATTTCCAACCGCCAGTAACCGCCCCTTGACCGCTTCACATCCCCTGTGACCGCTCTGCAACCGCTCTGGAACTGCCCCGATCGCGTCCCACCCTTTTAAGCAAAGCCCTGCCCAGCGGTGCCGAGTTGTTAAAAGGAGCCCTGAGCCCCACGCCGTCCCCAACAGCAACCGTCAGTCGCGCGCCCCTGACCGTTTCCAATCGCAACCGCCACTGCGACGGTTTTCGCGACCGCCGCCCCCCGCCCCCCGTCCCAACCGTCGCCAGCCGGACTTGCATGCGCCCGCCGCACTCCCGTGCGGCCTCCCTCGCCTCCGAGCGCGAGGGCCTGCGCGCCATCTCGTTCCCCCCCCCCGGGGGGCGCGCAGAGGCGGCCTCGGGCACTGCCGGGCGCGCACGCGGGCATACCACATGGAGGTTGCGCATTTCCTCGGTCTCGGCCCAGGTGGTGTGGTTCTCCACGTCACTGTGCGGGGGGGATGGAGAGGGATGCATTGGAAGAGAGGGGGGGGGGGGTTTCTGGGATCCGAAAATGTGTGTACCCAAATTGGCCCG
The DNA here is from genome assembly GCA_964036045.1 of Eutreptiella sp. 'Long Island Sound 2002'. NCBI lineage: Eukaryota > Euglenozoa > Euglenophyceae > Eutreptiales > Eutreptiaceae > Eutreptiella > Eutreptiella sp. 'Long Island Sound 2002'. Next base: position 13,456,403 of record OZ038404.1, on the reverse strand, counting down.
ATCAGACTTTCCCAATTATGAATTTCGCCTGGGGGGGGAATCCAGAATGCAACGTCTGCCCATGGCGTCCTCCCCTGACGGCCTGTTCAGTGCCCGGCATGCGGTCATCACAAAGACCCCAGGCGGGGAGGTGCTCACCACAACCAGCAACGAGGGGGGGGGGGGGGGTGAGACCTAATTAAAAAAAACAGACCAATGCAAACCACAGGCAATGCACTCCACCGTCAGGCATCAGTGCATCTGTATTTTCTGTGCCAAACCCGGTTAAACCTCAAGATACACACGCTGTATCTGAAACAGAAAACAGGATATCATGTCTGACTACAGTTAGTCAGACAATCACAGTCGGTCGCTGTCAGTCAGACATCGGCAATCAGTGGCAACCACAGGGGGGGGGGGGGGGGCTCAGCTCAAGAGGCACCCACCCACTCACCGACTGACCAACACGAGGGAAAATATCAGGGAATATAGCCCTTCCCCTCAAAACCACCCACAAACGGTTGGCCCACCCCCACACACACCCCACGGGAATGGAGCGCCGGATCCTCGGCTAGCGTAAACCCCCGGGTCACGGGCACACGGTCATCGCTCACCAGATCAGTGCCGAATGTTGCCCGCGGTTCGCCGCTGTCGGGTGACTATCGAATGTTTCATGGGCTGATTGGGTCAAGAATCAGGAGCAGCAGTGGTAAAGGAGGGGAAGGACAAAGTGTTTACCCCGTTTTCCTCCCACGCCCCCCCCCCCCGGGGGGGGGGTCCCATCAGAAGGAGGCACCCACCATTTTGAAAAGGCAGGCAGGCTGCCCCCACCCTCGGGGTAGGGGACGCGAGGCACTGAGAAAAGGCCTGATGCACGTGCCTGAACCGCGCTGGACAGGGTTCGGTGGATCTCAACCCGTACTTTGGACACAGGAGACTGCGGCCTCAAGATGGGGGGGGGGGGGCATTGGCACAAGGCCTTGGTGGTTGGCTCTGTTAGCCTGTGGCAGCGCCTATTGGCCTCTCGCCTTTGAACCTTCTGCTATGACACGCAGGCATCCGCACTACTGCGGGCATCCGCACTGCCGCAGGCATCCCCCTGCCCCTGGGGGCGGGGGGGGAATCCAGAATGCACCTTCTGCCCATGGCGTCCTCCCCTGACGGCCTGATCAGTGCCCCGGTATGCGGTCATTACAAAGACCCCAGGCTGGGGGGGGGGGGGGTAAGGGTAGGCAAGGTGCTATCAAAACGCCTGTGTGGGGGGACCCTCCCGAAGGGCGGCTGTTGGGCCCTGAGATGCCCACTTCTGAGGGGGGGGGGGAGGGCATGACGCCCGGTGGTGCTGCTGTCTGCGGCGGGCGGCGCCCATTGGCCTCTCGCCACTTCCCCTCGCCCTATCCCTTGAACCCCCTCCCTCCGCAGGCGGCGGTGCCCCTCGGCCTCTCACCCCCTCGTGCCCCTCCCCCTCCCCCTCTGCCTGGCCTATCCTCACCTCCC